>CM053583.1:33949438-33984673 GCA_028627135.1 Pseudochirops cupreus | reverse complement strand
TATATACACACCTCAGCCAATCCCCTTCTTCCACATCAACAGGGGAGTTCATGCCTTCTCAACAGTGGGACAGGGTTTGCCCCTTCCACACTTAGCACTTAGTACTAAGTGCTAAGTATCCTGCTAAACAGATTACTATTACACTCTGACATTTCTGGGCCTCAGTTTCCTCATCTGTAAAATGGCAGGGTGAGATGAGTTAGCCGCTGAGGTGCTTGATAGCACTGAAGGGGCAGGACCAGGTTGAGCCTTCTCCAGCTCAGCCTTCTGCAGCTCTTTCCCCTTGACTCTGCATCCCTATCACCACTGTTTTCCTCAGGGTGGGGTGAAGAATTTCCCAATGGCACCCAGGAAGCTTATTGTGGATGGCCTGCTTGGGATTAGATTATAACTGCTGAGACCTGCAGGTGCTTCAGAGAAGGGAAGTGGGAGCTGGGGAGGGCTTAAAGGGGATAGAGAGAGTGTTGACCTGTAATAGGTTAAAGATTGGTGTGTTTACAGTGCTGAGGCCCAGCCTCATGCTTGATTATCACAAAGTGATATGTGACTGATCTTCTTACCCTCTGATTGGTTGACAGCCCCCCATACCTCTCATGGCATCACATCCTGGGTGCCTGGCTCCCAGTTTGGACACTATTGTTCTAGAATACACAGATCTAAAAAGAGCTGGGCTCCCTGATGACTCCCGTGACTCCCCTTGGCTGGAAGGTGGGCAAACACTGCTGCTGTTTCTTCCTGGGAGCCACACTGCCCCATTCCCTGGGCTCTAGGTCTGTACTGCGGGGTGCCCCAGCCAGTCTCTTCCACCAGCTCTCACCACCTCCCACCATGGAGCAGCCTCCATGGATTCGTGTTGTAAGGCTTCCATAGTGGAAAATGCCATCCTCATTTCTGAGCACTGCTTGCTGCTTCGCTCACTCACTCATTCACTCAGTGCCAAGCCGTTTTTTCCCCCAGGCTCCCCGAGGAGCCAGCAGAGAATGCACAGCAGCCTTCTGCTACTACCTGGGAGGGCAAGGGAATTCTCGCTGCAGAAAAAGAACAGAGAGTCTCTGACATATGCTTCATCATCTGTTCCTGCTGATATTTCTCGGATGCAGAGAGACCCAGGCGAGCCTGGGGGAGGCGTCAGCTCTGTGTCCCTCCTCCTCCTTGAGAGAAAAGGCCCGTCAGCTTCCAGGAAGGGTTGTTTTCTACGTGTTGCCTGCCCTGAGGAGGAAGCTGAAAGTACCTTTCAACATTGGCCGGGAGATTTGGGCCGATCTCACAGAGCAACCCGGAAGAAAAACACCAGCATCAGGGGGCTGCAGTGGAAAGCTTGGAGACCATGGCTCTGCCTTAGTAACTGGGGTGGGTTTTGTAGAAAGAATCCTCTTGGAAGCCGTGAGAGATAAGATATTGGCTTAAAGTAGATGGATAACAAGGGCAGCTTCCTTTCATATGGCCTTTGCTGTGATGTCATTAACTAATAATGAGATTAATTGTAATCATTTACAGGAAATCTCCACATAGATACAAAAAGGCCACGTGGCATCTTCAGAGACTGGGACATCCTGGGAGTCAGTAAGACCTGGACCTCTAACACACACTAGAGAGGCAATGCTGGGACACCCTTCTAATCTAATCTTTCCCATGTTGTTCATTCCTTCCAATCCTGTCTGACTCTTCACAACCCTATTTGGGGTTTTCTTGGCAAAGACACTGGAGTGGTTTGCCGTTTCCTTCTCCGGGTCATTTTACAGATGGGGAAACTGAGGCAGTCAGGATTAAGTGATTTGCCCAGGGTCACCCAGCTAGTAAATGTCTGAGAGGATTTGAACTGATGAAGATGAGCCTTCCTGACTCCAGGCCAGGAGCTCTATCATATTGGCTATGGTGCCACTTAGCTGCCCATCTCACAGTACCCTAGGCAATTCCCAAGACTCTTACAAACCGCCACCACAATAATACTTAATATTTCAATAGCACTTCAGAGTTTGCAAGGGGCTTCAAATAAATTGTTTCATTTCACCTTCACCAAACTTCTGCAATGTAGGAGCTAGTTTATACCCATTAAGCAACAAGTGGTATAGTCTATAGAACATCAGACCTGGAATCAGGAAGACTTGAGTTCAAATCCTGTCTCAGACACTTATTAGTTGTGCTTTCAGTATGCAAAGCACAGTGAGGCACAGTCCCTACCCTCCAAAAGTTTGTAGTCCAGATGTTCCCTTTACTTGGTCCCCCTCTTCAGCTACATCCAAGTTCATGATATTGTTGGGCTAATTATTTAAATTTGCAATTCTGAGCCCCTAGTGGTGTATCTTTTCATATCAGACTGTCAGATGACACATAAATACAAGCAAAAAGCATTTCATGAAGTAGGATAACAAGAACTTCAATCAATCAGTAAACATTTATTAAGCATCTACTACAATGTGCCAGATGCTGTGCTAAGGGCTGGGCTGGGGATACAAAAAGAGGCAAAAGACGATCCCTGTCCTTAAGAAGCTTTCAAGCTTTCAGTAAAAGATGGAATTTTAATTGGGACTTAAAGGAAACCAGGGAAGTCAGTAATTGGAGCTGAGGAGGGAGAGCATTTCAAGCATGGGAGACAGAGAAAATGCCCGAGCCAAGACATTCAGCTTCTTGTTTATGGAACATTCAGGAGATCAGCATCACTAGCTCAAAGAGTCTGTGTCAGGGAGTCAGGTAGATGTACCTGTGTTTGAATTGTGGACTATATGGAGCTGTGCTGGGCAGCATACATTAAGAGTTGAAGTATCTCTCCCTATCATATACTACAATAGTTAAATCCTTGGGGCAGTTAGGGGGCACGGTAGTGCACAGAGTGGAGTCAGGAAGACTCATCTTCCTGAGTTCAAATCTGGCCTTACATACTTTCTAGCTGTGTGACCCTGGACAAGTCACTTAATCTTTACCTCAATTTTCTCATCTATAAAATGTGGATAATGATAGTGCCTACCTTTTATGACTCTTTTGAAGATAAAAATACATTTTTATAAAGTGCTTTGCAAGCCTTAAAGTCTAAATGAATGCTAGTTATTACATTGTGTCGCATCATATCATATCATATATCATATCATATCATATCATTGTTGTAACTAAGGTCCCTTTTAGGTTTAAATCCATATGATATGATGGATGTTTAGATTGTTAATTCATTGAGAGCAGAGTCTGGGTCAGATCAATCTTTGCTTCTCCAATGCTGAACACAGAGCATTGGACGTAGTATGCATTCAATAAATGTTCTTTGGACAAATGAATCATTCAAGACATGTCAGTGCTATTGAGAATATGCAAAAAAAGGATTTTTGCCTTCTAGGGACTTTCAATTCACTGAAAGTAGGACAGGTCTTACGTGAGGCAGAGGAAATATGTATGTATATGGTGTGATGTGGGAGGTATTAGGGAATAACTCTACCTTGAGATACCTCCTGTGTTGGCCTTCTACCTTTCAGCTTGTCTGAAAATTCTCTGTCACTTGCCGCTTTGGGTTAAGGTACCAAAAGCCATTATTGCAATGCCAATCTTGAATTTGGAGACTTGATACATTCAGTAGGATACCACAGGATTTAGCAGAGACACACCGCCTGCTTATTTAAAATCAACAATTTAAATTGGAGGATAAAAAAGTATGCTGCCTATGACCTGTAACAGGGATTAGGGCAATGTGACCCCACCCTTCTCCCCTCGTTTGGAAAGGGATATAAGACTGGTTCCAGAAACATCATAGAGTGGAATGAGTTTTATGTTGGGAGCCAGGATGCTTGGATGATAGCCACAGCAAGGCCAGCAACTGTGAATGTAAGTGTCAACAGTTGACTTTTCCCTCTACCTATAAAATGTAAAATGGGCAGTTTCCATTAGACTTCTCTCTAATGCCCCTTCTTGGATGGGTGCCAGGAGAGAAGGGTGCCAATATGCCAAAAAGGAAAAGAAGAATTAAGAAGGGCTGTGGTTGGGTCCTGCCAATGGAATTGCAGGGAAAATCATGTGCTTTTATTTTGATTATTTGTTTGTTTTTTTCCCTTCATGAAGGTTCTTTGATGCCCTTTGTTTTTAAATCACAGTAAATTTTGGACTATTATCAAGTGGATTGAGAGCTGGCTACAGTCAGGAAGCCCTGGCTTCCTGACTATGTGACCCTGGGTGAGTCACTTATGTTTTCTTAGAGTTTCCCAGGAAATGCTGATCTTGGCTAGATGGTACAGTGGATAGAGCTCTGGGCCTGGAATCAGGAATGCCTGAGTTCAAATTCAACTTCAGACACTTAGTAGCTGTGTGACCCTGGACATGTCATGTAACTTTTCCCTGCCTGAGCTTCCTCAAAATATAAAATGAAAATAATAACAGCACCTATTTCACATAATCGTCGTGAGGACCAAACGAGATCAGACTTCATAAGGGTCCGCTTCTTTCCTTGGGGGCAGCCAGGTGGTGTAGTGGATAGAGTCAGGAAGATTCACCTTCCAGAGATCAAATCTGGCCTCAGACACTTACTAGCTTTGTGACTTTGGGCAAATCCCTTAAGGCCATTTGCCTCAGTTTCCACATCTGTAAAATGAACTGGAAAAGGAAGTGGCAAACTACTATAGTACCTTGCCAAGAAAACCCCAAATGAGGGGCAGCTAGGTGGAGTAATGGATAGAGCACTGGACCCGGAGTCAGGAGGACCTGAGCTCGAATTAGGCCTCAGATACTTACCAGCTGTGTGACCCCAGGCACTTTGCCTCCAGAAACAAAACAAAAAACACCCACTGACCCAGATGAGATCACAAAGAGTTCACAACTGAAAATGACTGGCCCACAATAAAATTCCCTTCCTCCTCTCTTCCTCGTGTTCATTAGTCAAGGGAGCTTCCTCCCTGGCACTTCCTTATACCAATGAAATCACAAATCTGAATTAATCATTTTTTTCTCTCCTTTTTTTTTTTTACCTTCTTCCAGCCCCATTCCTCTCTCCCACCCCCATGACCATTCCCATAAACAAAGAAAAAAAGATCACATTGACTGTAACCCTCAGTATATACACCATTTCATGGCCAATGTTTCCCACTTTTCCATTGAAAAAAAAGGAAAGATGCCTTATGACTTGCTCAGGTAGTTTGCTTTTTGAACGAATGATGGGGGATTTGCTTGGCAAAAAGAATTAGAACTGGATCATTGACGCTATCATGAGCCATGAAGGCAGCTTAATTGCATAATCACACAACTGGGCCATTGTGGGGCCTGCCTTCTCACTTCTGGGAGGCCCTGGTTCACCCTGTCATTTGCCTCTAATGCATCTA
Organism: Pseudochirops cupreus; assembly: GCA_028627135.1. Lineage (NCBI taxonomy): Eukaryota > Metazoa > Chordata > Mammalia > Diprotodontia > Pseudocheiridae > Pseudochirops > Pseudochirops cupreus. The sequence goes on along the minus strand of CM053583.1, from coordinate 33,979,382 downwards.
TTCAAAGCTCAGTCATCATGTTCTTATCCTGCTCCTTAAGCCTCCTCAGGATCTGCTAAGAAATTCTTTTGAACTTCAAAAAGCAGATCATTACACCATTATGCTGTTACTCTTGGGAAAAAAAATAAATCAGTGTTGAAGAGAAAGGTTCCTGGAAGCAGAGGTATTTAAGGGAACCACAGACCTCCAGGATAGACTCCTGGCCTCTTGATCCTCCTAATTGTGCTGGAACCCAGTTTATGTGGACAAGTCAAATGATCTTGGCTTATTTAATTCATATCCTCTTTTCCCCTCCACCCCTCTTTCTTTTCTGCCACCATATTTTCAAGATTTCATTTTAGCAGCTGCCAATAGACCTCTCATTTCCTGCTGTCTTGGTTTTTTCCATCCTTCCTTAGATTTTTGGGAGGATCTCATATTGTTGGTCCCAGGGAGTGCCCATTTTGGGTCCCTATTTCTGATACTCAGGACCTGTGATTCCCTCAGCCACTTGGCTGGTCAGCTGTCTTTTGTGACTTGTTCTGGGGCCAATGACTTTATAGCAGGGACATCAGAAATCATCCTTTCATTTTGTATTTGTCTTTTGGAAAGGAACAGCATGGCCCAATTGAGAAGTCTAAATGTGGAGACTGAAGGCACGCAATCAGTACTTACCTTTGCTATTTACTGCTGGTATGACCCTAAACAAGTCCCTTAACTTCTCTGGGCCTTCAGTTACTTTGGCTATAAAATAAGGGAGTTAGATGACCTTGAATATCTTTCCTGAATCTCTTCTTCTTGTCAGCACATTGGCACTCTCCTCTCTTCGCACCCAGCCAAGAGGGAACATAGAGATAGGTCTAATTGAAGCTGTTCATTTTAGAGGTAAGGAGACTGAGGCCTAGAGAGGGAAAAGTCAACTGACCACACTTACATTGGCAGTTGACTAGTTCCCAACATAGAATTCATTCTACTCTTTGAAGTTTCTTGAACCAGTTTTACATCCCATTCTAACAGGCTAGAGGAGAAGGGTGAGGTCATGTTGTCTTAGTCTGAGTCATAGGTCATAGGCTCCATATATTATATGTATATATATATATATATATATATATATATATATATATATATATATGTATATATATATATATATGTGGATATTAGAATTGTGGTTTGCACATAGTAGGAATTCTAAAAATTCTTGTGGGATTGGATTTGGTCTAGTCTCAACTTGAGCAGTAAGCCTTGCTATATAATATCCCTTAGAAGTGGTCAGTTAATATCACACAAAATCATTTCCTTTTGTAGATGATATATGGTGGTTGACTTAGAGAACACTAGAGAGTCAACTAAAAAAATAATTGAAACAAGAAGTGGTCCTCTGGTCTCTCTCTGAAAACCTTTGGAGTGGAGGTAGGGGGGGCTGATTAGTTACCAAAGCTGCCATGCTACTCTTTTACAGCTTGAAACGTTAAGAACTTTTTTCCCTTAAGGTGGAAATGGGCTTCTTTGAAGTTTTAGGATCAGAGATTAATTTGGAGAGGGTCTTAGAGATCAGCTGTTCACTCTCTTCCTTCATTTTATAGATGGAAGCATGCAGACCCAGAAAGGGAAATGATTTGCCCAAGGTCACAAAGATAGTAAGTGATTGAGTAGGTTTTGAATCTGGATCCTTTGACTCTTAATCTTGTATCCTGAAAGAAGGCAGGAATTCCACTAAGGTAGAGGGAGGGACAGAGTATATGCTTGGCACAGGGGACTGCCTGTGCAGTAGGAGGAGCTGAGAAAGATCAAACCAGCTGATAGTACTTTCCCCTTCCCTATAGTGCCTTCCCCCTAGGATGGCTGTGAGGTTCTTAGGAGATAATGTATATGAATTCGAGCTATAATGCGAAATTTTTGAACCCCCTTGATCCCAACTTCCTTAGAAATGCACCACCACCTTTCAGGGTGGTTTTGCTCATGGGAGGTTATGACTTACCTGGATTCACACAGGTAGTAAATGTCAGAGGGAAGATTTGAACTTGGGTCCTCTGACTCTAGAGAATAATGCGTTTTGTGGTTTTTCATGGCTCCAGTGTCAGAACAACTGAGTGGCAAGGGCCAGCTCTGCCCAGGTCACCATTTTTTAACACTGGCCTGGCTTGCCTTGTAAGCAGCTCTCCTCTCCAGGCAGCCTTCTCTCCCGCCATCCAGTGCTTCTGATCTAGGACCTAAATGAATTAAATCATAGTTAATATTTTAAACTTTCTGAACATGACTACCACCGCCGCTGGCAAAAATCAATAACCCTCTGAGTGCCACATGACTCAGCCTCCAAACAGTTTTATATCTGGCATGTTGTGAATCACTCGTCTTTCCACAGGCCGTACGTTTTAAAGGAGTTTATTCCCCCTACCGTTAATTACACTATAGACTATCTCATTAGTATGAGCATGTCAGGAATTCATATTTGATCTGCCTGTCCTCTCAGTAGTTGCTCATTTAATCAGGACTAAATTATAGGCCCCAGTGCTGTCGCTTTCCTTTTCTCCTTTCTCTGTGCTGGGTTTTTAGCCTGTGGTGTCCCTCACAATGTATCTTCTGAGGCCTAAGCTGCCACCCACTGAGTTGTGTTTGGATTTGTTCCAAGCATTGGAAGATGTGCAAGACCAGGGACATCAGCTCCATACCAATTGGCCTTCACCTCCTGGACCAGAATCTTGTATTCTCCCTGCTCCTTTCCAATACTATAATACTATTCCACTTGAATGACCTTGCTTCCATGCTTTTTCAACTGCTGTCTTCCATTTGTAGACCTGATAAAAAAAGATTCAATGGGCATGACAAGGAAGGCTAGGATCCCACCCTTTAAAATCCTTCTCTTCTAGACCCAATTAAGGAGATCTTTGTCCATTGTTTTGCAGACAGCGCTTTCTCTGGGTCTCAGTTTTCCCTAGAGCATCCATCCTCACATCCATATTAATTTGTCCACATACTTAATCTATTTCCCACCCTTATCCCATTAGAATGAAGTTCCTTGAGGGAAGAAATTGTATTATTTACACATTTCCATTCCCAGAGTCTTACATTCTCATTTCTAATTGAAAAGTTTCCCTAGATTCAGAGGAGAGAGAAAATGAAGACAATTGTTGTTTGTATATGTTAGAGCCTCTTAACCATGAGTCCTGGGGTGGGGGGAGGGCGGGCAGAATCTGTGGACAGATTTCATGTCCTTATGCCCTTGTCTGAACTCCACATAATATAAATCTTGCAGAGACTGGGCAGAGAACCATACCTCTCTCTGGCTCTCTCCTTTGCCAAATAACCTAATAAAATTCTTTTGAAAACTTATAGATTTTTTTTCTCACAACTAATATCTAAAACTTTGAATTAAAAATAAAACATTCTGAGAAGGGATGCATAGGCTTTTTTGGTTGTTGTTTCAGTCATATACAACTCTTTGTTACCCCCCCCTCCCTCCTTTTTGGCAAAGGTTTAGGAGTAATTTGCTATTTCCTTCTCCAGATTATTTTACAGATGAGAAAACTGAGACAAACAGGGTTAAGAGCCATTCCAAGGGTCACTGGCTAGTAAGAAGCTGGATTTGAACTCAGGTCTTCCTTGACTCCAGACCTGGCACTTTATCCACTGTGCCACCTACCTGCCATTTTATAGGTTTTACTGGATTGATAAAGGGATTCATCTGTCTCTCCCTCTCCCTCCCTCTCTCTCTCTCTCTCTCTCTCTCTCTCTCTCTCTCTCTCTCTCTCACACACACACACACACACACACACACACACACAAGCTGACTCTGACTCCACCTGAAATTCCCACTCTTGGTCATCTTTGCCTACTTGAATGCCATGAGGTGAAATCATAGAACTGTTTGAGTTTACATTTTTCACACTGGTGGAGTTGGGAGCTCATCCTCTCCTTCCTCATCTTTCTTGACTTCTCTGTCGTCTTGGCTAGAGTCAGTTGCTTTCTTCTGGAATTTCTTACTCCTCTCAAGATTTTTGTAGCATTGTTCTCCACTGGTTCTCTGTGTACTTGCCCTTCCTAGTCTCCTGTACTGGATCTCCATCTAGGTCATACCTGTTGGCCATGAGTGTCCCCACTGCTCTGTCCTGGGCTTTTCTCTTATCCCTTTTGTGCTATTTCATTTGGTGATAGATTTCTGGTTGACCTTGGTGACTCAAGTCTCTTCTCCACTTCAGTCCATCTCCACTCAGATGACAAATTGATGTCAGCTCTGACCTCTCATTCACTCTCCCCCAACCACTCAATAACTCCAGTGGCTCCCTATCAAATAGCTTTTAATCTGCCTTTCTAGGCTTACACTTACTCCTCTCCTACTCTATGATCTAGCCATGTTACCTCCTTGCCGCTCCTCAAACAGGACACTCCATCTCCTGGCTCTGGGCATTTTCACTGGCTGTCCCCCTTGCTGAGAATTCTCTCCTTCGTTGGTCAGTGCCTCTTGGCTTCCTTCAAACCCTCCTTCTGAAAGAGGCCTCTTTGGGTCCCCATTCTTATTTATCCTTGGTTCTGAGATAACCTCCTATTTACAATGTCTCTGCCTCATTTGTACATGGGTGGTTGGTTACATGTTATCTCCCCCATTCTGTTGGGAGCTCCTTGAGAACAGCAGCCATATTTTTGTGTTTCTTTGTCTACATGACTGAAGTTTTCATATGGTTGCATATAATTTCAATTTTTCTCTCGAAAACTGTTTGTATCCTTTTGGTCACTTTTCTATTTTCTTTAGATTCACATAAACATCCTACATATTTTGGAGCTCAAATTTTTACAGGTATTATTTAGGGCCAAAATTTTCCCTACTTTTCCATTTCTCTTCTAATCCTATTTTCGTTGATTTTATTCTTGCAAAAGCTTTTACATTTGATGTAGTCAAAATTGTGTCTTTTCTTTTATGGTCTCTTCATTGCCCTACTTAGTCAAATATTCTCCCCCTACACATAGTTGTAAAAAGTTTTTGGTTTTTATTCTTTTCTAATTCCTTTTTTCATATTCAGGTTGTACATCCATTTTGAACATATTGTTGAATATGGGATATGAGATGTTTTTCTAAACTTAACTTCATATAAACTTTATTCTAATTTTCCTTTCAGTTGTCAGAGAAGGATTCCTTTCCCAATAATATATTCTTGGGCTTATCAAACACTGGGCCATTGATTAAGATTGCATCTGTTCCTGGTTCTTTTAGTCTGTTCTATTAATATCTGTTTTTTTAAACTAGTACAAAATAGTTTTGATGACTATTGCTATATAATATAGTTTGAGATCTAGTAATGTTATGAACCTTTCATTCATACTTCTCCTTGGCTCCAACCATTTCCCTTAACATTCTAGACCCTTTGTTCCTACAAAGGAATTTTGTCATTATTTTGTGTAGTAATTTTATTGATATATTATCAAATCTGTGAATTTATCTATATAATATCATCATTTTTCCTATATAGTCAAGGTTCAGTCATAAATAATGAATATCTGTCTCCTTTTATTTCTTTAAAGATTGTTTTGTAAAGAGTATTTCTGTGTCTTCTATGTGTCTTGGGAGGGTGATTTCCAAACGGGATGCTTTTTGTAGCTAATTTTAAATGAAATTTCTCTCTTTCCACATTTTTAATTAGAATTTTGCATAAATGCTAATATTTGGTGAATTTATTGCAAGAATCTTATCATTTTTACATAGCTATTAATCACTGGTTAATTTTTTTCCACTAATCATCATCTGTATATAGGAGGAATAATTTTGACTCATTGCCAGTGTTTACAGCTCTAATGTTCTCTTTTCTTATTGCTATGGTTTGCATTTCTAGAGCATTATCAAATAATAGTGGGGGGAGTGGAAATCTTTGTGCTGTTGCTCTATGTTTTTGGGAAAGTTCCTACTGTCTTTCCATCACAAACAAAGCTAGCTCTTCATTTTAAATATATGCCATTCATTATATTTTAAAAGGGTCCTTACATGTCTGTGCTTCTTATGGGTTTTAAAATAAATGAATGCTATATCTTATCTAATGCACTTTTAGCTTGTCAAAGTAATTGTCTTTTCATCTTTATTGATTAATTTAGTATTTTAATTGTTTCTCTAATGTTGACCAATCTTGCATTTCTGGTATGAATCTGACTTGGTCATAGAGAACTATTTTGTGAATATATCACTGCAGTACAATGCTTAGTACAGTGACTGCTACATAGTAGGCACTTAATAAATACTTATTGACTATTGATTCTAGTCTCCTCAGGGCAATTTTATGTCAAATGTTTTTACATCAACAATCACTAGTGAAATTGGTCAATAATTCTCCTTCTCTGATTTTTCTCTTCCTGGTTTGAGTATTTGGGTTATACTCATAAAAGAAAAATGGCTATATTTGTCTCATTAAAAAAAACAAACAAACATTTGGCACATAGCCTTCTGCCTTTGTTTTCTAGAAAAATAAGGTATTTTAATCACTATTTTTAAAGATAGGTATTATTTGTTTTTTAATTCATATAACTTCTTGAGGTTGGATTTAGAGTTAGAAAATCATGGATTTTAATCTAGCCTCTGATAAACATGAACAATGTGACCAAACTGAACTGTAATGTCTTCATCTTTGCAATGCATGTTGGGATAATAGTGTTGTAGTGCTTACTTCAACATGGTTGTTGTGAGTCTCACACATATGTCATGAGCTTTGCAAACTTCAAAGTGCTATTAAATGTCAGTTATTATTATTAGAAATGTTAGTCAAAACACAAGTCTTTTTTCAACGCACCTTCACTTACCCGTTCTATCCTGAAGGGACAAAAGTGATTTTTGTCATTTTATTTAAATGGGGGTTAATGGAATGTTTATGAGACTCAGTACAGATGTTACCTTTCCTAGACCTTTATGTCTGGGGAATCCCTGAGGGAACACCATGATGATCTTACTTGTTGCCTATTATCTTGTGTGCTGTGGAAGCTCATTCCTTTACTGAACTGCATCAGAGGGCAAAGCATGCTGAGAACAAAGTCATAGATCCTCAGAACACATGGCCCTGGTCATTTGGGTGGGTGGTTTTATAAAATCTTAAGAATATCTTTTTATAGGAGCCTTGCCTTGGACGGGGGTCAGGGCTTTCTTGGAGATTTCTTTTGTCTTAAGGTATCAATCAGCCCTGGGACTGAAGAGAAGTAGCGTGCTTTGTCTATTTTTCTGTAGTATTTCTCCCAGAAAATGCCAACTCTGAAACTTCAAGGCTCCAAATTTCATTTACATTGTATTTTAAGGTTTACAAAGTATTTCTTTACAACATTTCCGAGTTTGGAAGGGCAAGTATTACTCTGGTTGCCCATGAAGCAGACACTGTGGGACCTGGAGAGCTTGGTCAGACATCAAAGATGCCAACGTCATCCATGGCATCCTGAACCATTGCCAGTTGGCTTGACTTTTGTCTTGCCACTGGACTTCAGTGACTCTGGAAGAGAGTGAGGCTGACAGCTTTGTGTAGCTCTGCCTCACTTAAATCCAATTCACTCACAAGTCCAACTATCATCCCGTAATGTCACAGGTCATCTTTGAAAATGAGGGACAGTGCAACATCATTCCCATTTTACTGAAGGGCATTTGCTATCAGAAAGACTAAATGAGTTATGGGTGGGAACGCATTGGTAAGTGTGAGAGTTCAAACTCAATCCCCAATTTCTTGACCTAAATTCAGTTGCTGTGATTTTCACTGAATCATACTGCCTCTCACTGGCCATTTTCCTTACACTTGCTCCAAGCACAGTCCAGTATAAGTATCTCCAGCACGGAGGAAAACGCAAGGAACTCAGTAAATGATTGTTGGCTGATGCTTGGTAGCTATCCCTGGACAAGATGTTTTCTTTCCTTACCTCCAATTGTTGACCTTCCTTCAAGGCTCAACTTGGGTGCCACTGCTTACACATAGTCTTTCTTGATGCCCCTGGTTGTTAATGACTCTCTTGTGTCCCCAGAAATTATATTACATTTATGCTATATACATCTCTCTCTCCTTTCCTTTCATATAATTAATTAATCAAGTATGTATTAAGTACGTACTAATAGATAGGTGGCTCAATGGACAGAGTGAAGGAATCAGAGTCAGGAAGACAGCTCCAGTCTTGTCTTATATAGTCACTGAAACCTCTCTATGCCTCAGTTTTCTCATCTGTAAAATGGAAGTAATAATATCTATTCCAAGGATTGTTATGAGGACTAAATGAGATATTTGCGAAGCCCTTCTCAAACCTTCAAGTACTATATAAAAGTTATTATTGCTATTATTGATCACATTCATTATCACCACCACCACCATCATCATTATAGCTTTTTGAGGGCAGGGGCTGTTTTCAACTTTTTCTTTGTATTTCCAATTCCTAGTATAGTGCCTGATATCTAGCAGTTCCTTAGTAAAGTCTTGTTGGATTGAATTGAAATATCCATTACTAAATCTTGGATGTCCTCAGCCACCAGGTTTCCACTTGAAGTTAGAATAAACATATCTTTCTTTTTGTCTCGGTCTTTTCCTGTCCCTGAGCAAATACTTAGTAATGATTGGGTAAAAAGAGGATCCCCAGGTTGTTGGAGTGACTCTTTGGGTCTCCTCTCTGTTGATTGTGTCAAGGAAGTCAAACAAACAAAAAAAACTGTTAGAAATTGGACCAGGAGTTGGGCTACAGGATTGCTGAGTTCACTTTAAACTCCAAGATCCCACCCCTCTGTGACCTGTCCTCCTGAATACATTTAGTCCAGTGGTGTTAGTGGTCCAGAAACAGTTTAAATGTCCCTGACTGTGGGGCTTGCTTTGGTTGACCCAGCTGCAATTACCTCCTGTGCTCTGTGAAACTGGAAATAGAAAAGTCTGCCAGGTCAGGGTGGAACCTGCTCCTCCCCTCTCTCAGCCTTTGCTCTTTCTCCCCTCTCCTCTCCTTTCTCTCTCTTTTTTTACTGGCTATTCCTGTATCCCCCTTCCCTACCATTGTCTTCCATCCCTCATTGCCTCTTCTTTCTCCTTTGGTGCGTTTGATTGGAAGGCAACGATTTTAGGCAAGGCTAAAACCAGAGGCCACGTTGATGCCCAGCAGAGTTAAGATGGAAAGCATGGGGATGAGGAGGGGCAATAGTTCTTGTCTAAACTCTCCTGTTACCTCCTCTGCCCATCCCTTAATTCAAATACTTCCAAATAAAAAAGAGAAAAAGGAGGACATAAAGAATAGAGTTTAGGGGTTGATGGAGAAGTGGAAAAGATAATGAGCTCATCTGCTAGGCTGTGCCCTACCAGGTGGCTCTGGCTTCTGGGTCTGAGGGTCTTTCATTTGACAATACTAACAGAGGGTTATGGTTGGGAGAGAGTTCTGTCTCTCTTTTCCTGTCTCTGTCTCCCTTTCCTATCTCTCTCTTCTTTCTGTCTCCATCTCTACCCTCTCTGTTTCCCACTCTTCCTCTTTCCATTCTCTCTCTCTCTTTCTTTCCTTCCTGCCTTCCTCCTTTTTCTTTCTTTCTTTCTTTTCTCATATCTCTCTTTTCTCTCTGTCTCCTCTCTTTCCTCTACTCTTTCTATTTCTCTGTCTGTACTATCTCTGTTCTATCTCTGTCTCTTCTCTTCTGTCTCTGTTCTTTCCCTTTCTCCCTCCTCCTTCTCCCCCCCTTCTCCCTCCTCCACTCTCTGTCCCTCCTCTATCTTTCTTTGTTTCTGTCTCTCTGTCCTTGTCTCTCCTATAATCTTTCTCTTATCTCCCTCTCCCTCTCCCTCCCTCCTGCCCCCCACCCCTTCTCTGTTTGGGGCCAGTTCTGACCACTAATTGGCCTAAACATTTTCCCATGTGAATCAGGCCTTGAAATATACACACAAGGGCAAGTGGCTGACTGGACATTTCCCAGATGACCATTTTAAAAGGCTCCAGGGGATCTTTCTCACTTGGTACAGACACTTCACATGTGGGCCTGTGATTGGTCCCTAGAGGGCCTCATGAGGCGGTACCCTCTTTGTACTTGAAAAAGCAGCATGTATATTGGGAGGCTGAACTTGAAATGATCACCACTCTCTGATAGCTGTTGGGTCCCTGGGAAGTGGCCATGAGGGAGGGAGCTCCAAGTCAACTCTAGCAAACTGTATATGTGTATACATTTGTCTGGAATGTGTTTAGTGCATATTACCTAAATTTCAGTAAATCCAATACAATCCAACAAGCATTTTTAAAGTATATGATGTCAGCCCCCTCCTATGGAAAGAGCACTGGGTTTGGAGTCAAAGGATCTGGTTTCAAATCCTGCCTCTGCCACATACTACCTGGGTGACCTTTGAAGGTCCCTTAATCTCTGGACTGATTTTTCATTTGTAAAATAAGGGTGTTAAATAAGAATGAGAAGGCTTTGGAGGTCACTTCTCAACTCTATTATCTACAATGATATAACATCACAATATGCTTAGTTGACCTCCAAGAGTTTTTTAAACTCTAAATCTACAATACTGTGATCCTGCAATCATATTATATACAAGACATGGTCAATGAGTCAGTAGACACTTATTCAATGTCTACTAAGTACTGAGGATACAAATGCAAAAAGACAATTTGTGGCCCTCTAGGTCCTCAAGTATAGCCCTTTGACTGAATCCAAAGTTCACAAAACAAATCTCTTTAATAAAAGGATTTGCTCTGTAAAACCTGGACTTGGTCAAAAAGCCGCACCTGAGGACCTAGAAGGCCCATATGTGGCCTCGAGGCTGCAGGTTCCCCAGCCCTGGTCATTGCAGCTATAGTGAAGGGAATAAGTATTCATTAAGCATCTAATATGTGCTGGACACTGTGCTAAGTGTTTTTATAAATATTATCTCATTTGAGTTGCCCTAGGAAGTACATACTATTATTTTGATTTTACAGTTGAGGAAACTGAGGCAGTAAAGGTTGTATGACCTGCCCAAGGTTACACAACTAAGAGGTGTCTGATGCTGGATTTGAACTCAGATTTTCCTGACTTGATCCAAAGCTCTTTGAACTGTACCACAAGGTGCTTATATATACCAAGTGCTGGAGATACCAAAACATTGCTCTAACTTAAGAATCTACTATGGAGGCATGCCATGTAAACAAATGCATAATGGGTTTTTATTTTTATTTTTTTTTGGACTGGATCTGTAATTTAAATTGTGTAGGGCACTCACATGAGAGAAGACCTTCTACCAATTCACATTTGCACGTGCTAAAAGCTGAGTCACTGAGATGCTGAATGACTTCCCTAGAATCACACAACTATTCTATATCAGAGACAGTCCTTGTGCTCAGGTCTCTTATTCCTCTCCTCCATCTCTTTCCCTTTCTTCCCCTCCTCTATCCTACCTCTTCTTCTCCTTCTCCTTCTCCTTCCCCTTCTCTTTCCTCTTTCCCTATCCCCTTCCCTTTCCCCTTTCCTTTCCCCTTCCCCTTCCCCTTTCCTTTCCCCTTCCCCTTCTTCCCCTTCCCCTTCTCCTTGCCTTTTCCCTTCTCCTTCTTCTTCTTCTCCTTCTCCTGCTCCTCCTCCTCCTTCTCTTCCTTCTCCTCCTCCTCTTCTCTCTCTCTCTCTCCATATACATATATTTTTTTCTTTCTCTCACTTTCTTTTCTTTTTCTCTTTCCTTTTCTTTTCTCTCTCCTTTCTTTCTTTCCTTTCTTCTCCTTCTTTCTCTCCTTCCCTTACTTCTCCCTCCCTGCTTATATAAATAAGTGTACACATGATAATTTGGAGATAGCAGGAGAGGATTAGGAAAGACTTCCCAGGGGAAGTAACATAGGGACTGAACCTTGAATCAAGTAAGGATTCTAAATGAGGTGAAGGTAGGAGTACATTCCAGGACTGTAGGGGTACCTACAAAGGCAAAGGCAAAGAGGTAGGAGATGAGATGCTGAATTCAGGTAAAAACAGGTAGGTTACTTTGACTGAAACTTACATCAAACATTTCAACTAACTTTACTTTCTAGAAGGTTGAAGAAGAAAAATTAGAAAGTTCAACAGTGGATGTCAAAGGGAGCTTTTGGCCTAAATGAGGTCTGACTTGGTGCACATATGCTAGTAATTAATTGCATTTGTCTGCTTTGGGGGAAATGCCCCTTAGCCACTTGAGTCAGACTGACTTTACCCTCCAAGTTGGAGCACTTGGTTACTTCTGAAGTGGAGCCAATATGGGGCTGGAAAAACTCTGACACGCCTTTTCAATCAGAGACTCTGGAATTGAGGACCAGGCTGAGGGAGAGCTCTCCACCCCCCTTCTTCTCTTGGGTTCATCTCTACTTACCCCCAAGCCACCAACAAAGTTAGTAGATGAGTAGAAGCTGGGGTAGAGATTAGGTCCCATGCCAACACCAGCTGGAATGGGAGCCCTGGGGCAGAAGCCCCTGGTGCCTGTGAACTCTTTCTTCTTCACATTTCCCAGGACCTACAGAATGTCACTGCCAACCAAGAAAACAAACACGTCCTTGGAAATGAAATTACTAATGTGCAACTGGGTGGCATCCTAGTAGAGTGGAAAGAATGCTGAGCTTGAAATCAAGAGGCTTGGGTTCAAATCCACTAGACAGATGTGTGGCCTTCAACAGATCTCTCAGTTTCTCTAGCCTCAGTTTCTCCTCTGTGAACTAAGGAGGCTGAACCAGATGACCTCTCAGGTCCTTCTTTGCTCTACATTAGGGGTTCTTAACCCGGGGTCTATGAACTTGTTTCTAAAAATATTTGGATAACTGGATTTCATTATAATTCATTTCCTCTGTAATCTTGATTTTATGAATTTAAAAGCATTCTTAAAAGGAGTGAATAGATTTCATCAGATTGTCACAGGAGAGACGGGTGAGGAAGATAGGCAATGCATAAAAAAGACTAAGGACCTGTTCTGGATTATAGGCATAAATTTGTATAAATTGATGAGTTAGAAGTCAATTTTGCAAATAATGCCTATTAATTAATAATCAGACTTTGACACGACTAAATGATCAAATACATTTATACTTCTTGGGTTTATTGAGTCTCCATGACGTCTTTAGGAACTCAAGGTTCCTCAGAGGGGCACTGATATTATATTCCACCACCTTCCACAACCAATTCAAATCAATTCAAATGATCCTCTCTTCTTTCTCTCCCCTTCCCACCCTACACACACACACACACACACAGAGTGAGAGAAAGAACTGGGGAATGTGCTCTGTGCTCTTTGGAATTACCAAAAGAATGGATGTGTGGTTGGGATTGGTCCCTTCTAGCTTATAAGCCTAGAGACAAATGACTCTTGTCATGCTGGGGTTCAACCTATACCAGGGGAATCTGATTTGGCCCTTCCATATCTATTTTCCCTGAATGGCACCTAGTGATTCCAAGTCAGAAGGCTCAGGATTTCCCCAACTCTAGCCTTTATTTAGGACTTTTCTTTGCTTGCTTAATGCTTTACGATTTGGACCCAGACTCTGAAGGGAAATCTGGGAATGCAGATAATTGAGAAGTAAAGCATTTTATCTCTTATCCCTTCTCCACTGAGGTATCTCATGTCCTTAGAACCTGTGCTCTCCTCATCCAGGCTTTCCCAAGTCAGAGCAAATGGTCCATGCCAGAGTAACCTTCAGCCATCCTAACCAATAGCACCCTTTCCACATTCTCTGCTCTCTCACTCTAAAAATTCACAGATAACACAGATTTAGAGTTGAAAGGGACCTCTCATCTTACAGATGAAGAAACAGCCTGAGAGAGAGTATGCTGTTTGGCCCAAGATGGCAAAACTAACAAATGTTTGAAGCAGTATTTAAACTTTGGTGTTCTCCTGCAAAGTCTAGTGCTCTCTCTACAATTCCTACCTTTGACTATAGACTATCTGAGAGCAAGGGCTGTATCCCCAAATTGCCCTTATATGCTAGTCACATTCCAAAACTAACTCTTCACAATTGGCCAAGAGCTTTCTCTGTGACCACCTGGTGAGTGGTACAAACATCCCATTTTAGAGATGAGGAAACTGAGGTCTAAAAAGGGTGAGGGGTGTTATCTAGAGTTTGAGGGCTAGGAAACGATGGAGTCTAGTTTGAAACTCAGGTCTTCTGACTCTAAACCCTGTGTTTTTGTACTCCAAAATGTTGAGACATGTTGAACAAATGAGTGGAAACATGGTCCTTGCTTTTAGGAAGCATGTGGGCTACATGAAGGAATCAGATCACTTCAATCAATAAAAAATCCCAGCTATTAAATGGCTATTAAATACAGGACATTGTGGTAGGCCCGGAAGAAGATGAAAAACTTAGATAAACTATTGTCCCTGCCCTCATGGGGCTTATAATTTAATAAGGGGAAAATATGTATACTCTGAGGATTATAGCATTCATATATGACATGAGACAGCATTAGCTGAACAGAAATCTCCCCCATAACACCCTAATACTTAGTTACCTAGTTTCTCCTTGAAGATCTGCAGTCTTACTACCTCCTGGGGCTGTTCATCCTATTTTGGGGTGATACCAACTCTTGGGAAGCTTTTTAAAAAAATCAGGTTGAAATCTAGCTCTCCTTTAACTTGCAGAATCATGGATTTAGTGAAGCAAGGGACCTTTACGGTCATCTAGTCCAACCCTATCATTTACAGATGTGAAAACTGTAGCTCAGAAGGGAAAATCAACTGCCTCAAGATGAAACATACAGCAAGAGGCAGAGTGAGGATTGGAGTCCAGCTTCTCCAACTCCAAAGTCAAGACTGTTTGGACTTCGCCGAATCTATCGCTGCTACTTCCTTTCTGTGTTTGTTGTTGTTCAGTTGTGCCTGACTATTCTTGATCCCATTTGGGGTTTTCTTGGCAGAGATCCTAGAGCAGTTTGCTGTTTCCTTTTCCATCTCGTTTTATAGAGGGGGAAACTGAGGCAAACAGGGTTAAGTGATTTGCCCAGGGTCACACAGCTAGTAAATGTCTCAGGCTAGATTTGAATGCAGGTCTTCCTGACTTCAGGCCCTACACTCTATTCACTGTGCTGCCTAGCTGTCCTCCTTCCTCTGGGGTTGAGTAGAAAAGTCTAATCTCTTCTATCCAGTGACCTTTTCACATAATTAAATCCAGCTATTGTGTTCTCAGTAGGTCTTCTCTTTCTAGGCTCAATATTTCCCATTTCCTTAAACCAGTCCTCATATGAAATAAAGATAAGCACAAATAGAATGTATAGAGAATAATAGGCATTGGACTCAGTGAAGACACAATAACTTCCATGGACGTTAAGAGATTTGTGTTTGTTCTTTCTACATCCTCTAGTTTCTGTTTGTCCTTTTTGACTTCTCGAGCCTTGGGTCTGTCCCTTATAAAATAAAGAACAAAAGGAGCTGTTATTTAAAGAACAGACATACATAGCTTGTTGATGTGGCTTCTTTGAGATAGCAAGCCCCCTGAGGGCAGGGAGATGATCCCAGCTGATGCTTCTTGAACTCTGATGTTTCCATGGAGAGATGATGAAGATGGTGACAATATTTGGAGCTTTCCAGGGAAAGAGACTTCAAAACAAATAGGAGGGAAAGGCTGACCACATAACCCAGGGCTTTCAAGAAATCTGCCTGCAAGAAAACTGACTCTGGCAAATCAACATTTTGTCCAAGTTGGCAGCCTGCTACTTTTCTAGAAGTGAACAACTGAAGGCTAAATCCTATGCCTACCTCCACTAGGAATCTTCCCACGATCTGACCATCTTGGAGGGGCAACAGCCAAGCAGTATGGCTATCAATTAAGAAGACAGTACGGAAGAGAAAAGAGGCAATGTGTGGGGACCAGGACCTTGGTTTGCCCCACTTTGGGGTCTAATAAAACATACAGACTCCTTTGTTTGGTAGGGGAGAACCAGGAAAGGCACATATCATGGAAGACAAGGGAAAGGAAATTTTTCAGGGAACTGGGTGATGTCAGATGCTTCAGAAAGATCCCAAGGGATACAGCTTGAGGAGGCCATTGGATATAGTCCTTAGGATGTTACTCCTGATATTTGAGAGAACAGTTGCAGTATAGCAGTGAGGTTGGAAGCCAGATTTTAAGGAGTTGGTAAAGTGGAGACAATAGGTACAGACGATTTTCTTTTAAAAATCCATTTTGTTTTTCCTGTTTGAATAGATAATCAATTCCATTTGAATGATCTTAAATCACCTTGAGAAGACCTTTATGCAGTCAACACAGTGACATTTATATCAACGATCCCCTGTGGAAATTCTGGCTTGACAGGGAACCTCTTCTCAACTTGAACTTTGCATAAGATGTCTTCAAAGACACTGGCTAACACTTTTGGTGAGCTCTCCTCCCCATGTGATGTCTTACATGATTTGGACACTCCAAGGATACTTGAACAGAGTAATATCTCTGTTTTTATCTCTGTAAAGGAATCTTATTTAATCCTAACAGGTGCCTGGGACACATATAGTTGGAAGAGAATCTTTGGAGCTGACTTTACCAAAGCATTTCTTTTTCTTAAGCAAGTAACCATTCCTATAGTGGGACTTTGTATTATCTACAAATTTTAGGTTTTTGAGTGACAGGATAGCACAGTGGAAAGAACATTAGACTTGATGTGGGGAGAAGTAAGGTGGAATATGCACTGGTTCTGATGTTAGAGGCCTTGTGTTCAAATCCTACCTATGGTACTTACTACTCCATGACCCCCTCTGGGCATTTACAATGGCCATCCACCATGCCTTCAACACTCACTTTCCTCATCTTTGCCTCATAGCTTTCCTTGTCTCCTTATGTCTCAACTAAAGGAAGCTTTCCATAATCTTTAATCAGAGGTTGTCTCCAATGAGTTCTTTGTTTATCTTTGTCCATGGCTGTCTCCCTGTTAGATTGTGAACTCCTGGGGTAGCTAGGTAACACTATCTAAGTACATGTAGCCTCTTGGGGAAGCACTGGCCCTGAAGTCAAGGGGACCTGAGTTCAATCTAGCCTCAGACTCTTGACACAGTTACTAGCTGTGTGACCTTGGGCAAGTCACTTAACCCCAATTGCCCTGCCTCTCCCCTTCCAAAAAAAAAAAAAAGAAGATTGTGAACTCCTTGAAGGCAGGGGGTTCTTTTTGACTTTCTTTGCATCTCTAGCCTTTAGCACAGTGCCTGACACAGAGCAGCGGCTTGATAAAAGCTTGTCCATTTGACTTGACTCAGTGTAGTTCTATGGACCTGGTTTAGTCATTTATTAAGTAAAGGAGTTAAACTAATTGTTGTCATTGAATGCGATGGAACATTATTACGCTCAAAGAAATGAGAAACAGGACCAGAAAAACAATAGACATAATGAGTACAACAATGTAAATGGAAGAAGAAAATCAAATAATAAAAACTGAATGAATGCTGTGAAATTATAATGATTACATTTGGGCCCAAAGAATAGATGATAAAGCATTTCCTTCTGTTTCTTTGCAGAGGTGGAGGACAATCAGTGTGAATACTGCCTATAATGCAAAAGCTTTTGGGATTTTGGTTAGTTTTGTTACTATTTTTTTCCTTCTTTGCTATAAGGGGTTAGGATGAGTTGGGAAAGGTAGGTGAAGTTCAAAATGAAAGATACCAATAATTTTAAAAATTTTATTTATTTTGTGTTAATTAATCTATTTATTTATTTATTTCAATTTTTAATTTTTTGTTAAATGAGGGGACTGGTCTAGATTGCTTTTGAGATAATTTCTTATACTACATCTTTGACCTTATGATCCGCAAACAGCAAGTTTGACACTTATTAGTTATGTGACCATCAACAAGTCCCGTCATCTTTCTGAGTCTCTTTTTTCTCATCTGAAAAATGGGGCTGACAAAGCCTGTAGTGCCCTCCTCACAGGGTGATTGTGAGGGTCAGATGAGATGACGCCTGTAAAGAACTTTGTGAACCATAGAGCATTTTTCTATATAAATGTCAGCTATCAATTGTAGAACTGCAAACATGTGGTCTGCAACAGAAAATTGTCTGGGAGAGAGTGCCCATTTCCTTCTCATGTTTTCATTAAGCATACCCTAAAAATGTGCATTCTAATAAAGATTTTTATAGATATGAGGAAGTAGGCAGATGGGTGGAGAGTCACTGATGTTTTCTCATTCAGCTTTTCTGGTTCTAATGGTATTGCCTGTGATCTTTTCCATTCTTCTTAGAATAGCCCCCTCTGAAATTACATTAAAATCCATTCCTCAGGGCCTTTCAAATGAGGCTGCCATATGGTCAGGTCAAGCCATTCTTCTGAACTCATAACGTTAAAGGGTTTGAAGCTGTGAGAGGTCTTAGAGATCAAAGCTGTCTCATTTAACATTTGAAGAAATGGAGGGCCAGAGAGGTTAAATGAGATAGGTAGTACAGTTAGAATTCAAACCCAGGTCTTGTGATTTCACATCTAGTGATTCTTCCCCCCACCCTCACCCCTTACATCAGGCTTCCTTCTTTTTAAGTACTGCTGCTTCTTTTCCAGCATGATGTATGCCATTTTCACTGTTGCCACCAATGGGAGTAGATCTCCACAATGCCAGGCATATAGTGGGTGCTTCATAGTTACTTGATGACCTTTCTGCAAAACCATGGGCAGACCCATGACCATTTCACATCTGTTTGTGGTCTTCCATCAGGTTTGCTTTACAAATGGTCATGGGATGACCTGCATAGCTGGGTCAGGTTCACCATTCTGCAAGGAGATCTTTCATCTGTCTTTCAGAGGACTTTGTACATCACCAGGAGATAAAGCATCATCCGACTAAGGTGATAATCTGGGCTCTTTTCTTCTCCTCATTTTGTCAACTGTTTTGCATTGGTTTTGTTTCCTCAAGAAATGGAAACAGAGGCAATGTCTCTACCTTTCTTTGTCCATCTCCCAACATCTCATCGTTAGAAGTTGTTTCAACAGGTTGGCTCAGACCTACAGTGCCCTTTATTGTCTCATTTAATTCAGTGCTGACTTTAACCTCGCCCTTGACTTGTTGATCTTCACATGGCTGATTCTAGAGTAACTCACGATCATCAGTTAATCACTTCCCATCTGTTAAAATACAGTCAGTTTCATTTTTTGTCATAATAATAGTTAACGTTCATATAGGACTTACTACATGCCAGGTACTCTGCTAAGTATGCCTTTTACAATTATTGTCTCATTTGATTCTCAGAAGGACCCTGGGAGGTAAGTGCCATTTTACAGATGAGGAAATTGAGGCAGGCAAACATAGAGTAGCTTGCCTAGGTTCTTCTGACTCCAGGCCTGGCACTGTTCTTCCTTCTACCTACTTTTGTATTGAAGTTATCAAGCAACAAGGTAAATATTGATATAATATGGAAGATCTTCACAGAATTTTAACTCTCAATCTGATTTCAGATACTAACTGTGTGGCCTTGGGCAAGTCATTTAAGCTCTGCCTGAGTGTTCTTGTCTACAAAATGTGCATAATGATAACACTTCCCTCCAGGGTCCTCCTAAGGATCAAATGAGATAATATTAGTAAAGCACATAGTAGGTGTTATGTAAACATGAACAATGATGACAATGACTAAGATTACCATCACCTTCTGTTTATCCTTAGCCACAGATGTTGGAGCATAATTAACCATTATCTTCTATTTGCTCATGTATATGGTGACACCATTTTCATTGTTTTCTAGTAGACTGGCATAGTCCAGAAGAGCTTTAGAGTTAACCCAATGGAAGTCTTCCTTCTCTGCTATGAATAAAGGCATGGAATCATTAAGTGCCACAGGTAGAAGGGGCCTTAGAACACAGTCCATTGAAAAGAAGAGCCAAAAGGGATCTCAGGAAGCATCTAGTTCAAATCCCTCATTTTATCAAAGGAACCTTCCTTCCTCAGTAAGGGGAAGTGATTGACCCAAGATCACACAGTAAGTGAAGGGGAGCCTTAGAGATGGTCTCATCCAGGTGCTTGGCTTTGTCTCTAAGGAAGCATGAGCTGCCCACGGTGGCCCGCTAGGCTGGCTGGAGGTGGGACCCTGCTTTCCCCTTCAGGGATGTCTTCCATCTGGCTTCAGCTTTGCCCCTCTCTAAACTCATACTCCTCCTTCAGTCCCCTCTTCACTCCTCTTTTCTTTCTTCCCTGGCTTCTGTGTTATTTCATTCATTGGCACCAGGGAATGTTACAAGAAGCTGAAGGATGGGGGAAATGAAGTCGTGTAGGCAAGGGAAGAAGGGGTTATCTTCAAATTAGATTTCTTTATTAGCAGCATGACTCATAGGATAATACGGCCACTTTGCCAGTGGCCAGGATAGGAAGTGAGGCTATAAAGGAATGGCTGGATTGGCACTTAAAGGCATCCAAGTTGTTATATCTTTAGGAAGTTAAAAAAGAACCTTAGTGCCTGCTTACTCATCCCTGGGCTGGATGTTCTTAGTTGGAAAAAGCAAAAAAAAAATTGGCCTTCTCTCTGATTCTGACAGTCAAGGACAAAAGGCCAGATGATTATCTCTAGATCTGGGTTCGAATCTCTGGCTTGCCCACTCACCGTTTGTGTGACCTTGGGCAAATCCTTTCTGCTCTAGGTCTTAACAAGTGCCTGGCACATAGGAGGCACTTAATACACGTTTGGTGACTATTGATTGATTGGTTATATGAGCTTCAACCTCCCCCCCCACCTTGTAAAATGAGAGGGTGGGATTCAAATGAATTCTAGGACTTCTTCTGGCTGTGGCATGTTGTGGTTCTCTGTGCTTTAAACAAAAGAAAAAGTATGTATCTATCTCAGAAATCATATTCCAGAAAGAGTATGTCTCTGACCAGAAACTTCCTTGTTCTTGGAGTTTCTATTCTCATTTCCCAACAAAAAAGAAGGGGGAAGAGGAAGAGGAGAAAGAGGAAGAGGAGGAGAAGGAAGAGGAGGAGGAGGAGAAGGAGAAAGAGAAGGAGAAAGAGGAGAAAGAGGAGGAGGAGGAGGAGGAAGAGGAGGAGGAGAAAATGATGCTCCATGGGGAGCAGTAAAAGAGCATCAGATCAAATCTTTAAAGGAGGGACAGCTACCTCTTCAGTCAGGTCTTCATCTTGACTTTGTTTCCAGCAAGAAGAAACTTAGATGACTTTGCTCTTGGACTCAGCTACCATGGGTATCTTTTTTTCTCTCTCTCCTTATCCTTAAAATGCCTTTGAAGGAAACGATGCAAAAGATACAGAGAGGTGGCTTCTTTGTCTCTTTTTGTGTCATCAGTGCCTGACACACAGTAGGCTTGTTAAAATATTTGTTGATTAACCGATTGAATCTACTGCCTCCTTATGGGGTCAAGCTTTGTCTTCAAAACCAGCTTTCACAAACTTAGCTTCCAGGGCATTCTCAAGGTTTTGGAACAAGCTATCACTGACAGGTAGGTGTCACATTTGTGGTATGGGAGGGGAAATGGTGAGTAGAGAAGCCTGCATCACAAAGGCCAATGTGTTTGTTGTTAAAAATACTATTAGCAAAGGCAGACATGTGGGCTTGGAGGGAGGAGGGCCTTGATTTACTTTCTCTTTTAGATTTTGTTTTTATGTAGATTCATTTGCATGACAGTCCTAATAGGATTTAGGGAATAAGGAGCTCCATACCTTCAAGTTTCACATGGTTGCTATGGGATTTTTATAGCAGAGCCCCTGAAAGATAGATTTTGGGGGTACAGGATCCATAGAGGGCCTTAAAGGGAAGTTCCAAGAAGTTCTAACCTTAAGTCATATATTTGTTTGGAACAGTGGATTTTTGAATTAGCGCCAGACAAACTTATTCTTAGTCTGAGGTACCCTAGCTGTTTTTTTTTTGTCCCCACCTGTGCCCTAGACAGTCCTTTAGATGACTGTGGCACCCCTAAACCTACCAACTATTCACCAGTAGAGCTTTCAGCTTCCTCTCAATATGGGAAGGCTTTCTAGTCACTGCACTTAGCAAATGACCCGCAAGTGCCCTAAAGAGATGAAATCCAGAAGTTGGTAGCAGAGACAAATACCACTATGAGTTCAGAAGCCTGGTTCCCAGAAGATACAGTATGCTCAGTTCATCTGCGGATGAGTGGGATGGCATGAGTTCCCCTAGGGAGAAGGTATAGATAGGGGCTGGTTTCTGGAAAGATGTACCCATTAAGGAAACAAGAGGAAGAGAGGAAAGAAACAGAATGAGAGAGGTAAAAGACCTAGGTAGAGAACCATGGTTGTGTAGAGGGAGGAGTGAATTTTAGACTGTCCAGTACAGAGCAGGCTTAAGATAGGAAGTTGTAAGAGAAGAATTTGGAGAGGGAGGGACTAAGGGTTTACTAAACACCTACTATGTGCTAGGTGCTGTGCTAAATGCTTTATAACTATTGTCTCATTGATCCTTATGACAACCTCATGAGGTAAGAACTTTTAGGATTCTCATTTAATGGAGAAGAAATGGAGGCAGACAGTATTTAAGTGACTTGCCCGGGGTCATACAGTTAAGTAATTGTCTGAGGTCAGCCCTGAACTTAGGTCTTCCGGACTCCAGGACCAGTGGTCTAACTGCTGAGTCATGTAGGTTGGGAATCATATTTGTCCCCAAACCTTATGGCCCTGTCTAGTGACAGGGACTAATTTGCTGAATCATCTGGAGCTATGATAATAAGGGTCAGTGATGGTTCAATAAGTTTCCTTTCTATCCCTGGTACTTGGAATAGTGCCAAACACGGGGAGTGCTTAATAAATTCTAATTGACTGTGTCCCAGAGAACATCTGCATTTTTATAATACTTTATTTCAAAAACAGGAGCCGTGAGGGAATCTGAGTCCTTATAATAGGATTGGTAGGGGAAGTTTATTGTGAGCAGGAGCCTTTCATGGCTCTCATATAGACAGATGGCCATAGAGATAGCTGCCTATTCTACTTATGGGTAAGGGCCCAGGGGTGTACTGTAACTAGCTTGAACTGGTTTATCAGAGCTGATAGTTAAATTTTCAGTGTGAACATTTATACCTTAGAAATTTGCAAATGCCACAAATCAGACCTTACTTTGTTGATTATCTAGGCTTAAGAAACCAAAGGGGGAAAAATGTTAATAAAGCAAATTAAGCTTAAAAATATGTTGTGCAGACTTTTAAAAATAAATCTGGTTGTTAAATATTTACTCATGTGCCCATAGTTAAGGACCATCTTGACCTCCACAAGCAAGTCAATGCTGATATAGTAGAAAGAACATTGGACCCACAGTCAAGAGACTTGACTTCAAATCTTTGCTCTGCCATTAGCCATATGACCTTAGTAAGTCATTTTGTGACCCTGAATAACTCTGGGCCTCAGTTTCCTCATGTATAAAATGAAGACATTGAATGAGGTGATATTTAAAGTTCCTCCCAGTTCTAATAGTCTCTGGGTTCAAGCAGCTAGGAGTTATACATTTCATGGTGCAATATATTTCTCGGCTCATTGATGGGAAAATACCAGGAGAAACCTTGTTGTGGTTCCATCCAAATTCCTGTTCCTTCATCATCCTCTTGCTGGCATCTTACGCCTCTCTTTCTGCTTCCTTTAATAGACTCTTTGGGAATTCTTTTATTGTTAGCTTTCCCACACTGGAACCACATTGCTTAAGTGGTGCCTGAACTGATGGGTTTAATTTCACACTTGAAGAGCCAAACATTTTCTTCCCTAGGGAATGGACCTGTCAATCACATGCTGAAATATACAACCCGTATCAGAATCAGGAATTGCCATAGGCTTGGGGTACCGAGCTAAATAAGGTGCCTCTTATTTCTTGGGCAGTGGAAAAATATTTCATAAAGTAGGATAACATCTGTTTCTCCCTTGCTCTTCATATAGAGTTGCCAGCCAGTGGTGCTTTCTAAGATTAAGATGGGTGGGTGGGGGAGACATCTTATACATTTGGTTACTGAATTTGCAAAGATTTTCTCACTACTTGTATTTTGCCTTAATTCAGTTTAAGAAGTATGTGCTGTGAACATATTACAGTGTAGAACTGAGATTAGGGATGGGAGGATGGAAGAAAAGAATGGGCCGCCTAGGACCCTGCCTTCAAGGGAAATTCCAGTCTCATCAAGAAGACAATTTTCACACATGAAAATGGAGACAAAAAAAAAAAGAGAAAGAAAAAGAAAAGACTGAATATGCCATACAACCGTAGCATTGACCATATACATTCCAGTGGTTAGAAAGGACCTTAGGGGCCAACAGGTCCAACCTCCTCATTTTATAGATGAGAGACCTAAAACTTAGAGAAATGAAGTTTCTCAACCAAGAAAACAGCCAAATTTTGAACCTAATAAATGAGGTGATGTTATATAGCAGACAGGTCACTGGACTTGGAGTTAGGAAGACCTGGGTTTTAATCCTGCCTCAGATGCTTTAGGTGTGTGATATTGGGCAGCTCACTTAACTTCTTGGCACCTTGGTTTTCTTATCCATAAAATGAGAGGGTTCATTGGATTTGGTGATTTCTAGATTCCTTCCAGCTTCACATTGATAATCTCTTGATATTTCCCAGGGATTATACTATATATTATTATATATTATTATTATATATGTATATAATATATAATATATATATATTAGATTTTTTATATCTAATATATATTATATATAATCTTTGATATTTCCCAGCCTCCTTGTTCAGGACTCTTTTCACCGAACCACAATTACCTCTCTGATATGTGGCCTGTAAGAAAGCTAATAGATTAACGTGAGTCAGAATAGTTAGATAAGGCTTCCATTCATTGATATATAATCCATTTTTTATGTACCTGCCCCAGTTCTGCATCTTCCCTGAAACCTTCCTGGGTGCTCTCAGCTAAAAGGAATTTCTTTCTCATTTAATCTCACAAAATTTCTGTACTGCTCATGTTCTAATTTGCATAATATGTGTGGATATGCATGTTTGAGTCTTCTCTTATTAGACAAAAAGCACTTTGAAGGCAGGGCTCAGTTTTTATTTATCTTTGCATTAAAAAGGAGCAGAGTAGCGGGGAGGAAGCTGTCTTCAGCCTCAGGCTAGTTTTGTGACCCTGGGCAGCTCACCTAACTCCTCAATGCCCCAGGCAACTCTCTTGCAAGACAGTAATCTACCCATGTTCATTGGAAGATGGAATTTCCCATGCTGATGAAATCACATATATGTCTTGGCCCCATCCCCAAACTTCACATCTTACATTGCAGTTTCTTAATAAATACATTACAAAGGAACAACGCACTTTGTTGGAACTTAAGATGCACCGTGAAAACCCAGTGGGATATACATAGGCATTCTACCCAAAAGGGATGGTGCAAAAAAGGTACGAAGGAAGGAAATACGCTTTTATTAAGTGTCTGCTGTGTGCTATGCACTGTTCTAAGGGCTTCCCAAATATTTTCTCTTTTGATCCTCACAACAGCTCTGGGAGGGAGGTGCTCTTCCTTCTCCCACTTTACAGTTGAGGAAATGGAGGCAAACAGTGGTTAAATGACTTGCCCAGGGTCACACAGTTAGGTTTGTGCCTTAGGCTGGATTTGAACTCAGATCTTGCTGGCTCCAGGTCTATCCACTGCACAGCCTTGCCACCTCTGTGGCAAGAAATAAACATGATCAGTGTGGGGGATCAGGGGATTGTAGATTTAGATCTGAAATGGAATTTACAGTTGAGTACAATATAGATGAGGAAACCGAGGCCCTTCGAGGTTAAGTGACTTGCCCAGGGTCACGTGGCTTGTCAATGTCTGAGGCAGGATTTGAATCCAGGTCATCCTGACTTTAATTCAGCCCCCTGACCATCCTACAACACTATCTTCTTGGGCATTGGGCTAAACAATAATAGTAACAATAATAGCATTTATAGAATGTTCTTCTATTCTTCTCACAATAATCCTACAAGGTATTTACTGTTACGCTTGCTCCTCATGAGAATCATGAACACAGCGTTTGTTACCTTGGTAGAGCCAAAAATAAAGAAAAGAAAAGAAAGAAAAAGAAAGGAGAGGCTAGGGGGCCCCACAGAGCACAGAGCGCTGGGCCTGGAGTCAGGAAGACTCCTCTTCCAGAGTTCAAATCTGGCCTCAGACACTTACTGGCTGCGTGACCCTGGGCAAGTCACTTCACTCTGTTTGCCTCAGTTTCCTCATCTGTAAAACGAGCTGGAGAAGGAAATGGGCAAACACACTCCAGTGTGTCAGATGTGACTTAAATGACTGAACAACAACAAGCCAATTGAATAATAAAAAATATATTTTTAAAATAAGGATGAGAAGCTTAAACTACTTGCCCAGGATCATATAACTAGTGAGAACCTTGGACAGGATTTGAACTCAGGTCTTCCTGACTCCAGCACCAGGATTCTAAATACTGTAATACCTAGTTGCCCAGGAGCAGGGAGACTGTATATTAGGGGGCCTCAGGCAACAAGGTTGGGTAAGGTAAAAGGTGAGATGGCCTGGAATAACACAGCGAGGGACTGCCTTTAAGCCAACCTCCAGAAAGCTCATTGGACAGGATTGTGGGGCTTGACCCTCGAGGCCGCAGGGGGCCCTTCTAAACTCTCGATCTAAGCAGTAATGTGATGAAAAGTGTTTAAGAAGTATTAGTCCAGGGGCCATGTGCTGGGGTGGGCTGGGGAGGTGGAGCTCCTGCTTGCAAGGAGACCAGTTAGGGAGGTTATATATAGCTATGAAAGACTTGATTCAAACCATGCTTCTGGAGATAAAGTGTGGCCCTGCATAGTTATGGCCTTTTAGTTCAGTGCTGGAGACAGATCTCTGTCAAATGCACTGCTATATTTCAACATTTAAAATAACTGAGGGGAAGGAAAAAAGAAAAGCACCACACCTTCCCATGTTAAATAAAGGTATTCCATTTCAAATTTCCTGAATTTTTTTCCTTATGAAATGAATAAGCTTTCTCTGCACTGGGGCATAGGGGGGCTGAGGGAGGGAGGAGGGAGGGATGAAAGGCCGGTTCTGAAGGCACCAAAGAGAAGGGCACACTACAGAGCCGTGGCAGAAGAAGGGGCTTCAGTGACAGCAGAAAAAAAAAATCCTGGAGGCCTGCACCAAGCTCAAGTGCAAATCTGACTCATTCTTCAAGATGAAATGTCTTTGCTGCAGTGGAATTTCGAGTCAGGTTTATTAAAAAAAATGTTCTAAGTGATGCATGGGCAAAACACGAAAGCATAAATTTAAACAAAAATCACAACGGGGGAGGAAAATGAGGCGAGAAACTGGTTCTAATAGGCAGTCTGCCATAAGCCTCAAAATAGAGGGGATCCTGGAGACCTGGGTTCAAATCTCAGCTCTGATTCTTCTTGTCTGAAGAATCTTGGGTAGGTCACTTCCCCATCTCATCTGTAAAACTGAGGGAGACAGACCTGATGGATCCTGATGCTCCTTATGGTTCTAAATCTGTGGTCCCAAAGGTGCACAAATGGTGTAGTCCAATGAGTATAGAATCTAGAATGGAAAGGTTCTTATGTGGAACAGGAGTGAGTTCTTATTCTGACTTAGACACATATACATATATGACTGTGGGCAAATTACTTGAACTCTCTGAACCCCATTTTTCTCATCTTCAAAATAGGCATGACCAAGTCTCTACATCTATCTTTCCAGGGTAGTTGTGAGGAAAATGTTTGGTAAACTCTTCACATTGAGTTATCACCACCGATACAGGCTCAGGCTTGTTCCATGTACACAATCCATCTCCCGTCTCTGTGTTTTTGTTCTGTTGGAGGCCCTGGCATCATCCTTCAAGACTCAGCTTAAGGGCAGCTAGGTGATGCAGTGAATACAGCACCTACCCTGGAGTCAGGAGGACCTGAGTTCAAATTTGACCTCAGACACTTGACACTTACTAGCTGTGTGACCTTGGATAAGTCACTTAACCCCAATTACCTCACCTTCTCTCCTCAAAAAAAAAAAAGACTCAGTTCCAGTCCCATTTTCAGCAGGAGGCCTGTCCCATTTCCCTCAGCTACTAGTACTTTCTCATGGAAAGTTACCTTGCAACTGCTGTGTCTGTGTCCTATATATACTTTTTTGTTCAGTCATTTCAATCTTGTCCAACTCTCCATGACCTCATTTGGAATTTTCTTGGTGGAGATACTGGAGTGGTTTGCCATTTCCTTCTCCAGCTCATTTTATAGATGAGGAAACTGAGGCAAACAGGGTGAAGTGACTTGCTCAGGGTCATATAGCTAGTAAGTATCTGAGGCTGGATATGAACTCACAAAGAGGTGTCTTCTTGACTCTATCGACTATGCTAACTAGCTATCTGTAAGTAATGATATATTCACATCTTGTCTTTCCCAACAGAATATAATTACCTTGAGGGCAAGGGGCATTTAGTTTTTGTCTTTGTAGCTCCAGGGATTAGCATAGTACCTGGCACATAATGGGTTACTTGCTAACTGCTGATTTGATTGATTGAGATATTATTGTGTTTGAGTTGTAGTTGGTGCTGATACCCTGGTGCTCAAGGGAAGAATTATCCTATGTTGTATACTATAGCCTTCCTACAGCCTTCCAACACCCTTCCCTGTCTCAGGCTCCAGTATGTGACTTGTGATAAGCCTGAATACACAAGTTTAATTAGAAACCTCTATTACCACCACCATCATCGCTAGCATTTATAGAGCACCTACTATGAACTAAGCACTTTACACATTAGTCAGCATCTGAGGCTCAGTTTGAACTCAGGTCTTTCCAATTCCAGGCCCAGCTCTCTATCCACTGTTCCACCTTGCTGGCTGAGCAGCCTGGTCACCTTAGACTGCCACAGCTGGACAAAGGTCCAACTTTATTCCTTATCTCATTCCTCTCATTATTTATAAATGATGCCGGCACAAGTGAGCCATGTTCCTTATTGTCTTGCTGAGTGAAAACACCTGCTTCATTCTCGCTGGCTTGGCTAAGCTGTGCTGTCCATCTCATGGTGGACAATCCCCCGTGTGATCCTGCTTGACATAATGGGACATCATAAGCTCTAGAGCTGGAAGACAACCTGGAGATGACCTAATCTACCCTTTCCTCCCTTTAGAGATCTTCTTTTGGCCAGGTAATGTCACAAAACTCACAGCAAATAGAAACTTTCTATGCAGCCTTTTGTGAAATCCAGAGAGATCCCTATGAAAGAGCATTCCTGACTAAGCACAAAAGTGAACAACTTTATGGTCTCTCAGAAAAGTTACCAGTGTAACAGCTATCAGCTGTTAGCACTTCTGGTCAAGTGATTATTAAACTCATCTGTTTGAGCTAAGAGTGACCTGGTCTCCCTAGAGATAACCTGCTCCACTGAAGGAGACCTGGTCTGGGGTGTGGCAGGAAACCTGCATACGGAGACACGCTGGGCTGAGAGATCAGTATATGGCCCACTACCAGTAATGTTGATATGAGATATATGTATCTGTCCACTTAAGATGCAGATATATCTATATCTATTATATTATTATATCTGTACACCTGCCTATTTAAGATATAGATATATCTATGTCTGTATTATACTTATTATATTATTATTATTAAATATTTATTTATCTGCCAATTTAATATATAGATATAATATAGACACAGATATATCTATATCTTAAATGGAAAATACAGATATCTTAAGATATCTATATCTTTTTGTTGTTCACTTTATTGGTCATGTCCAATTCTTCAAGACCCCATTTGGTCTTGGCAAAGATATTGGAAGGGATTCTCTTTTCCTTCTCCAGCTCATTTTATAGATGAGAAAACTGAGGCAAACAGGGTTAAGTGACTTGCCCAGGGTTACACAGCTATAAGTGTCTAGGGTCAAATTTGAACTCAGGTCCTCCTGACTCCAGGCCCAGCATTCTATCCATCACAACATCTAGCTGCCCATCTATATCTAGATATCTATCTATATCTATGTCTATCTGTATTTCTCTCTCTCTCCGTGTATACACACACACACACACACACACACACACACACACACACACACATATATATATGTGTATATATATATATATATATATGTATATATATATATATATATATACTTCCATATAGCTATATATATCTATATCTGGACAGATACATATATCTTAAGATATAGACTT
>CM053583.1:33925238-33948938 GCA_028627135.1 Pseudochirops cupreus | reverse complement strand
ATACACAGGCACCGCAGTTGGGAGATCCATCCTGCCCTACCAAAAAGTGACATAGGAGAGAATAGACTGGGGGAGGGGGGACACACTGGGATGGCTGTTTTGGGGCGGTGGGTTGGGGAAAGACGGGGAGAAAGTATGTAACTCAAAATCTTGTGGAAATAAATGATGCAAAGTATAATAAAATTTAAAAAAATATAATTTCTTCAATAATTATAATATTGAATTAACTATGAAGATAGAGTTACTTTAATAATATTAAATTAATCATTAATATATTGTAATTGCTTGAATAATTATTAAAGTCTAACGATGAATATTAAATTTTCTAAAATTAGTATATTTCTTATTTCTTAATAAATTATTAAATTTTAAAGATTATGTAGGAGTAAAATAATATAATAAATTATTGACTAATAAACAATGATGACAATAAGTTATTATTTTTTGGATGGACTGCAGATAGATGTGATCATGGGACAAGTTGCTGTCACATTATTCTTTTAAATTTAACATTCTGTGGGCTTCTACACAGGTGGATAAAAGAACTGCTTGGTATAGTTGAATAAAAATAATCAGGTTTATCAGTTCATCCTTGGTAGGCTTTCTGCAAACATCCTCAGTATAACCTCCAATAACCATCAGGATGATGGGGTTCATATTCCCGGGCTTGCGTAATTTCACGTCTTCTCCGATTAATAATAACATTTGGCATTTTATGTGTTACTATAAGGTTTGTGAAGGGCTTTACTCTACCTATCATCTCCTAACTTCACAGCTTGCCTTTTTCCAATGGTTCTTCTGCCCTCTGCTTACCCTTGGCTGGGCGGCTGTGGCCTCTGATGCTATGCCAACCGCCTTCATGAGGGCCAAGCAAACATCCCTTTCTGTATCAGCATCTCATTTGCAGACACATTTTCCATCATTCTCAAAATCCTCTGCAGGCCAGTGGGCCCTCCAGCCTGGCTCCCTGCCTCTGGCAGGGCCTGGTTTTGGATGCTTCAGAGGAAGATGAAAGTCTCTCCCTCTCTGATGCACCTGGGCCAGTGTGCCAAACCTATAGGGAGAAGACACTTCCTGCCCACAGTTGGTGATCCTCCATCTGCCCCAAAGCCCAAGTATTGACTGAGGGCAGTTGGAGAGGTGAGTCAGTCCCTGATCTATTTGCATCTTGATCTTTTCCAAGAAGACACTGCTGTACACAGAGAGCTGAAGTATTGGTGTGAGATAAGCTATGCCCTTCCTGGAAACAGGCCAGGCTGGTCTGATAGCAACCTTCAAACCCCTGGCCTACATAGGGATCGAAGGGGAGAGAAGTGGAGGTTTGGTTGGGGAGGTGCTGAAACAGAAGGTGCTGTGTCCTATTCCTTTCCTCCCTGAACTTCAGGGTGCTTCAGACCACTCATTGGATCACAGTACGGCTTAATTTTAACCCTCTCCTTAACTTCTCATTATGAGAATACTAACCAATGATGTAGCATTTTTCATTTTACAAAGCTCCAATGTAGGGCATACATTTTTAAGATTTATTTAATTTCCAGAACTGTGATTTCATTGGCATAGGAAATTTCTGGTGTGGAGGCTCTCCCCACTGATGGATTAAGGGCTAGATTTGGAGACAGAGGGCCTGGGTTCAAGTCAGAGTCTTTCTTTGTTCTGGGTCTAAGTTTTCCTTATGTATCAACTGAGGAGGATATACTTCATTGATCTCTAAGATCCCTTAGAGGTCAAGCTAAAGGTCAAGTTTAAAAAGTGCTTTCCTCAAAACAAGTTAGCTTCCTCCTGTGAAGTTAGTTTATCCATTTTATTGGTTAATGTAACTGAGGGAGAAATCCAAATCTAAAGAAGGAGATTCAACAAAAATTAACGGACTATTTGCAAAGCCTTATGTGGGTGTCTTTTCCAAAGTCATATAGCTAGAATGTGCCAACATTACTTATTTGTCTGTCTATCTATCTATCTATCTATCTATCTATCTATCTATCTATCTATCTGTCTATCTATCATCTATCTATCTATCATCTATCTATTTATCTATCTATCATCTGTCTGTCTATCTATCTATCTATCTATCTATCTATCTATCTATCTATCTATCTATCTGTCTATCGGAGGTGGGGGGATCAGCATTAAATCCATCATGGCTGAACTGTAGAGTACGGGAAGGGTGCTAATGCATGATGAAGCTGGGAAGGTGGGTTGGGTTTAGGTGGTGAATAACTAGAATAGCTAAACAGAGGAGTTTCTATTTGATCTCAAAGGCATTAAGAAGTCATTAGAATTTATTAGGTGGGAGGTGAGAGACAGACAGACAGACAGAGACAGACAGAGACAGAGACAGAGAGGGAGAGGGAGAGAGAGAGATCTGTGCTTAAGGAATCCCTTTGGCAGCTCTGTGAAGGCTGGCTTGGAGGTGGGACCACCATAGGAAGCTGCCATTCTCCTTTCTGTAACTTTTGAGCACTGCTCTAGTTTTGCTCTCTGGGGCCAAGTAGAACAAATTTGGTCCCCTCTCCTTGTGACAAGCCTTCAGATAGGTGAAGACAGGCTCTCATGTGCCTGCTAAGTCTTATTTTTTCAAGACTAAATAGCTCCAGTTCCTTCACTCAGGCCTCTTCCCGTTCACCATTTTGGTCACCTTCTTCTACAGGGTGTAGGTGAGAGGACACTGGTCTTGCAGTCAGAAAGACCTGGGTTCAAATCCCACCTCAGACACTTGCTATGAGGATGACCCTGGGTAAGTCACTTTAATATCTCTATGTCTCAATCTCCTCATCTGTAAGATGAGAGGTGGATTCAGTGCTCTGAAATGAAGGTCTCTTTCAGTTCTGAATTTGTGCTTATTTGATCTATGATGCTGGCAAGCCCAGCCTTACCAGTGTCATTCCTGAAGTCAGTCAGTTTACCTTTGTTGAGGGCCTGGGTCTGTGCTAAGCACTGAAGATACAAGGAAAGGCAAAAGCCAGTCCCCACTGCCCTGGAGGAGCTCACAGTCTCATGAACTTGCAGAAGTGGCTTCCAGGACTGACCAGATTCCTCCAGATGTGGTCTGATGAGGACAGACTAAGGTTAGGTCCCCTTTTTCCTAGTCCTGAACACCCCCTCTGATGCTCCCTTTTCCATGAATCTCTCCCTGATTCAGCCCCTCTTGGACCTTATTGTGTTCGTGAACCATCACTCAGCATTGCGCTTTATGGTTATCTGTGTTGACACAGATATTATTCTCTCGCTAGTAGACTATAAGCTTCTTGAAGGCAAGGAGTATCTTATCTAGAACTGGTATCTCTCTCTAGACCTAGCATAGTGCACTTTACACAGCTGGTTCTTAATTAGCAATGGCTCAGTGAATGGATAAATGAATGGATGAATGAGGGTCAATATCTTTAAGTCCAAATGCCTCATTTTATAGATGAGGAAACCAATACACAGGAAGATGAATTAATCAGGCCTTCTGATTTCTGTCCCTTTCTGAGTCCATGGTTCTAAAATATGTTTAGTCAACTCACCATCCTTCTCCTTGGCTCACCTCCTACTCTGCCCAGGCCTCCCGTATCACTCACTTACTGCTCAGAAAACAAAACACACATGCTCCAAACCCTTTCTGTAGGCTTCTGTAGACACACTAAGTGCTCAGCTTGATTCTTCCTCCTCTCTCTCTCCAGAAAGACGAATAAACACTTATTATGTTTCTTTCTCTTTCTCAGTTTCCTTCTGGCCTCCTCTGATTTCTCACACATCCTGGCAGAGACTGTTCTTCGTGTCTGGGGGGAGACAAATCTTGCCAGATTCGACATTCAAAACTGGAAACTTGATTAGAAAGGGCTGTAGGATTTCAGCCTCAATTCATCAACCCACTCCAATCCCTGTGACACGCCACATAGCCCATTGGCGGCCTTTGAACCAATAATCTGACACTTTCTTAATTAAGAGAAATAAAATCATTAATCTTCATTATGGGGCCCTCCTTCTTCCCCCAAGTCAACACAAGCATGGGGACCGTCAATGATTTTAATAGTTCAGACCCTGGGATCACGTAGCCACTAAGGTCTCAGCTGCCGCAATCCCAGAAAAGCACGGCTTGGAAATACTGTTTATTATGTAACATGTGGCCGAAAATTAAAAGGGCCTGTTGCCATCTCGAAGGTGTGGGCCTGGCAGGCAGCCTCCCTCTCTGACAGTGCCATCTGCTGGTTTCCCCTCACACGGTGGCAGATGCCAGAGCCCGCTACCCCCTTCACTCAGGACAGCTTACTCTGACAACCCCTGATTGGATATGACTTTTTGTGTTTTCTTGGAGCTGGCCTAATGGAACCTTTCACTGATGAGGCAGAAGGCAGTTTGCCGTTGCAACACACTGTAATCTGGCTAGAATTAAACGAGCTTAAATAACAAATGCTCAGATCGTGGTTGCTAATTAAGAGTAATGCCAGAATGACTATAAGTATTACATATGTTAGTCGTTTGGCAGGAATATACCATGCTGAGTAATGCAAGACAGACACAATCACCTGACCCCCCCTTTCCTCCAGCAGCCAGCTGAGAACTTGGTGGGGAGCTTGAGATCCCTGACCAGCCATGTACCCAGGATGAACACCCAAGGAAGGATGGTGTCACCGTCCTGGGGTGACTCAGGATATGGCCATCATCAGAGTCGGGGCATCTTTTCAGACCACCATTGGCCAGATCAGGCAGAGATTTTTAGTCCAGACCTCTATTCCAAGGAGAATGGCAGCTGCATCCTGCATGTGTGTCTTATGCCAGTTTTGTGTTCAGGAAGCACGTGAAAGCTGGGCTCCTGGGGCTACCTCATTTTCTGGTG
Organism: Pseudochirops cupreus; assembly: GCA_028627135.1. Classification (NCBI taxonomy): domain Eukaryota; kingdom Metazoa; phylum Chordata; class Mammalia; order Diprotodontia; family Pseudocheiridae; genus Pseudochirops; species Pseudochirops cupreus. The sequence goes on along the minus strand of CM053583.1, from coordinate 33,944,122 downwards.
TTGCTGTTGCCCAGGGCACAGGGTTGACAGCAAGCCACTTTTCAGATGGAGGTGGAGGCTGTGGGAACAGATCTAACTCCCTGGCTCAAAATGCTCCTCTGGCGAGATGGGAGTCCATGCCCAAGTTGAGACCATAATATTATTTGGTTTACATTTGGAGTTGGAATGGACCTTGGGGACTATTGAATCTGACCCTCTTACTTTACAGATGAGGAAGGCGAAGCATAGAGTGGTTAAGTGACTTGCCCAAAATCATACAGATAGTAAATGACAGAGCCAGTTTTGAACCCATGACTCCAGACTTTGTAGTAGATAAGTGATCATTTTCCATTATGAATGCTGCTCTTTAAGAGGGATATTGCTAAATTGTGGAAGATCCAGAGGAAGACAACAAGCATTTCTGTGAACATCCTTGAGTTTATTATATGAGGCTAGGGTAAAATGTTTAACCTGGAGACTCGTCTTCCTAAGTTCAAATCTGGCTGCAGACACTTCCTAGCTATGTGACCCTGGGCAAGTCACTTTACCTGGTTTGCCTCAGTTTCCTCATTTATAAAATGACCTAAAGAAGGAAATGGTGAACCACTCTAGTATCTTTGCCAAGAAAACTTCAATGAGGTCACCAAGAGCCAGACAGGACTGAAATAAGGGAACAACAACAACAGAAGACTCAGTGATGGGAGGTAATGTTAGTTGTTTTCAAGCCCTTGGAGATCCACCACACAGAAGAAGGGATTAGGTTTGTTCTGTTGGCCCCAGAGGCAAAACTATGAGTAGTCGGAGCAGGGTGCTAAGACCTGATTCCAGAAAGAATTTCCAAACAATAAGAGCTATTCAAAAATGGAATGGGTTACTTTGAAAGGCAATAGGTTTCCTCTCATTAGTGTCTCTAAATAGAGGCTAGATGACCAGGTACTGGGTATGTCAGAGCAAGAATTCCTTTCTGGCATGGTTTGGACTGCTGAGATCCTTTTTAGTTCTCAGATTCTGGGGTTCTGTTTTGATTCATATGGACTGGCATGGGGACATTATCAAAGACCTAGAAGCATCTTCTCTGAGATTGTTCCTTCCAACTCACTGATCACTCAGTAATAACAGCAACTTAGACTTGGTAAGGACTTCAGGGGTGATGAGTGATCATCCAGCCTTTATTTGGCTGGCATCCTCCAGTGAAAGGGAATCTACCACCTTCTAAAGCAGCCAACTCCACTTTGTGATAACTCTGTCAAATATATCAGTGGTTCTATGGTCTAATTAAGTATGTATCCAGGCAGCTGGGTGGCACAGTGGACAGAGAGCTGGGCTGGAGTAAGGAAGACTGATTTCTCTGAGTTTAAATCTGACCTCAACTTAATAGTTGTGTGACCCTTGGAAAGTCATTTAACTCTGCTTGCCTCAGTTTCCTTATCTGTAAATTGAATTGGAGAAGGGAGTGGAAAATCACTCCAGTATCTTTGCCAAGAAAACCCTAATTAGGGTCATGAATGGTTGGACACAATTGAAATGATTGAACAACAGTTACCTTCAAAGATGCAGAGCACAATCTACACATACCTGACTATTCTGTGCAACTTTTCTGCGTATCCTCCTATCGGTTCACCCCAAGAGGATTCTTTCAATGTGCTGAGAGAGGAGTGTGGTGCTGGGGTGATTAACTTGGCATTTTCTTGACCGTTGTAGCATGCCAATGGAGCACATGGGTTGCTCATTAATTATTCCTTGCTCTTGCCATGTGACCAACCAATTTTTTTCCTTTGGGTCGTATATTTGTTGAAAACATATTTAATACAGTTTTTCTTCCTAAGTCCCTGTTTGTAATGTTTGGCAGCCTGCTTATACCCTTCATAGACTTCTCCATTGCCTTTGGGGCAGGTAATATGTATTGTCAAGTCTTCAGAGATATTCGTGACCCGTGACTCTGTAGAGCAAGATGATCCATGGCAATGTAAATAATTTTTCCAACCATAAACCTAAATCTGCCTTGTTACAACTTCTCCCCATTGCACCCGGCCCTCCCTCTGTGCCCAATAAAACAAGCCTAAGTAATTCCTCTTTCAAGTGATAGTCTATTGAAGACCTCCTTCAAAATCTCTGCAAGTTTCCTCTTCTCTAGGTGAGATGCTCCAATTTCTATCCCCTCATTCACAAACCAATTACCTTTCAACCTTCCATCTCGGGAAAGGGAATATTAGATTAGCTTCCTACCCATTAAACTCGAGAACTGGAAGCAGGGGAAGGGACCTATGAGATCATCAAGCCCATTATCCAAAGACCTTGCCTAGAGTCTTTGCTTGCACAGCAGCTGGTGGGGCGACTCTGGGCAGGCTTTCTCATCTGTGAAATGGAGATAATAATATTTATTCTGCCTATTTCTCTGTGATGAAAGCAGTTAAAGTTATACATACATACACACATGTAAACACATGCACACACATATACATACACACATGTTTATATACGTGTGTGTATGTGTGTGTGTGTGTGTGTGTGTGTGTGTGTGTGTGTATAGGACTCTCATGGCTGTTTTACTGATGAAGGAACTGAGGCTACAGAGTCTAAATGACTTGGCCAAGGTCACTTAGCTAGGGAGAGACAGGACAGGGGTGAGAGCCTGGGTCTCTTGACATTTGGCCTTTTCTCCTATCTTGTTCAGCTTTCTGGATTCCTTTAATCTTGTGCCACCATCTCAGACCAGTTCCTGCACTAGGGACTACTTTGAGCCCACTATACCCTGCTAAGAGAAGAAGGAGAGAGAAAAATTTAGCCAATGATGAATAGCCTACTGGGCAGGGAACAGGGGAATTCCAAGATGGAGCAGCAGTGCTGTTTATCATACACTATGTAAGACAGATGTTAAAGCCCAAACAGTATAATTTTACTCTGGTGTAAAGGCTGCTGAACCGTACAAGACAGCTTTAACTAAAGGGAAAATCTCCCGGGGCCTCCCTTGGGGAGCTGTGTGGTGGGAAGAGAGTGAGTTTTAATTTTAGTCTGCAGATAGGAATAGTGTAACCCAGCACCCTTGTCACTGACAGGCCCTGGCTTTGTCATGATGCCTTTCCTTCGCTGTAACACTAGAGGTTTTACGTCAGAGTCTCCTGTTTCAAGGCATTAAATATTTACCAACAACCTATTGGCCATATGTCATGGAGCGTGCCTGGTGACAGACCTGCCTCTCCCTCCCTTTTACTCTTCTTTTTCCTACTTAATCATCTTGATTTTTTGTTATTCTGAGCAAACACCAACACACATAGATATTTCCATAGGTGAAGAAAAGGAAGAAAATTCTGCTCTATGTAAAATTATGAATCTTTATCACATACAATATTTTTAAGGTACATTGAAAACATCGAACATCTTAGTTTCAAAGCAATTCTGCTTGTCAGCACCTCCTTATAAACTTTCTTCTGTTATCTTCTGTGCATTAAAAAAAATGCTTGTGACCCTCTTTTATTTCTTCCTTTTTTAGCCTCCCTTTTAAACTCCATCCCCCAAGCCTCAGTTACCAAATTAAAAAAAAAAATCACTAAGCCTTGTAACAAATAATCTAAACAGCTCCCTACATCGACATCAGTGCATAGAGCTCTGGGACTGGAGTTGGGGAGACCTGAGTTAGAATCCAGCCTCAGGCATTTCTAGCTGGGCAAGTCACTTATTCTGTCTGCCTCAGTTTCTTTAATTGTAAGGTGAGACTTATAATAGCACCTAACTCAGAGTTGTTGTAAGGATCAAATGAGATAAACTGCTTAGCAGGCAACTTAATAAAGGTTTATTCTCTCATTCCCTTCCCTTTGCATGTCCTTATCACCTTTTCAAACGGGTTCTGTAATATCTGCTGATTTTTCAGACTATAGAATCTTGGTTTTCCATTTCTATTCCCCTCTCTCCTCCTCCTAAGTTATTTGGCCATTATAACCGCTACATTCATGTCCATCTGGCCACAAGCATACCACCTTTTTGCTTGCGCCACCATGGACGATGTCAACTCTCCTTTTTCATAGCTCCCCTATCTGACCCTATTTTATTGGGTGATTCCCTGCCCTCCCCCAGTTGCTGAGATAAATCTTTTCAGAATCATGGTGATTTGAAGGATAGGATAATGTTCAGGACATCAGGACATCCAATCTTGGATTCATCTTTGCCTGTTCCTTTCCCTCTGCTTTGCATCATGATCAGTTACCAAGACTTCATCTATTACATCCCTACCACCTCTGTCTCATTTGTCCCTTTTCTCCATTCCCCTGGTCACCAGATTCGGTCCAGCTTTCACCAGGTACTTTCCAATGAATTATGACAACAGCCCCTTGGTTGGATTCCCGGCGTCCCGAGTTTCCCTTCTTCAATCTCTCTTCCACACCACTGTCAAAATCATCTTCCTAAGGCATAGATTTAACCTTGTCACTCCCTTGGTTAAGAAGCTTCAGTGTCTCTCTTATCCACTGAAGAAAAATAAAAAACAAAACCAAAAGCAAAACTCCTTGGCTTAGCATCTAAAGCCTTTTGCAATCTACTTCCAGCTTAACTTTCAATCAATCATTCAATCACCAAGCATTTGTCAAATGCCCACTGCATTCCAGGACTTGTGCTTGTAGCTGAAGATACAAATATACAAGTACAATGAATGAAGCAATCCCTGCTTACAAAGGGCTTATAGTCTGGTGGGGAATAAATGAGATATATATATATATATATGTATATATACACATATATATATACATATATGTACTCACAGAATAAATACATTTAGGTAAGATGTTATTGTGCTATCTAAATATATAGACACTTGACTTGAATGGGGCATTGATAGACATCTGATCTGGCATCTGGCTTATGCTTCTTCAAAGGAAACTGATTTCTGCTTCTGAGGGGAGCAGGAGAAGGCATGTGCCTGGGGACCTGCTCTTTCTCTCACCTATAAGAGAGAGGTATTAGATTAGAATTTTATCTCTATATATCTATATCTATACATATGGAATTATATCCACTACACTTCAAGTATCTGTAAGTCTAGGGATAAGATTTTTTGGGGGATCCAGGAAACATATCACTTTCCCTAATCACTCTCAAAAAGGAACAATTAGTTTAATATTTCCTGCTGAGTTTCCTCCTACTAAATGTTGGTTACACAAAAGACCATCATAAGAAGGAAACAGAAAGTAAACTAATTTATCTAAGCAAAACACCATGTAGAGCTGGGAGAAGTTACGGAAATTGGAATAGATGAAAGAATACACAATAATAAAGGAGTTCTTTAGCTAGGAATGAAATGAGACGCTTCAGCTCAACTACCAAGAGGAGGAACCATCTCATCAATGAATCTGCTTGAAGCAGGCTCTTGGGGATGTAAGGTTTCAGAAGCTGTGAGATATGATAGAAGTCAGCTCTTCTGTGTATCTATAGCTGTGGGAGCTCCTGTTAGCCACCACCCCCATCTTGTCTATGTCCCCAGGTTCTCAACCATGTACATTTTCTGAGTGTCCTGGTTCAGAAAGGTTTCTCACCCAATCAGGAGTCACGTCTTCCTCCACATATGAGGCACAGCATTATTCTTTGTAAATATCATCATCAATTCTTGTATCAGAGGGCACCACCAGGTGTCTTTCAAGCACCACCCAATGAGGTGTTTTATATACACACATACATATGCATATACACATACGTATATATACATATACACATATATATGCGTGTATACACGTATACAGCATATGTGTGTATATGTATGTATTTATGTATATGCACACGCATACAAACATATATATATATATATATATATATAGAAACAAAATTACAAAGTAGTTAAGTACAAGAATATTAGATGGATGGCAGTAGCATTCTCTCTCTGGAGGATCACTTTTCCCCTTTGGCCCCCTCCTCTGAGTGGTCAATTCCTTCCAGAACCTTTATTTTAAGGAAAGTGTCCAGGCCAGCCACATTCACTCCTTCACTTATTTCTGGGCTCTACGTCTGACTCTCCAGGCTTCTTTCTCCTCCATGACCTGCACAGATTCCTTCTCCTACCCCCTACCCCCTTTGTAGTTTCTTTCTATGTGTTCATTTTGTCTTTAACAGCTAGGCAGGGATGAGGCTGAATTTGGTCCCCTCCTCTGATTGGACAAGGAGACCTGAGTTCTACCCTGCCTCAGACACTCATTAGCTGTGTGACCCTAGATGAGTTACTTAACGCATCTCCTCCTCAGTTTCCCCATCTGTAAAATTGGGATCATAATAGCACCTACCTCCTGAGGTTGTTGTGAAGATCAAATGAGATGACACAAGGGCTTTTCAAACCTAGTATCATGGTAACTGTTAGAATGATGATGACGATTCTCAGGACTAGCACAATGCCCTACCCGTAATAGTTACTCAACAGATGTTTGTTTTCAAGTGTAGAAAGGGAAATGATGGCCTGAACACTGAAGGACTTGAACCTGTACTGGACCAGGTGGGCCAAGTCTTGGTTAAACTCCTGAGGTCTTAGAGTTAGTAAGTATCCAAGGTATGGTATGAACTTATCTTACTGACTCCAAGTACATGTTCTACTCAATGTTATCCTAATATTGCAAAAACTCAAAGTTCTTCCCCATCCTGGTTATCTGCTTCTATGCAGCATGCTGGTTAGAGCTTAATTTTTTTCATTCATTTATTCATTTATACATTCATTGTTGGATTGGATTGGAAAAGATGGTTGGGAGGCAGCTTGGAACCTGGCACCTGGGTCTTTTTTCGTTCTCTTCAAACAAATTCACTGACGTAATTATCATAGATAGATATGATAGATAGATATCTATAGATACATAGATAGCTAGAAGAGAGTTCGGGTGTCATCTAACGCAGCTCTCCCATTTTAGAGATGAGGAAAATGAGGCTAGGGAGGTTGTCACTTAGAAGGTCACTCAGGTAGAAAATATCATCGATAGGTTTTGAACCTGCTCCAGAGCCTTGTCCATAGTATAACACCGAGGCCTAGCAGAGGTTCAAATAAGAAACCATTTCCCAAGTTAACGTGGTGGCTTCTGATATTAAACACAGCATTAAAGTATGCAAGTGGAAATAATGTCATGTCTGGCTAAATTAATTATGTAAGTCTCTTGGAATGCAAATATGAGCCATTTTGCATCGGGATGGTGTGGATATTTTATGGGCATAGTAGCAGCCTTCCTGGAGCCCGGGACAATATTTATGAATAACCATAATAATAACTCATATTCAGCTAGTATTCCACAGTGTGCTCTCCTTACCACAACCCCTGTAAGACCAAATGGTATCATGAAAAAAGTTCTGTACTTGGAAGTGGTAGATCAGGGTCTGAAGTCTGGCTTTAGCCCTGGCTTTGTGACCATGGCTAAAGCCACTTAACTTCTCTGAGCCTCAATGTCATCATCTATAGAATAGGACTTCTAACGTTTGCACTGCCTCCCTCACCAGGCTGTTATGAGAGAAATATTCTGTAGACCTTGAATCACTAGAGGAACACCCTTTGTGTTTTTCCCATGATATCATTAATGAGAGCATTGTTATCTCCATTTCATAAACGAGGTACCTAAGGCTCACACAGAAAGACTCACTAACATTCTTTTTCCTTCCATCACTTCCTTCTCCTTTTTTCTCCTCTCTTTCTCTGTTTCTATTTCTCTGTCTCTGTCTCTGTCTGTCTGTCTGTCTGTCTCTCTCTGTATATGTATGTCTCTGTCTGTCTCCCCCTCTCTCCTCTTTCTCTTCCTCCTTACCTCCCTCTCTCCCTATCTATCCATCCATCTATCTATCTATCTATCTATCTATCTCTCTATCTATCTATTCATCTGTCTATCTCTCTCTATATATCTATATCTGTCTTTCTGTCTCTGTTTCTCTCTGTCTCTCTCTATATCTATCTATCTGTCTGTCTGTCTGTCTCTGTCTCTATCACTGTCTGTCTGTCTGTCTCCCCTCTCTGATTTCATTGGCATAGGGAACTGTAGTCATAGAACTCTTAAAAAATAAACAACTGCACCTGCCCTATTTATAATTCATTGTTTATAGTCATTTATAGTCTTAAGGAGGAGTATTGAGACTTGACCTGCATCATTCAGCCAGTAGACGTCCAAGATGGATCTTCAACCCAAGTCTTTGCTATTCTGAGGTTGGTTCTCTACCCATTGTACCTTAGGGCCTCTTGGTCATAAAGTTAATGAATGAGGCATATAGCAAAGGGTAGGGAACCTGTGGCCACATGTGGCCTCGAGGGCCCAGGTTCCCCACCCCTGGCCAGAACTTAAAACTGAGTCTTCTGACTCTTAAGTTCAGAGCTTAATCTAATTTGGGTTAGGAGTGCCAAAAGTCTTAGTATATTTTAAAGCTTTATTAGTTTAAATACGTATTTGATGCACCATGTAGGGACTGTAATATTTTAGACACTACATTAGGAGGTGGGGACAGAAATACAAAAATGAAACTGCTTCAGCCTTCAAGGAGCTTACATTCTATCAGTATATGAAAAATACAGGGGCAAAAAAAGCTTGGAACAATTTGGTTACTAGCGGTGATTCATTTCAATACTTTACAGGGCTGTGAATTTCCTGGTGTGGGTATTCCTTTCAGTGATGCAGATTTCAACCTCTTTGTGCCTAAAGATGAGATCTTTGTGAACTCCTGTGGCTCCACCAAAATTCTGTACCTGGGGGTCATATCTGATGGCTTCCCAATTCCTAGCTGGTCAGGTCTTTGGATGACACAGCCTTTTGCCAGGCCTGTGCTCAAAGACTTTCCAGCTTAGCAGGGCCACTCAGAGCTGACATTTCTCTTCCTTAGCCTTTGGGGAGCCAAGAACAACTCGTCTCATGATGAGTATCAGAGTAGAATTTTAGTTGAGGGTGACTGTGGAGGGGACCTCTTGTAATTAGTAACATCTAAATACTTCTTTGATGGATATTCAGTCTCCTTACTGGGGGAACTCACCTCTATGGTGAAGACTGAAAGCCTTCCACATTTTCTTATCTCCTGTGACTCTTGTCAATTTCTCCTATAAATCTTCCATAGACCCCCTACCTGAGGTGCTGTAAGACCTTTTCTTGGCCCCTTGGCATTGCATGACTGCCCACCAAGAACATATGCTGTCCGTAAGTTGCTCCTCATGACTGGCCTGCTTTCTTTTCTAGACATACAACATTCTCCATATTAATTTTCTCGTACAATGTTTTTTTCTTCCTTCCTTCCTTCCTTCCTTCCTTCCTTCCTTCCTTCCTTCCTTCCTTCCTTCCTTCCTTCCTTCCTTTCTCTTTTTGGCAATGCATTTTACAGTCCAATTAATCATTGCTTTATTGTTTTAAAATATTTATGAAATCATTGAATTTGTGAATCAGAAGGTGACTTTTCCTTTTTCTATACTTCTTTACAGACGTGTAGGGGACAGAGTGAATATACATGCAGGGTGTCCCAAAAGTCTTAGAGCAGCCTCAGTCTTTGATGGAGCAGCTAAGAGGCACAGTGGATGTAGTGCTGGGCCTAGAGTCAGGAAGACTCATCTTCCAGAGTTCAAATCTGTTTCAGACATGTACTAGTGTGTGACTCTTTCCTGTTTCACTACTTTACTGCTGTCTCCCTAAGTTTCCTCATCCATAGAATGGGAATCATAAGAGTATCTACTGTGTGAGCTGGGCAAGTAACCCTGTTTGCCTCAGTTCCCTCATCTGTCAAATGAACTGGGGAAGGAAATGGCCAACCACTTCAGTATCTTTGCCAAAAAAACAAAACCAAGCCCAAATGGGGTCTTGGAAAGTCAGGTACGGCTGAAAACAACCAAACAAGCTTTGACACCTTAGGAGCTATCAAACTGTTTAAAAACTTTTAAATCTTGATTCAATCAGTCAGCAAACATTTATTAAGCACCTACAGTGTGCTGGACACTGTACTAAACTCTGAAGATACATAAAAGAGGCAAAAGACAATCCCCGCCTTCAAGGAGTTGACATTTAATGATAAAAAATGTCAGTAAGCTTAAAACTACACTAAGACTTGGAAAACCTTGTATTTATTTCACTCTAAAATAATAGAGAGGGAAGAAGGTATAGTAGATAGAGTTATATATTATGTTGACTTAGAGATCACCTGACTATGGGGAGAGTCACTTAATTTCTGAGATTCTAAATTATAAAGCAGGTGCCTTGATGGAGGGTGTGTCCACACTGATGAAATCACAAATCATCATCGTTAATCTTCTGAGGTCTCAGCCAAGCAGGGGTTCTTAAAATGAACCCCTTCTTAGAATAACATTTCTAAATGCATTTAATGAAATACCTGAGATGACAAAGGAAACCAAACTTTAGTGAAAATCCCTCCTCCCCTGCAGCCCTTTCCTCTGATTGGTCTGTTCCTCTCAGAATCTTTATTTTGAAGTAAGTGCCCATGACCACTGTTTTTACTCCTCCATATCAAATTCCCTCACTGGAATCCCTGTCAAGATCCTGGAATTCTCAGCCCAGCAAAGCAGCAGCAGGGATGTTTCTGCTCCTATTTGTAGCTCATCTCTTTGGGGTAGGCTCTTTAGAACAGAAAAGAAGGCAGCGTGTTCTCAGTTTCTGTTCATTCTGGGCGTGGTTAACAAAGCACAGAGAATTCGACTCAGTGCCAGAAGGACTATGTTTTCACATGGTCTGAAGCACGTGGGACTTGTGAAGACTTCTGGGATCAACTTCTGACCTTGACTATATGGCATGTTAGAGGTCATCCAGTCCAATCCTCCAACTTGTCAGAGGAGGAAACTGAGACTCAGAGTTTTCAGGTGACTTCTCTGAGTTCATGCTTATGGGAAGCAGAAGAGTTCAGTGCTCTTTCCAATGCCCTGCTCTGCCTGTGTGTCTAATAGATTCTTTACATTCAATACACAAATGGGAAAATTTCAGTAGCTTGGGGGAACTGCTGTTGTGGAAACTTCATCCACCAGTCCAGATTACAACCCATCCATCCCTTAGTTACCCGAAGTATAGCAATTATGTGCCTTACTCAGAGTCCTAGAGCTAGTAAGGGTCAGAGGCAGGTCCCAAATTCCCTTTTTGCTGACCTGATAGAACTCCAGGCCTGAAGTCAGGAAGACTTGAGTTCAAATCCTGCCTTAAACCCTTCCTAGCTGTGTGACCCTGGGCAAGTCACTTAACCTCTGTCTGACTCAGTTTTCTTAATTATAAAATTGGGATAACAATAGCGCTTACCTCCATTGGTTGTGGTGAGGGTCAAATAAAATGCTGAGCGTAATGCCTGGCCCAAAGCAAACACTAGAAAATATTAGCTATCATTACTGTAATGATAAGCAATTGTATTTTTTATGGGGGGAGAATTGAACCCTCTATGTGATGATCAGTGTTGCTCTGATAAACATGGTCAATGGCTTTCATTGACTATGGCCTGCATTAGTAAGTTATGTAATATGTCCTAAGCACCAAAAAATACTGAACATATCATTGTTTGTCTCCAGCTGACTTAATTGGAAATCCTGTGGGCATGAGGTAACGTATAACACATTATTCAACGTTAATAAGGGAGCAAGCATGCTTCATATTATGTGGGGCACTTTGTTTATTCTGTAATCAATTTTTGTTGGCTCCTGGTGAGAGCTAGCTGCATGGTGGGGCATTCATTTTTCTAGGAAATCTGGAAATTTGCTAGAAATGAGAAGCATTATGGTAATGAGAGATGGGCTATGCTTGAAAAAGAACATAATCTGTTGGACAGAGTGAAAACCTGAGAACAAAGGCATTGAGGTGCTCTTTCTAGGCCTACTATATACACATATATACACACGTACGTATATATATATGCATATATATTTTAATAATTAAATTCTAGTACTTATCTTTTTTAAAATTTAATTTTCTCAATCAACAAAAATCTATTTTCTTTCTGCCCTCTGCCTTCTCTCTGACATTGGAAAAAAGTAAAATAAAACTGTTGTAACAAATCTACATAGTTAAATGAAACAAATTTCTGCATTATCCACATCCCCAAAATAAATATCTAATTCTGCACATTAAACCTGTCACCTCTCTGTCAGCAGACGGGTAGTCTTCAACACCTATTTATCATCACTGTGACTTATCCATCATTATGTGTTGAAGCCAGTATGGGTCAGAAGCCTCTCTTAAACCTCATCAACTAACCAAACATGCTTTCAATAGATATTGACCAGGTGCCAGGAACCGTGCTAAGCACTGTGGATACAGAGGGGCAAAAAGAGATCCCTGCCCTTAGAGAACTTTACATTCTAACCAGGAGAGAGAGCATGGAAAAAAAGTACATACAAGATACTTAGAGAAGAAAAGGAGAACCTTGGAGGAGAAGGCAGAGACTGAGAAAGAGCTTCTGCAGAACGCAGCCTTTCAGTCGCCTATTGAAAGAGACCAGCAATGCCAAAATATGGACAGGAGGTCAGAGAACACTCCAGGCACAGGGCACAGAGAAGATGTAATGTGTAGGGAACAGCAAATGGATCTTAGAATGTGTAGAGGGGAGTAGGCATGAGAAGACTGGGAAGATAGGAGGGGACCAGTCTGTGAAGAGCATTCAGTGTCAAAAAGAGACTTAATACTTGATTCTTGAGGTAATAGCGAGCTATTGGACATTATTGGGAGGGGTAGGGATGACATGATCAGTCCTATGCTTTAGAGAAATTATGTATTTTATTATTTATTTATTTTAGTTTTAATTTTTTTATGATCTAGGAAAATCATTTTGGCCTGGAAGTTTGGAATGGACAGACTTGAAGGAGTAGACCATGGAGAACAGTTTAGGTGAGAGGGAATGAGGGTCTCAACTGGAATCTTAGCAATGTGAGTGGCAAGAAAAGGACATAGACAAGAGATAATATTTGGCTAAAAATGATAAAATACAAGACAGTCGACCTTAGGGAGTTGTTTTTCTATTGGAGGTACCATGTCTGCTATATATCATCTGGGTGGAGATGAGTGGCATACAACATACTGATATCATTCAATCATGGGATCATGGGATCATGGAACTCTAAGGGTCCTTGGAGGACACACAGCCCAAAGGTCTCATTTTACAGATGAAGAAGCCAGACAAGACTGTGGCTTACCCAAATTCATCCAGTTAGTAAACTGCAAAATCAGGATCCAAACCCAAGTTTTCCTATTTCAAACCCAGGACATTCTTTCCATAGAACTAGTTATTTTGAAAGCAGTTGGTTAAGTTTGCCCCAATTGAAGCTTTTTCTTTTTTTCCAGGCAGTTTATGGCAAACCAATTGAACCATTCTTGGGTATCCCAGCCATGCACATTCCTTTTAGCCATTTAAGAAGCAGAGGCTGTGGCAGTTGGGTAGTTTTATTCATTGCTAGATACTGTTTACCATTTGACTTGAGCAAATTCTAATCTCTTCTGTCTTAACTCTTCTCTAGGATTCCTGCTTTGGATTGGAGCTGATGCTTCCAAACTCAGCTTCATCTGTGCTCCCCATTCGTCACGACCTGGCTCCATCTCCGGTATGATAAATAGCTGGTGCCTCCCAGGACCTGACTAGTTCCTTCACCTTCTACATCCTGGGTCTCTAAGTGGCTGGTGGCCCTTAATTAACTCTGAATTTCTAGTATTGGGAAGTTACCATTGTCATGACTGATTTCAACTTTCTTTAGAGAAATTCTTTTTTCAAAGAACAAAAATCATTTTTCTTCCCTTTTTACCTCCCTCCCATTGAGGGAAAAGTAAAAAAAAAAAACCCTTGTAAGAATATACACAAACATGCGATTAAGCAAAACAAATTCCCACCTTGTCCATATTCACAAATGTCTGTCTTACACTGCATCTTGAGTCCGTGTTCTGTTTGTCAGATTGTGGATACCAGAGGTTGTCAGAGGCTATCCAGAATCATCATTAGTCACTGCATTAGTCAGAGTTCTTGGGTCTTTTAAAGCTTTTATCTTTATGTGATTATTAAATAAAATTGTCGTTATATGAAATGTTTGTTGATTTTATCATATGTGGTGAAAAGGTTGAGGGTGGATGGAAATAAATGAATTTAATGAATTTATTAAGTGTTTAATATGTGTTAAATACTGTTCCTACTCTCAAAGCATAATAGGGGAGACTCCACATATAGGGGAGTGATACCCAGGGAGGGGAAATTTGGTTTGAAAAGTTATGGGATTGGTGAGTAGAGCCATAGAGGAGGAGATGCACCTTGTCAAGGAACATTGACAGAGATGACTCTGATCATGGAATGGGGGTGGGAGGGTCCCAAAGTCACTGGCATGGGGATGGGATCCCATGGTGAGGTTATGGAGATGGTGGGAGAATAAAGAACAAAGCAAAGCATGGCTAGGACTTTTTCTCTTTTGGTAGAGGTAGTAACCAAGTAAACAATCAAGACAGTGAGCCCCAGGGTGGGAGTTCTGGGGGTGGGAGGGACACTTCCTTTAAGGCCTCTGGTTTGGTGATATTTGTCTAAAATGTGGAAAAAATGGTGGGAGGGTAGAGAAAGGTAACAGTGGATACGTTATTGGTAAAAGAAAAACTATGTTGAAGAAATACTTGCCAAAGGAATCATTGATTTGTTGATTAATTAATTAAACAAGTATCTATTGTGTGCCTACTCTGTGCAATGTATGATGGTGGGTGGGCATGAGGGAAGATGCCAAGATAGATAAAACACGATGCCTGCCCTTGAGAAGTTTATATCTAGTAAAGTGATAAGACACATTTACAGAATACAAGGAGAACAGGATGATGTAATAGAGAGTGGTCTTCAGAGTCAGGAAGACCTTGCCTCTGAAACATAATCCTATGTGACTGAGTAGCTCAGCTTCTTGGTGTCCCAGGGAAATCTCTAAGACTGGAGGTTGATGACTAGTACCTGATCTGTATTGATAGAGGGAGTTTCCTCTTTGGAAGTTTCTTACCCCAGTGAAATCACAGCCTTGACCCAAGAAGAACACAAGGTGGAATACAGTAAGCACATAAAGAGATGAAGAAAAGCCTTGAGATCAGATGAAGGGGAGATTGCTTCTAGCTGAAAAGGAGGATGTTGAAGGATGGGGCAGATAGCAATATACAGTGTTGGGGGAGGGGGGTGTAATGGTAAAGGAATTTGAAGATCTTCCTTGCCCCTTAATGGACCTCACTTGGAGCCCTACAAGAGAAGCTGGATTAGGGGAGGTTTATTTTTCAGGAAGACCCACACCTTTTGTTACTTTGTAATTAGGTAGTGGGTCAAGAAGGTTGTGATGTCCTCTGACCCTGAAGAAGGGGATATATCTATATCTATATCTGTATATCTCTATCTCTATCTCTATCTCTATCTCTATTCTCTCGAGGTGAGTAAAACCTCACTTTGGAGCTCACTTATGGGAATACTTGTGTTATTTGACCAGATGAGACTCTGGGCAACTGTTGAGCACTCCCCCCCTCCCCCCGCTTTGAAAACTCAGATGTTGGTGCTTCTCTCTCTTTTAACTATGTAGGTATGTGATGATCAGACAGCTAGAAGCCCTGTCTGTTAGTCTGCTGAATTGTGTAATTTTCTTTATCTCTATTTTTTGTCTGCTTGTAATTTCTGTTTGAATTTTTTTCTGAAGTTCAGGGTCCTGCCTGACTTTTTCCCCTGAACTAAGTGAATGATATATATGTTTGATTAAAGTAAGATTGTTAACCCATTTTGAGCTCCTTTCCTTTAGAAAAGCAGATCAAAGAACCCACATTAGCAGCCATCCTGGGTATGCTAGGATGCTTGCTGTTACAGGGGGTAATCAAGATTGTAGACAAAGAATATGTAATGAGCTTGAAAGGTTCTTTTACAAGTATTAGTGTCAGTTTTGCCTAGTGGATAGGGTTCTGGATTTAGAGTCTGGAGGACATGTATTCAAAATCTCACTTCAGTTATTTATTTATTAACTCTATAATGATGGACATGCCACTTAAGAGTTCCAAACATCAGTTTCCTTATTTGTAAAATGGGCATCAGACTCAGTGGCCTGGAGGGCCCATTCTAGTTCTAAATCTATGGCTGTATCAAGCAGTAACTCTTCTTTCTGCCTCCCCCCCCCCAAACTCTTAGCAGAAGACTAACTAGCAATTTCTGTACCTAGGATTTAATTCATTGCCTCTTGTCACCATGCTACTGCTCTTACTACAAAAAATTCCTTTCCCTCTATTCGTCCTGGGGACAGAATGCTCCTTACTGTTCTTTGGCACAACTTCGACTCATCTCACAGAATGTTAGAGGTCATAGGATCATGACTTTAGAGTCAGAGGGCCCCTCTGAGGCAGGCTAGTTCAATCATTTGACATATGAGAAATCTGAACCAAGTGAGGTATTGTGAATCACCCAAAGCTATGTAGGCATCCGGCCCTTCATGGTAGGGCTGGGACAAGAACCTGGGTCTTCTGAATCTCAGAATAGCTCTTTCTCCTATAACATAAACACCTTTACCTTAATTATGCTTAGGTCAGGCCTACTATATGGGCAGAGTAGGTGATAACATCCTGATGTAATTTGAGATGCTCTGGGAAAGACAATCCTGCCTAAATATATCTCCCCAACTAGAGTGACCCTTACAGAGAGCATGTCCCTGAAGGAATGGAACACTGTTATCCCTTTTGAAAGGAGGAAGGGAGAAGCTATTAGATTTGGGTTGCTAGCCAGGAAGTAAGCCCCAGTGAAGTGTTCCAGTGGAGGGAGGGAAGAATGGGTCTCGGAATTTCTGATCTCCACAGCTGCTAGTGCTTCCCCTTGCAAAATTATGTTTACTGGGTATGTGTATCTACACATACACACACACACACACATATGTATATATATATTTATATATTATAAAATTATATGTAATATTTTACAAGGGAAGAAATTCAGGCCCATAGTCCCAGAGAAGCTAAGTAACTTCTTCAAGGTCACACAGATATTAAGCAGCTGAGTCTGAACTGGAACCCAACTCTTCTGAGCTCAAACTCTGTTCCCTTGATCTCATTCTGTTTTTCATTTAAAGAACAAAACACCTCCCTCTCTTCTCCCCTACCAAGACTTCTCTCTTTACACCCCCATCCTACCCCTACATATATACAAAATATGTCACCAACTCTGGCGTTGAGTCAAGGCTCAGATATAGTTGAATCTCTCCTTCCCACTTCCAAATTATTCTGCATACATAATTTTATATACATCTAATCTCCCTCAGAAAACAAAATAGCTAATATTTAAATTTGTTTGAATATTTGCAGAGTGCTTTATCTATATCATATCATTTGATCCTCACAACAACTTGGAGAGATAAGCGCTGTTATAACCCCCACTTTACAAATAAGGAAGCTGAGGCTGAGAATGACTTACCAGGAGTTATGCAGCTAGTGAGTGTCTGAGACAGAATTTGAACTCAAGACTTCCTGACTCCAAGTTAAGAGTTCAGAGCCTTGGGTTCATTGAGTATAAGGAAGCTCTAGGAGTTGGGTCACCTTATCCCTTGCCTTTTCAAACCCCTTTCAGAATGTATGTGAAACCCCCACTTATAAAGAGAATATTTCCAAGAAAGGCATCAATTATAGTCTTCCTATTAATGTAGTGCCCACATCTGATTTTCTGACTTTTCAAGCTTTGACACCCTGGGACCAGACCAGCAAAGTGTGGTCCCTCCACCTTCTCAGAATTGTTGGGGGGAACCATTAATATCGGGTTGGGAGAGGCAGCAAAGTGAAAGAGGGTTTGGAGTCAGAAGACCTGGGTTTGAATTTGCTACTGATCTGCAGTGCCTACTATAAGAGTAAGTCACTTAAGCCTCCCTGGGTCTTAGTTCCTCATGAAACCAGGCGCCTATATTAGGGGATCTCTGAAGACTCTTTTAGTTCTCAAGCTGTGATTTTGTAACAAGGCTGAGTGGGAAGGGAAAGCAGTGTGATACGGGGGGGGGGGGGCAAAGGACTTGGGTGTGGATCACCCTTCTACTTCCTGCTTGTGCCATCAGTAAATAAGCATTCATTAAACACCTAATGTGTACAGGTCACATCACCAAGCATTTATTAAGCACTTATTATGTGCCAGATACTGTACTAAGGACAAGGGATACAAAGAAAGGAAGAAACAGTCTCTGTTCACAGGGAGCTCAGTCTTATGTGACCTTTGACTTCAAGTAAGCTTTCTTAGCCTCTGTTTTCTCATCTGTAAAACTAGGCGCTTGAACTCCATACTCTCTAAGGTCCCTTTCAATTCTCTATCAATGATCCTATTTTTCAAGAGTTTGAGACATCATTTGAGACAGACATAGGCAAGAGAGAGAGTTATAAGCACTATTTCAGATCCTACTTCAATGTACAAATGACAAAAAAAGTGTGTGTGTGTGTGTGTGTGTGTGTGTGTGTGTGTGTGTGTGAGAGAGAGAGAGAGAGAAAGAGAGAGAGAGAGAGAGAGAGAGAGAGAGAGAGAGAGAGGGAGAGGGAGAGGATGCTGAGAGCTCTCTTCTCTGCCTTCTCTGTCTTCTCTGGCTCCCTCGCCATCCCAGGACCTAGGTCATGCCACGTCCTGCTCTGGCTGAGGGAGGTTACGCTTCTGCAGCAGGCCATGACACAAGTTTCAGTGAGGCAGGCAGGCGATTTCTAGGGGCCTCTGGCCGTGGCAGCCCACGTGCTCACTGGGGAAGCTGTTTTCTAAGATCACACCTTGTGGTGGAGTCAAGAGGAATCTCAGTGGTGGCTCTGGCACTTGTGGCATCACGTGGTTCCCTCCACAAGGGATTCAGGCGATTTCTCCAAGGGGGACACTTGGCTTGTCTGGGTTTCATTGTTTCTCTTCTCTCTCCATCTCAAGACTGAAGGAGCTGAAGCGGATGGCCTCTTGGTCTCCTCGTTCAGCTGGGAAGGCTCATGCTGTGCCGAGCACACGTACAGGTGCGTGCCAGCAATCCTTCTAGCCCTTCC
>CM053583.1:33908558-33921058 GCA_028627135.1 Pseudochirops cupreus | reverse complement strand
AGACTTTTAGTGATAAAAAATGGGATGAGCAGAACCAGAATGATTTTTATAATAGCAGCAATAATGTACAACTTTGAAAACTGTAATGACTCTGATCAATACAATGCTTCCATAGGACTGATGATGAAATGTACCATCTATCTCCTGACAGAGGGTTTTGGATTTAAGGTACAAAATAAGACTATACACATGCACACACACACGTATATATTTACACTATGTATGTACATATATGTATGTATGTACATATGTATATTTGTATAATGGTAATAAAGAGATTTGTTTTGCTTAGCTATATATATATATATATATATATATATATATATCTGTTACATGTGGTGGGAGAGAAAATAGATTACTGTTAATTGAAAAAATAGAGGAGAAGTACTACACATTTGGAATATTACGTGCATTTTCTGGAGGGGAAAGGAAATGAGCATTAGCATAGTGCCTACTTTTTATTAGGCACTGTGATAAGCACTTGACACATATTCTCTCATTTGATCCTCATAACGGTTCTGTGAGGTAGGAGGTAAGGACTATAATTATCTCCATTTTACAGTTGAGGAAACTGAGGCAAACAGATTATGTAACTTGCCCAGGGTCACATAGCTAATAAGTGCCTAGGATTGGATTTGAACTCGTGTCTCTAGGCCCCGAGTTTTATCTACTGAGCCATCTAGCTGCCTCATGTTATAGTATTAATTTACTTCACTTTTATTTTATGAAAAGAGTGTTCTTACAGAGTAGAGTAGTCTGTCAATGTTTGCAATATCAAATCAAAGCATGCCAATACAACTTTAAAAAACAAGCAAATCATACCTTCCCTTTGGGTCTCAGTTTCCATGTCTGTCAAAGGAGGAGTGGGACCAGATGACCTTTAAAGGCTCTTTCTGGCTTTGACCTTCTATGCTTCTTTGGGCATCTTTACCAATAGCATTTGTTCTGATCAGTAGTTCGGGCCACTTTCCCCATTCCCCTCAGGGCCTGAATTTCTTCCTTTTCAGCACGCAATGATATGACATTCTGACACAGGATGAGTCACCCCACTGGGGACTGGTGTGCACGCATGGGGTACGCATTCAGGAATGAAGGACCATTCTCTTTTCTAATACAGTGAGGGAACCAGGCTCCTTTTTATATCTTCTTCTATTGATTAATGCCATCTACTACATATAGATCATTATTAGAGTAGGCTTACTGGCCGCATCCATGAATACAAATCCTGCATGTTAATGGACCTAGGTGTGTGTTACACTGACCTCTGCTAGGTTCGGTAAACACTTTAAAAGACCGCTCTCTCTTCCCTATCTGAATGATCCTCCCCTTTGTTTTCTTATTCTGACTCATCTATGAATCAGTAAATTAAATATGTATAACTTGCAAAGATTTCGTTTTTGTAAAAAGTGCTTTGTTGGGGAAAGTCAAACTTTGCATAGAGCCCTGAATTCTCTTGTTCCCTCTCCTTCATATCTTCCTCCTCCCCTTCCTTTAGTTGGAAGAAAGGCTTTTGGAATCAATTCCATCTCTTTCCTTGTTTCTGGAAATTTGGGGAAGTTATTCCTCAAGTTCTGGGCCCTTCTTTCACTGATTTAGATTGCAACCTCTAAGTACAGGTTGGATCAGAGAATCTCAATTGAAGGCACAGATCTGCTATTTGTATGACCATGGGCAACTTAATCAACATTTCTGGTGCTCAGTTTCCATCTCTGAAAGATAAAGGGGTTGGACAAGATGATCTCAGAGGTATAGTTTCAGCCCTAAACTATGGCCTTATGCCTCATTAGTTGGTTTTATGAGGAGAGCAAATCTTCCTCACCAAAAAAGCATGATGATCATGTGTCTGGTTTTAACATCTAGGGACTTAGCTTAATTAATCCTCAAATGGCTCAACTAGGTGGTGTGGTGGATTGAGTGCTGGCCCTGGAGTCAAGAAGACTCATCTTCTGAGCTCAAATCTGACTTCAGACATTTACTAGCTGTGTGACCTTGGATAAGTCACTTTACCCTGTTTGCCTCAGGTTCCTCATCTGGAAAATAAGCTGGAGAAAGAAATGGCAAACCACTCCAGCATCTTTGTTAAGAAAACCCCAAATGGGGACATGAAAGGGTCTGATAGGACTGAACAAAACAGCAGCAAAAGAATTATTTTAGTGATTCTATCCCTCCCTCCAGCATTTCCTTAAAACAAAGGTCTACTGTTTTAATAGAGACATTTTAACTGATCTTGTTTTGGGACTGTTAAGTAAAAGAATAGTACTGTCTCTGAAAAATTATAAGTGAGTGTCATCCAAAGATCCATGGAGAGGAGCAAAATGAGTGTGATCAGGCTGTGAGATGTTATGTGTAATATGGATGGTGGCTGCATGCTCTTACTAAAATGTCCACATTTTCTGCTGTGGTGAAAGACTGGCACTTTGGGATGATGTGACAAGCCTTTATTGGTCCTTGTGACCAGGCTCTGTGTCAGAGAGAATTGAGAAGTGAGAAAGAGCATAAGTAAATCACCATGAAGTACCATTACATGTGAACGAGAGAATAGGAAGGTGAATTAGAATAATTATAAAAGATGCCAAAAGAAATGGTTTGGTCAAGTCAAGAGGCAAGACAAGGGATAACTGATGGTGACAGCCAATAGTATCTCGGCAATGACAAGAAAGAAAGGGAAGATCTCTAGTGTACTGGGTAAACAACCCTATGGCAAGCCTATAGGATGCTATGGACAAGTATTACCTAAGGTGAGCAGTCAGATTTGCCCACTGGTGGTCTGTACTGATGGAGGGAACATCCATATTGATGAGATCCTAGTAAACTGTAATGTTGGATTAAAATATGTATTCACTACTATCTCAAGAGAGAACCATGGAATGTTGGTTTAAAGGGTAGAATTGTATTATTCAATTTCAGAGTAAAATTCAAACTATTAATGAATCTCTCATAGCTCAAAGCTGATTAGAATTCAATTCTCTCAAGATAATGATGAAAGTAGCTAACATTTATTTAGTACTTTAAGATGTGAAAAGTACTTTGATCTCCACAACAATCCTGTGAGATGGGTATTAATATTTCCATTTTTTAGATGAGGAAACAGACTGAGGGTAGTTAAACCACTTGCCTAGGGGCACACAGCTAATCCTGAGGCAGGATTCAAACTCAGATCTTACTTACTCCAAGTCTAGAAAGCTATCTCAATGCCACTTAGCTGCATCTAGAATATGGATAATTTCTGGCTAAAATTGCCTGGTGAGCTAAACCCCATAAAAAACGATGTATTTTTGAGAGAGAGAGAGAGAAAAAGAAAGAGGGAGAGAGAGAGAGACAGAGAGAGAGAGACAGAGACAGAGAGAGAGACAGAGACAGAGACAGAGAGAGAGAGAGAGAGAGAGAGAGAGAGAGAGAGATACAGAGATACAGAGAGAAACAGTCACAGAGAAGTACAGACAGAGAGACCAAGCTATTTAATGAGA
Source organism: Pseudochirops cupreus (assembly GCA_028627135.1). Classification (NCBI taxonomy): domain Eukaryota; kingdom Metazoa; phylum Chordata; class Mammalia; order Diprotodontia; family Pseudocheiridae; genus Pseudochirops; species Pseudochirops cupreus. The sequence goes on along the minus strand of CM053583.1, from coordinate 33,917,591 downwards.
ATTATCAAGTACCATAATCCCCATCCTTTTCCCATTCAATTCTGTCCAGGAAAGTGACCTCCAACAATGTGTAGTGGTTTGAGGAGGCAGCTTTCACTCATAAATAAATAGGGTAGGACTCCCTTGACTCAAACTGCCTTGTCTCCTGGAAGCTGGAAGAGGGCAGGGGAACAACTATCAATCTGTGGATCTGGCAGAGCTTGGAATTTAAGAGGAATTTAAGAATTTATGAGAAACTCTCCCCAAGCCTCCGAGAGGATCAGCAGGGCCATGACATATCTAGGACACCATCCATGCTCACAACCTAGGTACCAGTCTCTCACCCTCCAGACTGAATCTGTTGCCAAGGCCTGTCAGTTTTACTTTTGTGACATCTCTCATATATACCCCCATCTCTCTGCTGACACCGCCACCACCCTGGTGAAAGTTCCTATTACCTCCTGCCTAGGTTATTGCAATAGCCTGTTGCTTGGTCTCTTTGGCTCAAGTCTCTCCACATTCCAATTCATCTTCCAATCAACTATCAAGTTAATCTTCCTAAGACACAGGTCTGAATATATCCCTCCCCCTTCCTACTCAGTAAACTCCCATGGTTGCCCAGCATCTCCAGGATCAAATGTGAAAATGCATAAATTTGATCAGATTCTGTTTTGAATTACTATTTAAATATTTAACGCTTTTCTTCCCAATGAGATGGATACCTTTTTAAAATAGGTAGGAACAATATCTTTATTTCTTTGGTGCCCCTCCAAACTGTGAGACCTTGGGTAAAACCCAACCTCTCTGAACCTTCAGCTCTTCTTGATTTAGAGAATGGGGATAAGGGATGCCTTCCACCATTCTTACATAGATACCTCTCATTCAGACAATGGTACAGGTAGAAAAATTTAGTGAATGCAGAAAAATAGAGAGGGAAGGTTGCTATTATCACATACCTGGCTTAATTATCTGCAGGGATGCTCAGCTCACTGGCTGCAGTGAATTTTGAGAACCTTTTTGCCTTAGCTCGGACCCATCTCTTTCTTACCTTCCCCATCCACCTAGCCGCCTAGCTGCCAAGTTGATATTCTTTGAGCATGGGTCTGACCATATCACTGCCCTACCTAAGCCCCTTCAGAGGCTTCCTATCACCTCCAAGTTGCAGACTCCTTTGTTGGCCATTGAAAGCCCTTCACAGTATGGCTCCAGAATATCTCTCCTCTTTGCTTCCTCTCATGTTTTACACTCTGGCTGAACTAGTCTAATTGCTTTTGCCCATTCAAGACATTGTCTCCTACAGCCATCTCACTCCTTTGAGTTGGATACTTTCCTTCTCTACCTCATGAAAGCCCAGGATCAGTTCTAGAATAACTTCCATCAAGAGCCATTTTCTGATTCCCTCAGGTTTTAGATCATGTGTTTATCTATGTACCTGCAGCATCCAACCCCCACCCCACGCTAGTATGAAAGTAAGCTGAGGGCAGGGATTGTCTAGTTTCTGTGTGTAAATACAGAACACCTAGAATGGTGCTGGACCAGGTAAGAAGCCTTCATGACTGCCTGGAGACTGACTGATCTGTTTGTGGATTCTTGCCTAGCATTGACTCCCTGGGATTTTGCTGATAGAATTTTGCTAATTACTCTGTAGAAACAGCACATCAGACTTGGATGTGCCCTTAGAAGGCACCTTTATGTGAACAGAATTCCCTCTACAATATATTACACAAGGAGTTTCCCAGATTTTGTTGACGTCTTCATCAGGAGTCATGACTCCTGCCTCTGGTCTTTTCCTTGGCTCTCCATCTGTTAAGCTGGTAACCAAACTCTGACTGCTCATGTGATCTTCCTTCACTACTTGTTCTTCACAGTCTCATAGTATAGTGCTTAGGATACCTCTTCCTCCCAATCTGCTCATACCTTTCTTTACCTGGTCCTAACCCTGGCTGCATGGAAGATTTTCCATCACTTCTATCCATCCATCCTGTTCCATAATCCTCTTTTTTGTTTTAAACTGTTCTTTTTAATTTTTATATCACCTCCATTTCCCAATGCATTTTTTCCCTTCCGCATCCTTTGTCAATGAAGCCATCCTTTCTAATAGAATAAAAACAAAGTTGGCTTTATTTTTTTTTAAATAAAAACAATTCAGTAAAACTAACACCAACTGAGTCTAATGGGATCTGAAACCTTCTACATCAATAGTCTCCCTCCCTTATGAGGAAGTGAGGAAAATATATTTTCTCATCTTTTATGGGATCAGATTTTGGATATTATAGTTATACAGCTTTTAGTTTCTTAAAATCTTTTTTTCCCTTTAAATTACAGTATTGTGTATATTGTTTTCATGTTTCTGATTATTTAACTGCATCAGTTCATGAATCTTCTCATAATTCTCTGAATATTTCACATTCATAATTTCTTATGCTGTAGTAATTATCCTGTTACATTCATACAACACAATTGGATTAGCTAATTTCTATACTTTGTTTCCAATTCTTTGCTACCACAAAAAAGTGCTGCCAAGAATATTTTGGTATGTGTTCTTCTTCTCTTTCTGTAATAGACCTTCTAAAGTTTGGCCCTACCTTTAAAAGTTAATCCTATCCTGCCTCAGTGGGAACAGTCCAGGGACGCTACTCTTTGTAATATTCACCACACAAGGACGTTTTGAGGGAAGCATTTTTTATACTGTTAAGTGATCCAGACATGGAGGCTCTTATGATGAGCTCCCATTTGCCTCCTTTCCCATGGTGTTGATTGCATAATGGGTGCTCAATCATTACTTGTTGAATGAATGAATAGACCTAGAACAGAATGAAAAAAGGGAGTACAAAATGGAAAACACATTCTGAAAATTACTTGGCTTCTCTATACCAAACTCTTACAGATGTTTTATTTCTTTCTCAGGTTGCTAGTAACAACCTCTGTCCTGGACAACTCCAGAGAGATAATAAATGTCTGTTAGCAAATGGCTTCCTTTTAAGCCAGGATCTAATTCTGCTTTTGTACAATTGATTTGCTTTGAAAGCACATTCCATAAACTTGGAAGAGGAAAAGTCCCCCTGGGTGGGGGACCCAAGAAATCATCTACCATTTCTCATTTTAAATTTATGCTGCAAACAAGTAATCCTTCAGCTGGCTGATTTCCATTGCTTCCATGTAAATGATTCTAATTATCTCCAACTCGTTTTACATGGTCTAGTTGGATAGCATGAGGGCATTCGAAATCAACTTGGGGTGGATCATTATCCAGTTGGGGTCATGATGGTGCTCTGTCCATTTTGGAGCAAGCTTTTATGACAACCAGCTTTTTGAGGGAAACCGGTTTGAATTTAATTAGAAATTCAGCTGAAAATGACAATTAATTAATTAATTTAAAGAAATTCTGGAGTCCCAGAATCTTAAGATCACAGGACCATTGATTTAGAATTGGGAAAGACATTAGAGATCATTAAATCCTACCTATTAATTTTACAGATGAAGAAACTGAGGCCAAGAAAAGTGACTTGCCCAAGGTCACATAGCAAGTATGTAAAATATCATTTGAACCATATCCTCTGACTCAAGAGCCAATACTTCTTCCCTTGGATCACCATTAACATCTAGTCCAGGCTTTAGTTTATGAAGGAAGTGCTCTATGTTGATGGAACTCCAGGCCTTTACATTTCCTACTTTCCTATGCTTATATCTTTTACCAAGCCAGTGAAAAAAATGATGAGATGTCAGAAAATCAGAGCATTTTAGAGCTGGAAGAGCGTTTAGAGGTCATCTAACTTAACCCCAACATGATGCAGGATTACTCTTTTCACAATGTCCCTCAGGTGGTCATCTAGACTCTGCTGGACGTCTTTCAGTGATTGGGAACCTAAGTGTTACCTGAAGGACGCTAGGAATTCCAAGGGACAAAAGTGGGGATGGGATGGGGTGGAGGGGGAGGGAAACAGCCTATTCAAAGATACAAAGAAGGCAGCTATGTGGCTCCATAGCACACAGAGTGCCAGGTCCAAAGTTAACAAGACCTGAGTTCAAATGTGACCTCAGAAACTTACTAGCTGTGTGGCCCTAGGTAAGTCACTTAACTTCTGTTTGCCTCATCTGTGAAAGAGGGATAATAATAGCACCTACTTCCTGGGTTTTTTGTGAGGATAAAATGAAATGGATAATATTTGTATATCTCTTTGCTCAGGGCCTAGAACATATTAACTGTGATATATAAATATTAGCTATGGTTATTGTTGTTGTTACAAAGACTGGAGATGGAATATCTGGAGAAATGATGGTGGTGTTTGTTTAGTACTCACTATGTGCATAGCACTGTACCAGACCAGGAGATTAGGAACATGAAAGATGGTTTCTGCTCTTGAAAAGCTTACTTTCTAATAGGGAACAGAGCTGGTTACCTTCACTGGAACAGAAAGAATAAGGGAGACAGTAGCCGGCTAGTGAAGGCAGCTAGGTGACTCAGTGGATAGAACACCAGGCCTGGAGTCAGGAAGACATGAGTTCAAAACTAGCCTCAGATGCTTACTAGCTGTGAAACCCTGCACGAGTCACTTCACCCTATTTGCCTCAGTTTCCTCATCTGTAAAAATGAACTGCAGAAGGAAGTGACAAACCACGTCAGCAGCTTTGCTAAAAATATTCCAAATGGGGTCCAGAAGCATCGGCACAATTGAAATGACTGAACACAAGCAAAAGCTAAGGAACCTCATCTTAAGGCTGCAGGCTTGTCCTGGAGGCTGAACAGATTTGTCTCTTTACCGTGGCAGCTGAAATGGAGCAGGGTAGACCATTGAGAGGTCAGCTAGGAAATTGTGTGGGGAGTGGAGGAATCTGACTTTACAATGTGGTGGCCTCTTTTTATGCCTTCTAACCAAGATGAAACCATCACGCTTTATTAATTTTCCTCCAGAGGGCAAAAAGATACCACTTTACCCACTAATACTTACTGAACACGTGCAGTGCTGTGGAGCAATGATTACATCATGATGGAGGCCATGTGGGGAACCTGTAACAAGCTAATATTTCTTAGATGAAAGGTTGGAAAAGTCTGTTAAATATATTATCTTATTTGATCTTCACAACAAGCCCATAAAGCGGGTGTTATTAAGCCCATTTTACAGATGAAGAAATTGAGGTTTAGTCATTAAGTAACTCAACTAAAAGCTAAAGAAAGTGGAGTAATTTGCTCAGGGTTCACAGTAACAGTAATTAATAACAATAATAAGCCTTCATAAAATGCTTCAAGCTTTATAAAGGAACTTACATATATTATTTGATTTTCAAAGCAACCCTGTAAAGTAGATGCTATTTTTTAATAGATGAAAAAACTAAGGCTAAGAGCGTTGCCTGAGGTCACATAGCTAGTTAGTGTTGGGTGTGGGATTTGATTTCCATTTGGGGGTTGGTAGGTATGACCCTAATAATAATAATAATAATAATAATAATAATAATAATAACAGTTACTTTTATTTCTAGTCTTTTCTTAAGTTCTCCCCTGAATCTTCATTAGAGTGAAAAGGCGAACCAAAGTTTTTAAAGATTCTGCCAGCAAAACACAAATTCTAATAGGATCTATCCCTGATAGATGTCACGTATTATTGTCTTGGCAAGGGACTGAGTATCTATTTTCCACAAACCAGTCTATCTCAGTTCTAAGAGGCTCACCAGCAAGACGATGGTCATTAGGGGATAGTTAATTGTTTTTTTTTTTGCTTTTTGAAGTGGGGCACGTAGGGCAGTTGGGATTAAGTGACTTGCCCAAGGTCCCACGGCTAGTTTTTGTGTTAAGTGTCTGAGACCGGATTTGAACTCAGGTCCTCCTGATTCCAGGGCTGGTGCTCTATTCTCTGCACCACCTAGCTGCCCCAATAGTTAATTTTTGACCACAATTTTTGTCTACTCAAGTTTGGAAGGATCACAACCAGTATCGATGGACAGGGTCCCCATATTGCTGACATCTCACCTCTACAGAAGTACAGGATAGTATAATATGATTTATAAAACCATGTGTAGTGAAAGGTAAATTGATTTGTGTTCTCTCCTATTTACTAACTGAATGGTCTCTAAAATGAAGGGATTCACCTAGATTCCTATGTATATTTCCATCCTGAAATTTGTGTTCCTATGATTCTAGAATCATCTTTCTGAATCCTTTAAGCTTCTGAGGCTACTTGGTTTAGCATTACTATCCTCATTTCATAGATTAAAAAGTTTAAGGAGTTGATTTGTCTACACAATTTCAACCTTTTAGCAACTACCTAGTTTTAATTCATACCTGAAAAAAAGAATCAGGGTCTTAAAAGTTAGGATTCTGAATTTTTTTAACTGGGGTCTGGATATGTAGATTTTGGAACTGTAGGAAGGTGAGTTGAATTCATAGCAATAAAGGGGATGGAAACAGGGAATGGGCCTGTAATTTCATTGGTATAGAGAACTTCTAGGTGAGGAAGCTCCCATTACCAATGCAGGTTGGCATCTTCTCTGCAATTTATAGTCTTAGTGCTAATTGCATTGAACAGGAGTCACAACACTCCTGCCCCAGATTAAAATGTAATTGGGAAATATTTAACAAAATAAAGATAATGTTAATATGTATGTGGCTTTCTAAATCAATATGCAGGCTACAGGAATCTGTATGTATGGTTTATCTGCCATTTCTGTTTGAATTTGATGTCACTGGCCTGGCCCACAGAGAAGCTCAGGGCTACGCCGCTCATACCGGTCTGACTCAGATCCTTAAAGCTCCAAAGCCAGCTTTCTTTCTACCTCCTCTTTCCGCTAGCCTTTCATCATAACACCTAGGTTGGAATTTAATTTTCAGATTCTTCTCCTGCTATCAGATGGTTTTGTTTAGAATGCCATCACCCTGACTCAGCCGAAGGCTCCTTGATAATTTCATTCCTTGAATTCATTTTTTATGCTTCATTTATAACCACTTGAAAGCTAGGATTCCTGTAGGCACCATAGAGTGAGCCCTCACTGACAGATGCTACCCCACATTCTGGGTTGTGACCTCCCTCTCCAATTTTAAAGCAGCTAGGGGAGAGAAGACATCAAGGAAATCTACCTTGGGCCACTCCTATTTCCTTCCTGTGAATTTCTTAGATGGTTTATGGAGCCATCATGATACTAGCTTTAATTTCGGCAGTTTTAAAGCATGTCTGAAGAGCAAATGACCCAGACATGTGAAAGAGAACACACCACTGAACCACTTTGGCCTCCTCTTCTTGGTGGAATTAAGCCTGGTCTCTTCTCCTCTAAGGAGAAACCCACATTCTTTTCTCCAAAAACGCATAATGAACAAAATAGCATAGCTCAAGAAATGAAGTATCAGTGATTTCATCCCTGCACTAACACCAATGATGCCAATCACAAACCATCAGGAGACAAATAATAGTGAGCTGCCTCAGGCTTAGATAAGGTAAATACCCATGGTGACATATCTATTAAATGCTGGAGAAGGGGTAGATTTGAACTCAGGACTTCCTGATGCCCAGTCCCCCAAATCTACATACTGTTCAATTCAATGTGGAAGGGAATGCACATTGGCTCCAGAGTTAGAGGACTACAGCTAGCAGTGGGCAACCCAATAAACATTTATTAAGTGCCTACTTTGTGCTAGGCACTGTGCTAAATGCTGGAGATACAGAAAGAGGAAAAGACAGCCCCTGACTTCAATGACCTTCAATTTAATGGGAGGGTGTCAGGAAGACCTGAGTTTGAATCTAGCCTCAGATATGTACTAGTTAAGTGATCCTGGGCAAGTCATTTAACCTCTTCCTGCCTCAGTTTCCTCAGCTATGAAAGGGGGAAATAATAACACCTACATCTCTGAGACTCAGTTTCCACAACTATAAAATGGAAGCAATGACATAATGTTTACATTGCTAAAAAAGCTATCTGTAGAAGGTAAAAAGTAAAAGATCAGTTTAGTGTGGAGACGTTTCTCCTCTTTCTCCTCCATCTTCTGCCCAATTTTGCTCCTAATGAGCATAGATCAATAAACTAAATACATCTTCCCAGTGAATATTTCCCTTGTCTTTGGGAAACTGTATTAATGACCTGTGAAATGAGGTGACCCTAGTTGTATTGCCTGGGATTTTTTCATCAAGGAATCTTGGTGTGGGGGGCGGAACCAAGATGGTGGTGTAGCAGCAGCAACATGTTGCTGCTCTCACATAGCCACCCCAAAATACCCATAAAATAGAACTCTAAACCAATCCTAGAACTCCAGAACGCACACAAAGATACTTCCCACTAAAATCAGCTTGGCTACAAGGAACCATATCAGCACTGCGAACTGAAACCAGCCTGGCCTGAAGCCGCGGCTGTGGCCCGGGGGCAGCTGGACAGGAGGAGCAGAGGAGTCTCTCTGGTGAGCAGATTAGCAGCAGCTGCGAGCAGCTCAGTGAGACTTGCAAATTTGGGAGGAAAGCAGTCTGGCCAAAAGGCCTCCAGAGCAGAAAAGCGATAGGCAGAGGTTTTGCACTCGCCTCCGCGTTGCAGATTCCCACCCGCGGTCTGCAGACAGCAGGGGGACTAAGCGATTGTTCTGAGGCCAGTGCTCTCACGTTGAGTGGCCTGGATCCAGATTGCCGTCTTGGGCCTTGGTCTTGGAGTCTTCACTATCCAGTCAGCCGGAAGTAATTAGGAAGGGTCCCATCACCTTCCTGAGAGCTACAGCAGCTGGGAGGACCTCAGTGATTTGGGACAGAGCTTTCCCTTCTGGAAGCAGAGCCCCCAGAGATTTAAAAACAAAATCACGGACTGAACAACCATGAGTAAGAATAAGCATAAAAAGCAAAGCAAGAACAGCTCCCAAACCCTAGATTCCTTCTTTGGGGAAAAAAAGATCATGGGAGAGAGAAGGAGGAGGAGAGCGCAGTCAGAGTGCCCCCACCAGAGGCCTCCAATAAACATGAAGAATGCCTTAAAGCTAGAGATAAGCTGAAGAAGGATTTTCAAAACCAAATAAGGGAAGTGGAAGAAAAATTGGGAAGAGAAATAAGAACGTTGCAGGAAAATCATGAAAAGAGAGTCAGCAGAATGACT
>CM053583.1:33882131-33908058 GCA_028627135.1 Pseudochirops cupreus | reverse complement strand
TTTGTTTTTTTTTTTCATAAAACCAACGCTTAGTTTTATTTATAAGTTCAATAGTTTTCTTAATTTCAATTTTATTAATCTCTCCTTTGGTTTTCATTATTTCTAATTTAGTATTTAATTGAGGATTTTCAATTTGTTCTTTTTCTAGCTTTTTCAGTTGCATGCCAAATTCATTGACCTCCATTTTCTCTAATTTTTTCATGTATGCATTTAGGGATATAAAACTTTCCCCAAGAACTGCCTTTGCTGCATCCCACAAGTTTTGGTATGATGTCTCATTATTGTCATTCTCTTGAATGAAGTTACTGAATGTTTCTATAACTTCTTGTTTGACCCACTCATTCTTCAGGATTAAATTATTTAGTTTCCAATTAGATTTTTGTCTATCTTTCCATGGCCCTTCATTGCATATAATTTTAATTGCATAGTTATCTGAGAATGATGCACTGAATATTTCTGCCTTTCTGCACTGAATTGTGAGGTTTTTATACCCTAGTACGTGGTCTATTTTTCTGTATATGCCATGTACTGCTGAGAAGAAGGTATATTTCTTTTTATCCCCATTCAGTTTTCTCCAGAGATCTATCATGTCTAGCCTCTCTAAAATTCTATTTGCCTCCTTGACTTCTTTCTTGTTTATTTTGAGGTTAGATTTATCAGTGATAGTTCAGAGAGGGGGAGATTGAGGTCCCTCACTAGTATAGTTTTGCTATCTATTTCTTCCTCTAATTCCCTTGACTTTTCCTCTAGGAATCTGGGTGCTATACAGCTTGGTGCATATATGTTAAGTAATGATATTGCTTCATTCTCGATTGTGTCTTTTAGTAGGATGCAGTTTCCTTCCTTATCTCTTAATTAGATCTATTTTTGCTTTTGCTTTATCTGAGATAAGGATTGCTACCCCTCCTTTGTTTTACTTTAGCTGAAGCATAACATATTCTACTCCATCCTTTTACCTTTACCCTGTGTGTATCCCCTTGTTTCAGGTGTGTTTCTTGTAGACAGCATATTGTAGGATTGTGGTTTTTAATCCATTCTGCTATCCGCCTCTGTTTTATGGGAGAGTTCATCTCATTCACAGTTACGATTACTATCTGTGATGTTCCCTCCATCTTATTCCCTCCCCTGTTTATATCTTTGTATCTTCCTTTTCCCTTCCCCTCCTTAAGAGTTTTCCTTTTGACCACCACCTCCCTCAGTATTCCTTCCCTGTGTCCTCCCCTCACCCCTTTAGGTACAATTTAAATGACTTCTGAGGTCCTTTCTAATTCTGACTTAATTCTAAGATTCTTGCATATGGGAGTTGCAAGATTTCTGTATTTTTCCTCCAGCCTCTGTCTTCTAATTCAGCTCCTATTGTGGTCCTTTTCCATTGTGACATGGCCCCAAAACAAACATATGCATTGAACAACCTTAACAAAAACCTTTACCTGCCATGTTGACAAAGACATTGTATCCATTTGGGACTTGGCGGACAATCTTATGGATCCCCCAAACCATCTGTGTCAATACTAGGTTCCTTTGTATATTTGGTAACTGATTAACACTAAGCAACAGGATTATGATAGACATGGTTATTAAGGTTATTAAGCTTCTGTGTGGGAACGCAGGAAGTTTATGATGTTTATAGCAGGCAGTGAATTTTATTTAGACAGGGGCCTTAAAATTAAATTAAATTAAATTATTCTTCATCTATTTTTGAGAATAAGAATTACTTGACTCAACTAACTTGGCTTCTTTGTTTTTCTTTCTCCCTTTGTCTTTTTTCTTTTCTCTCTGTCTCTGTCTTGGTCTTTCTCTCTGTCTCTCTGTCTCTGTCTTTGTCTGTGTCTGTGTCTGTGTCTGTGTCTGTGTCTGTGTCTCTGTTTCTGTCTCTCTCTCTCTCTCTCAATTCCCCCCCTCTGTCTCTCTCTCTCTCAATTCATTTCCACCCAAACCAAAATGTTGGAAATTTTAGAGACTCTTTGAGCTAGAAATAGTTCCCAGGTTAAGGATTCCATAAATTCTGAAATACTTTCCCCCACTCTTTATGTCCTTCTCTTGGCCACTCAAACTAAGGAACAAGCACTGCATAGTGGAAATATTGGGGCTCAAATGCTATGTAGGATATTCATAGGCTCCTAATTCATAGATCCAGAGCTGGGATGGACCATGGAGGTCTCCTAGTCCAACCCTCTCATTTTACAGATGTGACAACTGAAGCCTAGAGAAGCAAAGACTTAACTTGTAAGGTCATTTGAGTAAAAAGTGATAGAGATGGGATCTGAATGTCAGTGAAATAACTCCAAGTTCAGGACTTTGCCCACTACAACTGTTTCCCACACTCAGTACCCCTATTATGTAAATTGCTGGGAAGGTTACTCTACAGTGGTGGAGGAAGTTCTACACCCATATTTCTGTGCTGATGAAATCATAGTTTTGGTTAAAAACAACATTACATTTAATTGAGAAAAAAATAAAATAAAATATTAAATTGAAAACAATAACAAATTTTTAGCTAGTATTCCCCATCATCTAAGAAGCAACTGCTATAGAGAGGGGTCCAGCCATCCCCATCAACTGCCAGCTTACTGTCACTCATAGGGCAAGCAAGTCAGCCTGGATGAATCAGAAAGGGACCCTGAGGTGAGGGAGACACAGAAGACAGTATGCACCAGGCAAGCCAAACCACCTCTAACACCTTGACCACCATCTTTCCTCAGACTTTGATGGAGACATCCCAGAACCTTGAAGCCAAGAGCCTTGGGAGTGACAATGTTTCCATGCGACTCTCTCTATCCATTGTCCTGGAAAACAAGCTGTGTAGAGATGTAGCCTGGCAAAAGTTTCTGCATGTGCTAGTGACACATTTATTGAAGACCCTGAGAAGAAAGACCTCCACCCTGTCAGATGGTTCAACATCAGAAACTGGTCTAGTTTTATCAGTGGTAATGACATTAAAGGAGATGCAAATGAGATCAAGTTAGATAACAGTTGTAAAGTGCTTTGCATAGAGCCTGGGACATAGCAAGCACTAGGTACATGTTAGTTATTATTGTGATGATGATGATGATGATGATGATGATGATGATGATGACGATGATGATGATGATGGTGGTGGTGGTGGTGATGATGATGGTGGTGGTAATGATGATGATGATGATGATGATGGTGGTGATGGTGATGATGATGGTGGTGGTGATGATGATGATGGTGGTGGTGGGGTATATGACCATCTGCTCGGGTGCTGCACCTTGAGGACCATGGGGGAGAGTTTGAGGAAGGCAATCAGGATAGTAAAGGAACTTGAGCCTATGTTGTATGAAAATCATTTTAAGGAACTAGGCATGTTTAAGTTTGAGAAGAGAAGACACTGGGTAGGGAGAGAATGACAGCTGTCTTCAAGTATTTGAAAGGTCATCTTATTAAAAAAGGGCAGGGGCTAGACTTGCTTTTGTTTTTTTGAGCCCCATGCAGCAAAACAGAAATAGAACCAGGAGCAATTGGTACAAGTTAAATTTGATTGCTAGGGATGACTTCTTAACCTTTAGAGCTGTCCAAAGCTGCAATGAACTGCCTTGAGAAGTGGCGGGTTTCTTGTCCTTGTGGATCTTCCCATAGAGGCTGGGTGACCACTCGTAAGGTACATTTGAGTGGGGACTCTTACTGTATATGGGTTGGACTAGGTGTTCACTGAGGTCCCTTCCAACTCTCCTATTTTTTGATTCTATTATTCTGATTAATTTCTCCCCATGTCTCCTGGTTATGCCTTCTTAGGACAAGCACAATGAGTGTTGTCCCTCTATAGTATACTGAAAGACATTTGTCTTGGCTGATGTGAGTCTATACAAAATGACCACAGGTTTCTGTGCTTTTTATTAGCTTTAAAATCACTTTCCTTGCTTCCAAATATCTATCTTCATTCTTATCTGTGTACCTGCCTATAGAAGCTTCTCTACCACCTTCTAATGTGCTTCTTCTAATCTGTCTACACTTAGAAACCAGATGATCAAGTGTCTTAGAATTATGTGGTAAATATGAGTCAATAGGCCTAGAGTAAAAGCCCAAAGTACTCTATGAGTTACATACATGAAGTTCAGCATAATTGGAGAGTTCTATGGTATAAAACTTCCTGACTAACAGCTGTGTTTCAGAATGGTGAATACCATTACCAGATAGGTAAGCTCTATATGCTACTTTTGGACCAGAAATGCTATTACCTCGTAAAAAGCTGGGTCTCTTAGTGAGTTCCTTTCGCCACAATTTAATTCTTCAAGTATTTATTTGTTAAGCATGGACTGTGTCAAGAACTCTGCTAGTTGACGGGGAAACAAAAACAGAAATGAAACAAGAGGAAGATCTGCTCTCAAGAAATATTCATTCTCACAGGGAGAAACAATGTCTGCACCAATGCATGAATAGAAAAAAACTCTTGGGGGGCAATTAGGAAAGTCCTCTTAAAAGTCCCTGAGCTGAACCTTGAAGGGAATTAGGAATTCTAAGAAGTAGAGATGAGGAAAGAGTTGAATAATCTTTGCAAAAGCACAGACGTAGGCAATAACAGGAGTGCAAGGTGACATGAGGAAAGTAATGAGCCATCAGCCTTAAGCGACTTAGGAATTTAAATGCATTCAAGGCCACATCTTAAGTGACTGATGGATTGATGTAGACTCAAATATTAGTGATGTATCAAATCACTACTTTAAAAATATTTGTTAAGTAGGACAAGGGAATCTCTTAATTCATTTCTAGATTGGCATATATGCAAATATTAGACAAATGGAACTCCTCCAAAATAGAAGAGGTTGGGTGATGGTGGGGAGTGAAGAGTCTTGAGCTTCCTCTCGATCCCAAGGAGATGTTTGCTTTCTGCCTGGCCCTGTATGGCTTGCCTGTCTTGTTTTTGCCTTTCTTCTCATTTGTGGTTTGGAGATCTTATACCAATTCCTGTCCACAGCAGAGTAAGAAGTGAGGAATTACCGAGTCCTCATTCTAGATCCACTTCTATATTTGAACATGTGAGGGAAATAAATACAATCATGGCATCTGTCTTCTGGGAGATCTCAGTACACTTGGAAAGACAAAACTAAGGTCTGACTCTAAATAATCATGCATTCTCAACTGATGGGACAAGGGAAGGAAGAGAGAGAATTTGGAATTGAAATGAAAATTGAATGAAAAAATACACACGTAAAAACATCATAAATGATCGTGTCAAATTAGCCTTCATCATCAACTAGGAATCATAGGATCATAGATTTAAAGTTATAAAGGACCTCAGATTTCATGCAGTTCAGTAACTTCTTTTTGAAGATGGGGAACTGATGTTCATAGAGATCAAGTGACTTGGTGGTTAGTTTGGAGGTGGGATTAAGGGGAGTTGGAAAGGATGGGGAAAGAGAGCTATTGTCAGGTATTTGAAGGGCTGTCATTTTAAAGAAGAATTGAACTGTTCTATTTGGCTCCAGATGGCAGAACTAAGGAACAATGGATAGATTCAGAATGCTGGGAAGAAAAAAATGATGCAGCTAGATGGCTCAATGGGTAGAATGCTAGGCATGGAGTCAGGAAGATCTGAGTTCAAATCCTACCTCAGACACTATGTCACCCTGGGGAAGTCACTTAACCCTGTTTGCTTTAGTTTCTTTATCTGCAAAATGGTCTGGAGAATGAAATGACAAATCACTCTAGTATCCTTGCCAAGAAAACCTCATGGACAATATGGTCTATGAGATCAAGAAGAGTCAGACTGACTGAACTACTGAATAGTGAGAACAACAACAAAAACTCTCCTAAGAATTTGAGTTACCAAAAGTAAGATGGGTTGCCTCAGGAAGAGCCATCTTCTTTCCCTGGAGGTTGTCAAGCAAAAGCTAGACCACCATTTATCAGGGAAGAAGATTCTTCTGCAGGTCTAGACTGGGCTAGGTGGACGTTGAAATCCTTTCTGATTGGGATATTCTTTGATTCTGTCAAGGAGAGGGAAGATCGAAAGTGACTCCTGGGTGATTTGGAATATGGTAGATGGGGGAGTTGTCATGGGTCAGTATGGGAGAGAAGGAATATGGAATTAGAGTGAAGTTATACCATGTGGGAAGGAGTGTATCAGCATCCCCCAGCCTGAGAGCCTGAATACCAACTTTCATTCATTGTCAGGCAAAGGCATTTTAAAAATGGAAATTATTACTGCTGTACTAGTTTGTGAGAGGCTCTCCTTTCTCCCCAGGGGAAGGGTTAATCACCATACTGTGCCCCCCTTCCTTTGTTCTCCCAAACCAATAAGAATGAAGGTAGCCTCATCCACACATGTTTACCATATGCTCTCATTCTTAACCTGCAGGTGTGTTCTATCAAGTCATTAATACCAGGAGCCATACATAAAGCTCCGCAGTCGGGCCAATTTTATAATATCCTTTTCTGCAGAAGAAGGTCTGTTTGTTTATTAGATCCAAACAAAAATTATCTTCAGTTTTGACATACACAGCATATGGAATCTCACCACAACTGCTAACAAAACCCATCCCATCCAACACTCCGAATTTGGGGGTTGGGTGAGGCGGTCTGTGCTCCTTGAGTAGTGATAAAATGTGACCCAGGGATGAGAGAGTCGAGTTATCTTGTCTACTGGAGTCAACAACCCCATTGAGTAGAGACACATTAAGAAGAATTTACAGCATTCATAATGATGGGTAGACACCCAACAGAATGTAAGCTCCCTGAAGGTAGGGGCTGTTTAATTCTTTTTCCTTATAAACCCAGCTCTAGCGCAATGCCTTGCTCACAGCAGGTGATTAATAAATGCTTGTCGATTGATTATGTACTTTTATTTGCACACATTACATCCCCCAAAGAGTGCAAGCTCCTTGAGACAAGGATTGTGTCATTTTCTATATGCAGAGACTATGTCTTTTATATGCAGCACCCAGCATAATGCCTGGTACATTGTAGGTATTTAATAAATGCTTGTGGATTGATTAATTGGCAAGAATAAAAAGAAGTATTTGGAGGTGCTGAGGCAGGGGCTTTGGAAGTCTTATAGGTTTGAAAAAGGTTCGCTAACCTCCAGGCCATCTCCAACCTCAATTCACTTTGAGAACTCATTCCCAGGCAGTTAGTTATGAAACGGAACATTAAGATCCTGGGCTGAGAAAATATTTATTACCTTGAGAAAGCTCTTTCTTGTAGAAATGATGGATAATCCAGACATAATTAGTGGCAAGACATGACCTCTATCCTCAAAGAACTCCGTTAGTTCCAAAAAGTGTGCCAGTAATTTGTGGTATTCTCTGCCTGGTAGGCTTAAAAAAGGGATCCTGGATTTTTGTCCCTTGTGGTTAGGGGCTTATTTAAGAGAGGAAAAGGTTCATGGGCATTGGTCTCCAACCTCCTGGTTTGGCCTTTGGTGCCAAGGTGAAAACAAACATATTTGGCTTTTGTGATTGAATACATGAAATGTGTTATGGAACTGATGGATTGGAAGAGTTACTGGTTCCTGGCCCCAAACCCAGGCCCTTAAGGTAGAGTTTTAAATGGGCACCCTTGAGGCTTTCTTGGTTGTTGTCATTCATCCCTCCCCTCGTTCCCTCTTCTCCCAGTCTCCAGATGGAGGAAGAAAAGGAACAGAGAGTGGAAGTGGCCTGCCCATGGTCACATAGCAAGTTCAGAGCAAAACCAAATCTTTACCACAGGGTTCCTAATTCCAGTCCTGTGTTCCCTGGCCAGCTTCATCACAGATTTATTCATCCAAACCTCTGCCTTTTATCCAGTATTCTATCTCCCACCTGTGGGCCTGGGCTCCAGATTGGTTAGACTGTTCCCTTTTTAGCCTGACTCAAACCCACCATGTCACTCTCAATCCATGCCCCTCCTATCCTCTCCTCCTTTCTGCCTCTAGTTTTGGGAACATTACTGGAAAGGGCATGTTAATCAATGATTTCATGATTCGATATACCATGTCTGTGATTTTCCCTCCCTCCCTCCCTCCTTTCCTCCCTTCCTCCCTCCCTTCCTTCTTTCCTTCCTTCCTTCTTTCCCCCATTATATCAATTTGAGAACTAAATCTGACATCTCCAAGACATGTGGTATGAGTTCTCAAGTGCGTTATATCTTCAAGGCTCCATGACACCAGGCCTTTGGCATGGTTTTCAGTGGCTCAGACTTGGGTTGTAACCCTTCCCTTTTGAGTACCCCCATGCTAGGAACTATGCAGTACACTTAGTGAGCATAACATTTTTCATTAAAGATTGTGAAACAAAATTAAGAATTAATTGACAATTTCATTCCCATAGTACTGTGAAGTCACAGAATACCTTTGTCACAATAGCCCATTGAGGTAGTTTGTAAGGTATTATCATCCTCATTTTATGGATGAAGAAACTCAAGTTTAGATAGATTTAATGATCAACCTATCGTCTCTTGGCTTCCTTTTCACTGTAGCTTCTTGAAGGAAAAACGGGCTTCTAAATCAATTTTTTTTTGGTCTTTATTCCATTACTCTTTCTATTTTCTCTTCTCCTTCCTATTTCCCTCATCTTCCTTTGAAAGAAACCAAGGAAAAGTATTGTGACCTGACTCTATACCTGATATTCCAAAATTAATTTAGTTCAAGGTTCTAGAAGTTAGTTAGTTAGTTTGTTTTGTTTTGGAGGCAATCAGGGTTAAGTGACTTGCCCAGGGTCACACAGCTAGTACATGTCTAACTTTCTTTTTTTGGTAAGTTTCCCAGGCTTTGTAAAGCTTTCACTCAAGTTCAGAGAGACTTATCAATAGGTTCATTAGATCATATATGTAGAGTTGGGAAGGACCTGAGACATTATCAAGTCCAAGGTCCTCATTTTATAGATGAGACAATTAGATAATAATCTAAGCCACTTGGCACCATGTTGGCACATGGCAAGCACTATATAAATGTTTATTATTGTTGTTGTTATTATTATAAAATGAGGTACAGGGGAGTTCTGTGACTTTCCTGGCATCACATGGCTCATATACATTTGAGGAAGGATTCCAAACCAGTTCTTCCTGGCTCCAAGTTCAGAGTTCTATCCACCATATCACACAACTAACATTCAAAGACCATATAGGAAAGTTTCATTTATACCATGTTTATATTTATATAAATATATATTATACATGAATATGTATTTATATGTATTATATATAATATATATTTCTATTTATATATTTATATGTATTTATTTCATTTATGTCAAGTTTATATTTCTATCATGGTTGACAAATTGCTTTTAGTACATTAGCTCACTTATGGAGAGATTACTATCAGAATCAGAGGGGAGAATAAGTACTCTAGTCAAAGAAATCAAAGAGATCTTTTAAGGATGAAGTAAACATTCCTTCTCCCAAGTCTGTCATCACTTCTCATAGTCATCAATCTACATGTAATCTGCTCCCATCCCCTAGCATCTTAGAGATGAATTTAGCTTTAAGCATTTTGAAATAATAATGCTAAAAAGGAAATATAGTGTTAGATCAAAGGAGTATCTGAGCAACTGGATACCCAAAGGGGAATGTGTCCATCCTTTTTGGCCTCTGAGGACTTTCTGACAATTTGCACCAGAGATGCAGTAAAGGGGCACCAGTTGCGTTTAATACTTCATCATACTGGGCAATTAGTGCTTGTCACTTCCTCGTCAGGCCTAAGCCAGTTTCTATTTGTCTTCTGGTGATAGTGGGATGAGGGTCTCTGATTCAGACTTCTTACCTTGTCTTATGATGTTTCTCATTATTCTATTTTCTTTCATCAAATTAATGTCAATGGAGCATCTCCTGTCCACAGGGTCTTGCTCCTACTTAGGTTTCAAGAAGGTATGTGATGGCCCTTCCCTTCCCCCAAATGACCAAAAGGTGAGGAGTCTGAGATAGGAACCTCACATGGACATCAGGTTGGGGCTGGTGTTCATAGTGTCAGTCAAGACTAGAACTAAGCAGTCCTGAGTGTTAACATCTTACGAAACTGTAAGTCATCACAGGCCTATAGGTGGCACCATTGTGCATAAAGCACTGGGCTTAGAATCAGGAAGACTCATCTTCCTGAGTTCAAATCTGGATACAGACACTTACTAGCTGTGTGACCCTGGGCAAGTTGCTTAATCCTGATTGTCTCCAAAACAAAACAAAACAAGCAAATAAACGAACTCACTTCCAGAGCTTTGAACTAAATTAATTTTGGAATATCAGGCATAGTCAGGTCACAGAACTTTTCCTTGGTTTCTCTCAAATTACAAGCTGGAGATGTTCTCTTCATTTTTCCAGAATAAAACTAGCTTTGTCATATATCATGGGGCAAATCATCTTCTTACCCTCTGAGATACAGTAACCTAGGATACCTTCTGCCTCCTTTGAATGCACTTTTGGGAAATGAGCTAAAACTCAAGAGGACTGAATTTGAATCTAGAGCCTGTCTCTTCCAGTTCCGATACTCGAATTTCTAAGGTCTCCTCTAGTTCTAACATTTTGTGTTCTAGTTTTTACATCTTGCATCTATCCAGTTGCACAACTGCTCTCTTCGTTCATTCACTCATCACCTCTTACCAGGAGATTTTTATGGCATTCTAGCTGGTCTCCCTCACTCAAGTATCTATCTATTTCCATTTTCTGTACAGTTGCTAAAGTGATTTTCCTTAAGCATAAATTTCATGATGCTATTCCACTACTAAATAAATTCCAGTGGTTCCTTTTTACCTTAAGAATTAAAATAATAATAGTAATAATAATAAAGGTTTTGCATCAATTTTTTTAAAGCCCTTTACAACTTGGCCCCAACCTATTTTTCTAGTCTCTCTATATATTATATTACATAATATATATTTTATTATGTTCCTCCTCTCCCTGTACTCTATACGCCAAACTGGCATTATATATGTGTGTTTGTCTATACATATATACACACATACATATACATACATATATACATATATATGTGTGCATATATATAAGCAACTTGCCCAGGGTCACACACACACATATTATATATATATATATATGTGTGCCATCATGCCATCTCTTCTCCCTAGGTCTTGGATTTAGCCACCCCCTGTGCTTAGAATGTACTTCCTCCTCCATCACAGAATCCCTCTCTTCCTTTAAAATGTAGCTCAAACACTACCTTGGTCTGCCTGTCTTGCTAATACCTTCCTTCCCAAACAACCTTGAATTTATTCTGTGTATACTTATGTATGTGTATACCAGAACATACTTGAGGGTAAGCAGTTGTTTCGGTCTTTGCATTTGAATTCCCAGCACCTAGGACATTGCCTAGAATGTAGTAACTACTTGATCAATGCATGTTGATTGAATGATACACTCTCTGCTTGTTGGTATTGGTGCTTTGACATTTGACATTCTATATTCTGAGGTCTTTCTATATTTCATGTTCTAAAGTTCTTCTCAATTCTATGTTCCATAGTCTTAGAAATCTTCCAGGAGTAATAACCTGTGACTCTGGGCTTATCATCCTTCCCTGGGATATTCTCTCTTCTTTACTTCCTACTACATTATTTCCTTACAATTAAGTGGAATGGATTTTCCCAGAATGTACTGGTTTCTCCCTCTCTGAAGATCTCTGTAGAAGGCTAGGCCAGTTACTTGAGGAAATGCTTATCTGGTTCAGGTCAGGTCCAATCAACAAGCATTTCTTAAGTACCTACCGTTTTGCCAGAAACTGGGTTAAGCAGTGAGGACACAAAAAAAGGACAAAAAATAGATAGTCTGAAGCCCCCTCCCATTCCTGATAACCTATGACTTTATGACAGTTTGCTGATATATTCCAAAAGAACTTTTAGTAGGAGAAATACCATTTTTCATTTCCTTTCACGTAGACCCATTTGACCCTGGAAAATCAGTGACCAGTCCCAAACCTCCCTTCTGTGAGGAGGGCTCTTGCCAACCTCAGCTGAGAACTAGTTGACTCTTGTGATGGCCCAGCTTTGGTTCCCCTCCCTTTACAGGTGCAGGGAACACCCTGGTGCCCCAACCTACTCCCATCTGTTTCTTTGATTAATAACTTGGGACTGTAAGTAAACAGAGACATCAAACGGCTTCTTTGTGTTGAGAGCCTCTCCCAGTTTCTGACAGCCACAGCTGCTCTAGCTGGGAGAAAAGCAGGTTTGCCTGAGAGGGACAGCAAACAAATGAACCTGTCCTTGATAACAACAACAAAACTTGTCCCTTGATGAGATGGCCCATGGGTGCCCACCCAAGGGATATAGAAGCAGAAATGCAGCTGAAACATTGGGCCCTTGCTAAGTTGTAATGATTGCTCAATATTTCCTCTCCTGCACCCCAAATTCTGGTAGAACTGGTCAATCTTGGTGTTGCCCACTCCTCCCTCCCTCCCTTAGCACAGGGTCTCTCCTAGGAGTTTAGGTTTATAGCTAGAAGGCCTATAGAGGCCACTGAACCCAACCCCCTCATTTGACATATTGGGAACTGAGGCCTGGAGAACTTTAGTGACTTGGACAAAGGAGACAGATTCGGCATATGGTGAAAGGTGATGAATGTGAAGCCAGGCTGGAGCAGAGACTTCTAGAGTATGGTGGGGAGAGTCTGTAGTGATGGTGAGTTCTGCATTTTGGCCTGAGAGCAGGAGTGAGAATAGAGGGAAAGGAGATTCTGGGAGGCACCGCATTAGTGACTGCAGTCTCACGGGGCAGGCTTGCTTTGGATCTCCATCTCCATAATGGTCATCCTGCTGTGTGGGGGAGTATGTGTGTGGCTATTTGTCACTGTCAGGGTTTATGGTTTGGTTGCTGGTACCTCCTACACAGTTTATGCCAGTATAAAGCAAACAACGATGAGAGGTGGAAGATCAAATTCTGTCTAATTCAACTTATTGGAACTAGGGCATAGTTGAGCATGCCTCCATTTCCTGGAGAAGAGAGCTGGAGGCTAGGTGGGTGGGTGGGTGGGCATTAAACAACCTAGTGCTAGCTTGTAAAAAAAGTTTCATTTAAGAGATGCCTGTTATATAAGGACCCATGAATTTAAATCAACCAGAAGGTTGATTACCAAGTTCTTTTTGGGGGGGGAAGGAGGAGAGCGTCTCATCTAACCAATCTGTTCTTTCTATTGCCATTGTTGTGATTACGGGCAGCTAGGTGGCATGGTGGGTAGAGCGCTAGACTGAGAAACTGGAATCTTCCCTCTGACAGATACTGGTTCTGTTACTTTGGGCAAGGCACTTAATCACCCTCAGCCTCAGTTTCCTCATTTATAAAAGTGGTAAAAATGATCCCTTTCTCACAAGGTTATTGTAAAGGGCAAATGAAATGATTCATCTAGAGTGTCCTGAAAATCCTAAAGTATTATGTAAATGTTTGTTACGACGATAACGTCTTGGATTGTGATTTACTTGGTGTAGGGAGTTCTTCAAGAGGAAGATCTTGGCATCTACTCTGCAACCTGTCATCTTAAAGAGTTGACTGGGGCAATGAGAAGTCACATGTCTTGTGACATGTGTCATGTGCAGAATGGGGGCCCAGATCTTCCTGATTCAGTGGCCTGCCCTCTAGTCTGTGATTGTTCTTACTAATTCACATTTCCATAGTTCCTTGAGAGTTATAAAACCCTTCCTTATTTTTTTTGGTCTTTTTTTGGAGGGGGTAAGTCAGGGCAATTGGGGTTAAGTGACTTGCTCAAGGTCACACAGCTAGTAAGTGTTAAGTATCTGAGGCCAAATTTGAACTCAGGTCCTCCTGACTCCAGGGCTGGAGCTCTATTCGCTGCATCACCTAGCTGCCCCCAAAACCCTTCCTTCTTAACAACACCATGAGAAAGACAATGTATTATCATCCCCATTTTACAGATGAAGAAACTGAATTTAATGGAGGTTGAATGATGGGGATGGTCAAATCACAAGGTCCTCCTCTAGCCAACCAATCAAAAATACATTTTTTTTCACTTTTTAAATTTTTTCCCCAATTAACAAATAATTTATTAAGCACTTACTGTGTACAAGGTATTGCACTAAGCCCTCTTTCCACTAGACCACACCAAAGGGCAACATAGTATGGAAAGAGTCCAACTCTGTGCTGGTGAAGAGTACCCATAGAGAAGGAAATGCCAGAGTGGAATGTATGGCCAACGACGACAGGGAATGGTTGTTCTCCAATTCAAATTGATGATGTTTCTTGGGTGTCTGCTGTGTGCATGGCACTGAGCTGAGCATTGTGAGAATACAAGGATGAATAAGGCACATTATCCCTGCCAAATTGCTTGTAATCCAAGATAAGCAACCTGTAGCAAGGAGGGGTCACTGTGCTTTGAAAGACGTTAACATATTGATGCATTTTCTGTATATAGCTGGGACAGTTGAGCCCTGTCTCCATTTGGCTTCTGAATTGTAAACATCCATGTGGAAATTGGAGAAAGCCCTTTTTATTCAAGGCAAAGAGCATGGAGGAAATGCCACATTAAACCTCTCTCTTTTCTCTGCTTGGTGGTCTTGGCCTAGTTAAAAAGGCAAGGAAAAATCACATGCAAACTTTTTTTCCCCTCCTCAATTTCCTTGTATTGTGCATTTAACAATTTTTCATTGCTTCAATTCAAGTTGATCCCATGAGACCATAGTCACTACAGACTTAGTGACATGGAGAGTTGAGGCAATTATTCATTAAAATTCAAGAAACTCCCTCTTCCCTGCCACAAACAACCAAAATAAATTTAAAAAAAAACCTCCTATCACCTAGCTATGGATCAAAACGGGATATTCTAGGTTTAAATTAAGTAAATCTGCCATTTACCTTTCTAATCAAGCGACTAACAACTCAAAGTTCCCCCTCCATTTTACCCACATAGAAACATCTTAAATATAGTGATGCTTTTATCTTAATAATGCTTTCTGGTTGATTTATCGAGAATTACCATCTCTATATACAATGCAAACCTGGGGAGGAGGAGCTGCCATGTTAGACAATAGGATAAAAAAAAACATCTCAATAACTTAGGATCCTGGGTCACACAGAACAGAAGGCACAGTGGATAGAACACAGGGCTTGGAATCAGGAAGACTCATGTTTGTGAGTTCAAATCTTGCCTGAATCTTTGCTATAATGGGACTGGTATAAGGAATTCAAAATATTGGGCTTAGAGAAGGGAAGAATTATGTGGGACCTGAGAGCTTTTTTCAAGGGCTTTCCCAAAGAACTGGGATTAGATTGGGCTGCTTGGTCTCAGGGGGTAACACTAGAAGAAACAAGTGTTTACTACGAACAAGAAAATGTGAACCTCCTAACGGTTAAAAGTGTTGAAGAACGAACCAGGCTCCTGGGGTTCTCCCGCAGTTGAGGTTTCCAAGTGAGAATGGCTCGGCCCTGTGATGGGTGTGTTGTATTCAGGGACAGTTGGTGTAATGCAGATGATGTCCGAGATCCTTTCTTCCGGGAGATTGCAGTTATACCTTTGTTCCAAGACTGAACTTTTTAAGGGATAGGCTTTTTACTTTGGGCGGCTCTGTGGAAAATACGGCCTTAATTTTTCTTATGAATTTACTTTGAAGTCTTTGTGCATTAATTGATCAAAACCAGCCAAACAAACATTTATTACATGCCTATTAAAACTGGGCTAAGTACTAGGAACATAAAGAAAAGCAACAGCAACAGAAACAATAAAACAACCCGTCCAGGTTCTCAAGAAACACATAACACGCCAATAATTACACTAAATTCTTACTCTGAATCAGGCACTGTGCTAAGCATTAAGGCTACAAACACCAGAGCGAAATACCCTTGGCCCTGAAGGATCTTGCATTCGATCAGGGGAGACAGCAGGCAAGTATATCAAAACACACAGTTAGTCTACAAGTATTTATCAAGTTCCTATCATGCATCAGGCATTGTGATGATAGTTAGGATTCATATAGTTCTTTAAGGCTTGCAAATGATTTTACAAGTATTATCTCGTTTGATCCTTGCAATAACCCTGGAAATCAGGTGCTATAATTATGCCCACTTTATGGATGACGAAACTGAGGAAGACAGAATTTGAGTGACTTGCCCAGGATCACACAGTTATTAAATGTTTGAGGCCAGATTTGAACTCGGGTCTTCCTGATGCCAAGCCCAGTCCTCCATCCATTGTGTCTCTAGTTACCCCCTTTCCATATCTAGTCGCTAGGACACAAAGAGAGGCAAAAACAGTAACCTGCCCTCAAAGAGTATATAGTCTAATGGGGGAGACAACATTCAAATAATAATACACATATATACATATAGGTGGTGCCATAGTGCACAGAGTGCTGAGTTCAAATCTGCCCTTAGATGCTGATTACTTGTGTCACCCTGGGCATGTAACTTAGCCCTGTTTGCCTCTGTTTCTTCATGTGTAAAATAAGCTGGAGAGGGAAATGGCAAATCACTCCAGTAAATTTGGCCAGAAAAGCCCAAAATTGGGTCACAAAGAGCCAGATGTGACTGAAAAATGACTTAACAATGGCAAAATAATACATACACACGCACACACACACACACACACACACACATATATATATGTATATATATATATATATATATATATATATATATATACACATATACACACACACACACACACACACAGAGCGTTCACTAAATGGGAGCAAGGTAGTCTGGGAGGATGTAAACCAGCATTTGGGGGAATCAGGAAAAGCTTCATGTAGAAGGGGGATCTCAGGCTTCATTCTGAATGAAGGTGAATAGGGAGGACATTCCCGGCAGAAGCACCAGTCCGTGCAAAGTTCCACATTTCAGAGGTAGAGTGTGCTATCTGTGGAACAAGGCCAGTGTGGATGGATCCATGAGTGAACAGAGAGGAGTACTGTGTAAATTGAAGTAGGAAGGTTTGTAAAGAGATCTGAATACCAAGCAGAGTTTACATTTGATTGTACATGTCTTTGGGAACCACTGGAGTTTATTGAAAAGTAAGGTGGCGTGATCACAACTGTGTTTTAGGAAAGTCAGTTTGACAATTATGTGGATGATTTGGAGAGGGGGGTGAGGCTTTCAGTAAGAAGACTAATTAGTAGGCTGTTGAAGAAGTCCATGTGAAAGAAGATGAAGGAGAGAAGGGGGTACCTAGGAAAGAGGTACTGGAAAAATAGTATCAACAATTGATAACTGATTTTTTAATTAACTTTTCCCCATAACCATTCTTCAATATATTCTAGAATCCATTGAAGGGACTTTAGAAATAATCTCCATTCCATCCTTCCCCTTCCATTTCAGATCCCTCTTCCCAAGTTCTTTGAGGGCAAAGATGGTTTTGTTTTCTCCTAGATGTTAATGCATTCTCTAAGACATTTTGATCCCTTGTTATTAGATTCTTTCAACAGCATGGAAGATGCCAACCAGTATCAAAGGCCAGGGCCTAGTACCTCATACTCAAGGTAGGTCAATAGGTTGCTCAGAACACCAGATTGATCAGAATTTACATTTCATGGGGGAATCAAGGTAGTCGACTCATGCATTCATTCTACTTTCCCAACCGTGGTCCAACTGATTTACTGTTTTCTTGCATGTACTTATGTCTATAAAAGTTGTCTTCCCATTAGAATATAAACTTCTTGAGGACAGGAACCTTTTCAGTTTTGTCTTTGTATCTCTAGGACTTAGCATAGCACCTAGCATAAATGAAGTGCTTAAAAATGCTTTTTGATACATTATTTTTGTCTCCTTATTCCCATGCCTAGGACATAGTTGGTACTTAATCAATCCTTTTTGAATTGAATTATGACTATTCTGAATTTCTAGTTGTAAAGTTGGAGAAATTAACTTCTAATGAAGCAGGAAGAGGTTTTAATAATGAAGATTAGTTATTTTGAAACATGATGACAGGGATTTAAATAAATATGGGGGAGGGCAGGATTTGGTAAAAAGCAAAAGTCATGGTCACAGTGAAAGACATTTTGCTCTGGTATTATTGGACTCTTTGAATACCATGCAAGATGCCAACCAGTATCAAAGGGAAGGGCCTAGCTCAGAACACCAGCTTGATCAGAAGTTACATTTCTTGGGGGCACCACGGAGACTCATTAATTCATTCTACTTCCCCAACCAGCGGTTAATGTTTCTGCAAAGCTGGAGAGAGACAATAGAGTCAGGGTTATATGGTATTTTACAAATGTAGACCTTAAAAGCACAAGAGGTGGACTTGTGATTCTAAATTCAAAAGCAAAGAAATATATTTTTTTAAGTTAGTAAGTATCCACTCTGTACGAATGACTTTCCTTCGTTATACTGTGAGCTTCTTGAGGGTTCTTTTTGTATCCCCAAAGCTTAGAATAGTGCCTGGCACATAGTAAGCGCTTATAAATATTTATCAGCCAGCTGGTAAGTACTAAGCAGCCCCAAAGTCTTGTTCTTGGCTTCCCACGGGTAATAGAAACAGAACGAAGTCAGGCATTCAAGAATCATTTATTAAGTTCCTACTGTATGCCAAGTACTGGGGATAAAAAAAGAAAGGAAAAAGAGAATCCCCAAACTCAAGTAGCTCCTCATTTAGAGGACCATCACAAACTATGGCAAACCTGGGAAGGCATTTTTAGGATCATCTAATCTCTCCCCATTTTTTTTTTGTTACAGAGGATTAAATTGAGACTCAGATACATGAAGAGGATTGTCTAAAGTCATATGGCTAGTTAGTAAAAGATCTGCACAAAAACCCAGGTGTCCTACCTACTATATCAATTCCCTTCCCACTACTGGAAAAAAAAGAGGGAAAAAAAATCTACTGGCAGCTAGAAATCTATGCATTTTTAAGCAATTAGCAAACTGGGTTTGCAAAGATTCAAACATCCTCCATTAATTTGGCCCTTGAGGGAAAGAAATGACATAGGGAAGCTCAGTTGATATGATATATTTGAACTTAGGTCAAACATTTGAAAGTTTCATGAAATTGTTCTCAAAAAAAAAAATTCACTTCGCTATCAATAGTGTCAAGGTGGTTTATAAACCAGTGAAAAAGGTGATGGGGCTGTGGGAAAGGATGATGCATCTGCATGTTAGGGTCGTTTTGTGGAATCGATGGTCAGTGCTGGAATGTTGGCATTCTATCAGCTGTTATTTGACAGTTTCACTGGGTGGAAATACCCTACGTACCTTCTCTGTGAACCCAAAGATAATGGTGGGTGGAAAAGTGATGTGAACATCTGTTATTCTAGCTAAGATGTGGATGATTGCAGGTATTGACGAGAAACCAAACGAAAGCTAAGGCTGAACGAAGGCAAAAAGTCAGATTGAGACAATAACTTGAGATCTCAGTCCTGATAGGGAAATATAGCTGTCAGTCAATCAATCTAACTGAATGAGAGATTTAAGAGAGAATCAAATTGGTAGGCAATAAAATATGCCCGAAGGATGTCAGCTTCCTCACAGTGGCAAAGTGATGTTTATTGTTCAAAATCACTGGTAGCTAAGGGCTCCTGCTTAACACCAGCAGTGGCAGGTAGAGAATTATGGAGAAATTTTCCATTAATTTCCCCCTCTAGCCTTCCATACTGTTGAACTGCATTACGTGAATGATGAGATTGTAACTGATTGAACACAATGGGGTGTAAATGTGGGGTATAATGTGTTTCAGGCTCTTTTTCCATTACTCTATTATCCACTGGTCATATGTGCCAGAACAGAGAATGCTTCATCACTGTTTCTGCAAAATCCCAACTGTCTTCCTGCTGCCACAAACCAGGGGACCTAGAATCCTGTACATGGTCCCTGGTCTGAGAAATATTCCTTCCTCCTCCTATCCACTTCACTTGGTCAGTGTGGAATCATAAGTTCATGTATGCAGAGCAAGAAAGGACCTGAGAGGTCTAGTCTAATCCCTTCATTTAATAAATTAGTAAAGGGAATCCCAGAGGAGACTTGCCCAATAATGTCATGGAGGTAGCAGGTGGCAGAGCCACTATTTGAAACTAGATCCTATAAGTCCATGTCCAACAGTTTTTCCTTTGTTCTATGATTCTTTATTAACAATGTTGATTAATTAACATTTGGACTATTGTGTCCAATGAAAGCAGAACCACTGCCAACTTAAGTTAGAATAATGGTTCATCTGTAGTAGACCAGTATTCTATCACACTATCTGAATTGGAAAGGACCTCAGAGACCAACAAGTCTAACCCACATGTGAGCAGGAATTGCTTTAACTTTCCTCTCTCCCTACCTCCCTCCCTCCTTCCTTCTTTCCTTCCCTCCTTCCTTCCTTCCTTCTTTCCTTCCTTCCTTCCTTCTTTCCTTCCTTCCTTCCTTCCTTCCTTCCTTCCGTCCTTCCTTCCTTCCTTCCTTCCTTCCTTCCTTCCTTCCTTTTCCTTCCTTTCTTCCTTCCTTCTTGTTTCCTTTCTTGTTTCCTTCCTTCCTTCTTGCTTTCCTTTTCAAACCTCTCCCCCCTCCAAAATAATATAGACAGTGGAATGATGTCAAAGACCTTAGTTCAAATCCTGTCTCAGACACTTACTGACTGTGTGACAAGTCACTAAACTCGTCTTTCAGCCTAAATTTCCTCACCTATAAAATGAGTTTAATACTAGCACCTAACTTCCATGGTTATTGTGAGTAGCAAAAGAGACAACATCTTATAAAAGGCTTTACAAACCTTAAAGCATGAAATAAATCCTAGCCATTAATGTTTCAATTTTGAATCCCTCGTATCTTGTGCGATTCTTTGCAACATAGGAGGCACTTACATGTTTGTTGAATTTGTTGGACTAAATTGGAACCGTCTTTGGCAAATGGACATCCAATTTCTTCTTTAATAGTTTCAGATGATGGGGAATCTACTACCTCTTAAGCTGACCCTTCATGCCCCTTTGAAAACCTCCTTATTTGGATGAGGAGTGGCTCTCTGAAACTTTCACTTGTTGCTTATAGGTCTTCTCCAATATATCTGATCATGCCAGCTACCACTTAGAGTCAATGTTGATGTCTCATTCTTGAGTGGCTGTGACATTGAACTCTGAGTAACTATCAGTGGAGCCCAATTTTTTTAGCATGTTGGGAAGACTTTGAGCCTAGGCCGGTGATGGTCTGTAAATCTATTATCCAAAGGACCCACTGTACTCATTTATAAGAGTCTCACCACCAGAAGGATAGATAAAAAGTGAAGGAGGGTCTTGCCCAACATAACTAATGAAGATTATCTACTAAGCAATGAAAGGGTTGTGCTTTCTCTTTGGTCATGGAAATGAGTCTCCACCCAGTGATGTCATGGATTATTGAAGGTTAGAAGGTAAAGTAGAAGTAAGGAACACATTGGGAGTAGAGATGCTTGTTTTTGTTGAATTTTCCATTTTTTCCTGAGCTTTTGCTATATGCACAGCAGTGTTAGGGAATTAAGGATGAACCATTCAATTCAGTTCAGTAAGCACTAATTAAGTAAGCATCTACTATGTATTGGGGATTTGTACAAGAATGAAAATAAAATGGTTCCTATATTAAAAACGCATACTTTTTTTTTACATGCATTCATACAGTACCTACTATGTGCCAGCACTTCATGCTAAGCACGTTACAAATATTATCTCATTTGTCCTCACAACAACCTGGGAGGAAGATGCTATTACTATCTCCAATTTACAGATAAGGAAAGTGAGGCAGATAGACGCTAAGTAACTTGTCCAGGGTCACATAGCTAGTATGTGAGTGTCTGTGATAAAATTTGAACTCATAGCACCTAACTGCCTCTGCTTGGAGGGAAACAACATGTCCACAGATGTATAAATATAAAATGTATGCCAAAAAATTGGGTTGAGAAGAGATTGGGGAAAAACCACTGGGGGAATCTTCAGAAGTCTCTGAGCCTTGAAGAAAACAGACTAAAAAAATTGGGTAAAATCATAGAGGGCACTTCCTGGCTTTTAAGTCCTTGAGGCTGACCTAAATCCATAGCTATGTCCATTCATTGATATGTGATGATATCTTTTAATGTATGGAATTGTGTTTTTATTGGAATTTTCTGAATAGGCTCATGAAAAACTAGTTTTTCCTTAAAAGAAATGATGATTTCTTTTTGATATTGACTTTCAAGCTTTTTGGTTTCTGGAGGGGTGGAGTTTGCAATAAGTGTCAACTTCTTGGGTATTTTCTCTTCCTTTCTGGATTTCAGATCCATCATCTGAATGCCATATCCCACAAATATCCATCCTTTTCTTCATGCTTCCTCAAATGTTCCAGATCTTGGTCTTTTGAAGCCCATGTTGTAACAGCCACCTGCCCTGTTCATTTCCGGTCGCTGTACAGCTTACAATAAACATACCCCTCTCATTTCCTAGGTTCCCTGAAAAGCCTTTATATTCTCATAATTTGCAACCCCAGCTCCAACCCTCTCTTTGCATTGCCTTTGATGTAGTGAGTTCTGGCTGCTTGGTGTCAGCCTGCTTTATGTCTCCTGTTGTGTCTTCCTAGCTGCATTCTATTCTCTGTGAGGGATTTTTCTCTGTAGGGGGAATTTTTCCCTCCTAGGAGAGCCATTGTTTTTTGCTCAGGTTAAGCACATCCTCTAGGGGCTTGGGTTTTAAGATTCCCAAAGCCAACTCAGGAAAATATGGTGAAGTGTGTCTCCTGCCTTCTGGTGGACTCTTACTGTCTCTTGGTCCCGTCATGGTGGAAGGGTGGCTACAGTGGACGTCATGGAGATAGTTAGTTTATTTTTTATTTTGTAGACCTCATCTCCAACTCAGAAGTGGAGGCTTCTGTGAAATTTTAGTAGAAGAGCTTCTAAATAGGGTCAGTTGGTCAGTCAACAAGAATTTACCAAGAATTACCCACAAAATGACAATTTAAAGAATGATATGTGTGGAGTCAGGGAGATCTGGGTTCAAAATTTGCCTCTGATTCTTATTTGCTCTGTGACTCTGAGTGACTAACACTATACATTGCAGGAAAAATGACTAATCTGCTGCGGAGTTTTTTCCTTGGGAGATAGATTCTTCCTCCAATGAAATTTACCAATGTCTCTCTGTTTCTATTTGTCTCTGTCTTTCTGTTTGTCTTGGTAAATTCTTGCTTCATAGATACCAGACTCTGTGCTAAGTTCTGTATCAACAAAGAAAGGTAACTTTGGGTAACTTATATTTAAATGGAGCACATAACATGAAAATTACCAGGTACATACAAGATATATACAGAGAAGATGGATGGTAATATGAAAAGGGAGGCTTTAGTGGTTGAGGGAACCTGGAAAGCCCTCTTGTAAAATGTGGGCTTTGAACTGAGTCTTGCAGGAAGCCAGGGAAACTGAGAGGTGGAGGTGAGGCTGGTAGAGCCTTCTAGAGATGGGGGATGGTCAGTACAAAGGCCTAATCACAGCGAATGGAGTGTTGTGCAGAGAATATGAAGGGAGTAAAGTATAAGGAGATGGGAAAAGGATGAAGGGACTGAGTTAACGTCAACTTTAAATGTCAAATGGAGAAGTTTAATTGGTCCTGGGGGTAATAGGGAACCAATGTAGCACTCTGTGTGTGTGTGTATGTGTGTATGTGTGTGTGTGTGTGTGTGTATGTGTATGTGTGTGTGTGTGTGTGTGTGTGTGTGTGATGACATGGAGACTTGAGGTAGGATGCCTAATTAGGAGTTTGTTGCAATAGTCTAGCAAAGAAATGATGGGGGTCTTGAAATATAATGGTAGTTGCATGAGTGAAGAGAACGGCATGCCTGGGATAGATGCTGTGAAGGTACACATTGCATATGAGGAGGAAGGTGTGAGAGGGACAGTGTGGAATTGAGGATATTCTCAAATTTAGTTTTACCATTTATAAAAAGAAGGAAAGGCCTGAATTGAGCTGTGAGAGGATGTGTATGTGACCCATACAGGGGGTGTTTCATTTTATTAATAATTTCTGCTACTTAATACATCTATTTCCTTGGGTAAATAGCTTAGTGACAAGACTGGGTGTATAGCATAAAATGGTGTCTGGCAAAAGTGTTGTTGTTCAGTTGCTTTTTCAATTGTGTTTGACTCTTCGTGACCCCATTTGGGATTTTCTTGACAAAGATACTGGAGGGATTGGCCATTTCCTTCTCCAGCTCATTTATAGATGAGGAAACTGAAGCAAACAGGGTTAAGTGACTTGCCCAGGGTCACACAGCTACTAAATGTCTGAGGCCATATTTGGACTCAAGAAGTTGAGTTTCTGACTCATTAGCAGCACTCTATCCACCGCACCACCTAGCTGCTCCTAGCACATAATGTTTAATAAACACTTGTTGACTGATTGATAAGAGGTATTAATGTACACATAGGCATATGTTTGCAGACCCACAAAATGACAATTTAAAGAATGATATGTGTGGAGTCAGGGAGATCTGGGTTCAAAATTTGCCTCTGATTCTTATTTGCTCTGTGACTCTGGGTGACTAACACTATACATTGCAGGAAAAATGACTAATCTGCTATGGAGTTTTTTCCTTGGGAGATAGATTCTTCCTCCAATGAAATCACAGGACTGGCCAAAAACCAAACAAACCCCAAACCCAAACAAACAACAAAATACGCCCTCCCCCCAACAAATACAATAAATCTTTCACTCCCTCCTTCCTCCCATCTCTCTCTCCCTCCCTTTTTTCCCTTTCTCTCCCCCTCTCTGTCTCTTTCTGTCTGTCTCTCTGTGTCTCTGTCTGCCTATTTCTCTGTCTCTGTGTCTCTCTGTTTCTATTTGTCTCTGTCTTTCTGTTTGTCTCTCTCTCTGTCTCTCTATCTCTCTCTCTCTTTCCCTCCAGGGTATTGCAAAAACCTTGGTGCAGTTTTAAATTTTAATTGCTTTAGTGAAATTGTATATATGGGCAGGGGGGAAGTTATACATATACATATACATATATATATATATGTATGTGTATATATATATATATATGTATGTGTATATATATATATGCTCTCTGTATGTTTATGTGCATACTTGCTATTCGCACTTCTCATTTATAATTTGTTATCCTCCAGGCACATTTAAAAGTATCAGCTTCTCAGAGTGGAGGTATTTAGCCAGGTCTACACATTCAAAGCAATGTGGGAGATAGACACAATTACCCTTGCTAATGCTTGAATGGTCTGTGTAATTGGGACCCAGGAGTGCTGGCTGTGGAATGCTGTTTAATTCATTCTGCTTCTGCCCTGTTGTTGTCATTTGTTTGAAATATCTCACTGTATTGTAATTAATGATTTGCTTGCACCCTGAGGCTTTCTTATGAAATGGCACCGTTTCGCAAATTGAATAGCAAATAATTAGGTAGGTGATCTCGTTTATGAATAGGATACACACAGATACTTCTTGTATTCAGCCTTGTGTGTTTAAACCACATGTTCTCAATTTATCAGGGTAGTTGAGGGGTTATCATTGTGGAAAGCTCAGTTTATTGCAGAAAAAATAAACATTTACAGGATAATTTCTGATCTTGATTGATAAAAGCAGGAGGGAGACATAATGGAATGAGAGCTGGTCCTGGAAGCTAAGAGATCTGGGTTCAAATGTGCTGCAATGTTCCATTTAATTCAACAAGATTTTAAAAGCACCTACTATGTGTTAGGTGCTGAGGATTCAAAGTCAGAAAACAAAAAAAAAACCAAAAAAGCCCTGCCTTCTACAAGCCTCTATTTTTATCAGAATATTAGTTGTGTCACATAAACGCCCAAGTCTCAATTTCCTTAACTGTGAAATAGTAAGAATAAAGTAGGATAGTAATATATTGACTTAAAAATAACTTACATTTCCAGAAATTCTTCACATTCCTCACAATAATTGAATTATATGGATATGTATATATGTAAATTATCACTGTTGTTGTAGGAATGAGGAAAGTGGGGCTTCATGAGGTAAAATGACTTGCCCTAGGTGAGAGAGGAAAGGAGAGAGAAAGAGGAAGAAAAAAGAGAAAAAAAGAAAGAAAGAATAAGAAGGAAAGAAAGAGAGAAAGAGAAAAAGTGAAAGGAAGAAAGAAGGAAGAGAAAGGAAGGAACGAAGGAAAAAAGA
>CM053583.1:33865291-33881631 GCA_028627135.1 Pseudochirops cupreus | reverse complement strand
CTGACTGGATAGCGAGGACTCCAAGACTGAGGCCCAAGACGGCGATCCGCATCCAGGCCACTCAACGTGAGAGCCCTGGCCTGAGAACACTCGCTCAGTCCCCCTGCTGCCTACAGGCCGCGGGCGGGAAGCTGCAACGCAGAGGCGGGTGCAAAACCTCTGCCTTTTGCTTTTCCACTCTGGAGGCCTTCTGGCCAGACTGCTTATCTCCCCCTTTCACAATTCCCACTCGCAGCTGCTACTAATCCGCTCACCTGAGTGGCTCCTCAGCTCCTCCCGTCCAGCCGCCCCGGGGCATAGCCTCGGCTTCAGGCCAGGCTGGTTTCGGTTCGCAGTGCTGATATGGTTCCTCGTACCTGAGCTGACTTTAGTGGGAAGTATCTTTGTGTGCGTTTTGGAGTTCTAGGATTGGTTTAGAGTCCTATTTTATGGGTATTTTGGGGTGGCTATGTGAGAGCTGCAATATGTTGCTGCTGGTACGCTGCCATCTTGGCTCCGCCCCGACCCATTCTTTTAAAATTATATTCTGCTGATGTATTGGTATGGAAATATGGAGTTCTCTAACATGGAATATTTTGGAATATATCATTATGCAATGCTGTAGTTTCCAAAGCATTTAAAATTGATGGTTACCAAAAGGCAATAAAAATATGCACAATAGGTATGTATCAAGTAATCAGCCGATGTCACAACATATGTGAAGTAGCATAAATTATTTCATCAGAAAAACAAATGTAAGACTGGAAAAGGTCACATGAAAAGAGTGAGAGATAATCAAAGGACAACTAGCTCTGCTGGTAGCAACACAACATCAACAAATTTAGAGGAAAGCCTCTCATGTGTTAGATTCCTATGGAGGATTTATGGGAAATCATGATTGACTGCTCACCAGCTCCATACCAGTCTGGTCTTCTTCTAGGTTGAGCCTCTCCATATGATATGATTCTATATGTATACATATTTATACGTAATATTTATCTAGCATTTCAAAGTTTATAAAACATTCTGCCTATATGATCTTATTTGATCCTCAAAACAACCTTCTAAGACATGGATGCTTTCAACACTCCCATTTTACAGATAAAGAAAACAGGAACTGAGAAAATCTGAGTAACTTAAGCCACAGAGGTAATGGTAGGATTTGATTCTGGCTATTTAGGGTTTCAAATCCAGTGTTCTATTCAACCCATCATTTTCTCTAGCTGAAGGTATAGCTGGGAGATCTTCCTATGGGTACCCCCATTGATTCAGCCTGTATTGAGCACATACAATCCAAATGAATCCAATCCAGTTAAGTAAAAGATGCTGTACTGAGTGATGCAGATACAAACACAAAACCAAACCAAACTCAGTTCTGGCCGTCAATGAGTTTAAGTTCTACTGGGTGAAAGGAACAACATGTAAACATATAAATGTATACATGATCATTTGAGAAGGAAGGAGGGAGCTCTGACAATTAAGGGGTCAGGAAATGCTCCCTATAGGTGGTGACACATAGGCTCAGTCTTCCCATCCATTAACTGAAATGTCTGTTAAGAGATGTGGGCTAATTGTTTCAACTCCTCGCCCTTCAGCTCCATTCATCCCAATCTGGTTGCTACTTGGGGAAAACAGCGCTGGCTCTGCTGCACTGTTAAAGTTACATGCTGTCAAACATCTATAGCATCCATAAAGGTCGGGAGTGGGAAATGTTAAACCGACATTTCTTCCTGATGAGTGCGTAGGTGCTTTTATTGGGAGAGAATGTCAGGTAAATAGAGGGAAAGGTTAAAAAAAGAGCTATTATTTCAATAGATTGCACAGGGTCAACATCTTGGTAAATCTTAATAGACTCATGCTATGTTCTGACATGAGTGGAGTTAAGCTGCCAGAAGAAAGAGACCCAGGGCTTAGGATAAGGGGAGATCTTGCCTCGGAATCTCTCCTCTCATCCTGCCAACCCCATAGTCACATAATGTTTCACTATTGCTGGAGTGGAGGGAAATTGCCGTGGCCAATCTTTACACCCTCTACAATGAGGCAGCCTCGAGCCTAGATTTCTTTATCTGAAGAGAGCAGCAGGTTTGGATTGCTGCTGTAAGAGGTTGTCATCTGCTGTAATCCAGAAGAAGACTGAAGAATACCTAGTTGCATTTACAATAGAGTATAATAGAGGGCTGACTTCCGAACTTGCCTTGTAAGATAGATTCATTGAAAAAGCTGCTTAAATAAGCTCACAATGTTAGACAGGTTGGGGGGAGGGAGAGGCAAGCAATTTCATATACTTAGCTTTCTAGAGGTGAAGCATTTCAAATTAGGCTAATGGTCACCTTACAATCAGGAGCAAAGTGACACATGGTCAGTAGGAGGATTTAGCAGGGCTCTTTTAGTCTGAGCGAAAAATGACTAGCTGGGTTCTTTCTGGAAAGAGCTGGTCCTGGGGTCAGACTCTTCTGACTTATTATATAGCTTTGTGACCCTGGGCAAGTCACTTTTATTTCTCTGAACCTGTTTCCTCATTTGTAAAACGGGAATATATGATAGTACCCAGCTCATAGGACTGTTTCAAGATTCAAATGAAATAATATGTGTGTAATAGATGACTGGATAATGGAGATTCAGTCCTCAGAACATGCAAAGGGAATTCTATGTGTTACCAAGCACTGTGGGAGGTAGACACTATAATTATTTCTATTTTATAATTGAGGAAACTGAGGCAGATAGAGGTTATGTGACTTGCTCATGAGCATGCATCTAATAAGTGTCTGAGGCTAAATTTGAATTCAGGTGTTCCTGACTCCAGGCTTACTATTCCATTTACTTATTGCACTACTTACCTGTCCTTTTTATGATGCAATGAAGAGTCCCAGAAGTTTAGAATTGGAAGGGACTCCAGATCTGATCCAACCTGTACCTGAACATGAATCCTGCCTACAACGCCTCTAATAAGTGATGACTGAGCATTGATTTTATCTTTTAAAAGTCATATTGTTGCCTTTTATTTTGTAGACACACTCCCAATAAAATCCTTACCCATTAGCCATATCCTTTATACAAAGAAAAAAAAGAAAGACAAGTATCACCTGATGCTGCAATTGCATCTGACAGTTTAAACAGAGTGTGAGACTTGGCAGGGAGGAGAAAGTGCAGTCCAGGCATGGCAGATGGTTTCATAGAAGTGCATGAAGATAGGACATGAAATGGCGTTCCCCCTGGGAAAAGTCTGGTCCAGCTGCAACATAAAGTTCACGAAGGAGAGAATGTGTAGCATGTCTAGAAAGGTGTACTGGAGCCAGAATGTCAGAACCTTTCTACCTTTCCAGTTTTCTTACACGTTACTCTCATCCACTTCCTTTGTGATCCAGTGACACAGGTCCCTTTGTTATTTCTCCAACAAAATGTTCCATCTCTGGACTCTGTCCATTTTCACCACCTACATCTGAATTCCCTCCTCACTGCCACCTTCTGGCTTCCTTTAGGTCCGACGAAAATCACGCCTTCTGCAAGAAGTCTTCTGCAATCCCTCTTAAAGCTAGTGCCCTTCTTCTGAGATGATCTCCAGTTTACCCCTGTATATATGTACATAGTCGTTTTGTGTTGCTTTCCCCAGTATATTGTGAATGTCCAGAGGACAGGGATTGTTTTTTGTCTTTGCATTAGCATCATGCATCCTATCTAGTAAGTACTCAGTGAATGCTTGATGACTTACTTATTTCTCTGTGACCTTCTCTCCCTAGAACATGACTCTGCAATGCTAGCTCCTTCTATTGGTGAATTCTCTCTAGTGCCTTCCCTTTGAGGCCAGCCAATCTTCATTACTTTCTTGGTTGAGACTGGGTTTCTTCTGAATCTAGCCTTCAACTCTATTCCCTACTCCTGGGTATTTTCATTTTCCCTCTGCCCCCCGCCACAATTCAGCTTTATGCTTCCCTTTTGTATGTTGTTTTCTCTTATTAGAATGTAAACTTCTGTCAAAGAAAGGGAATGTTTTTCTTCTTCTTGTATTCATAGCATCATGCCAAAGGCTTAAAAAATGCTTGTTGCCTTTTCTATGCAACATTGTCTACCCTATAGCCCTCCTTCCTCTCCTTCATAGAGATGAGAAAAATGTTTCATCATCTGTTTTCTGGGACCAATATCAGTAATTTCACTTCATCTGTGTCCAATTGCCTTTTTGCATTGTTTTCATTTACATTATTATAGTGGCTATAATTTTTCCTGGTTCTAATTTCTTCACTCTGCATCACTTCATACAATGTTTACCAGTTTCATCATTTCCCATTGTACTCATCTATCACAATTTGTTCAATTATTCCCTAGGTTATGGGCACCTATTTAATGTTCAGGATTTTTGCTTACACAAAGAGTGTTGCAAGCAATAGTTTAATATAATCCCCTCCCCAATGACTGGTCATTTAGCCCCAGCTTTAAGAGCTTCTGTGGAGGGGACTCTACTCCAGCCTGAGGCAGCTTATTCTAGTGTTAGGCAGCTCTAATTGTCAGAAAGAATAACATTCAGGTTGATCAATAACAAGACTTCATGCCCTAGGAGAAAAAAGATAAGAATTCAGAATGCTCACTAATTTAAGCAAAGAAGAATAGAAGTGTAATACCATAGACATGAAGGGTGCCTTGCTGAAATATCAAGACTGATAGAAAGACAAACAGAAATTCAGGTTATTGTCCCATTATGCCTGGGATATTTAGATAGGCATATTCAGAGATGTGTTAGAGTCAGCTCAAATTGGCTCTCAGAGCCAATTGTTAAATTTTCAGTGGGAGCATTTGCATCTGAGAAATTAGTAAATACTATAAATCTGGACTTGATTTATTATTTTATTGATTTTCTAGATTTAATGAAGTGATTAGGAAATGTTAATAATGCAGATTAAAATGAAAAATGTGTTGTATGCACATTTATTTTTGAGATCTGGTTGTTAAATACTTACCAGTGGACCTCTGAATATATTATACATCAGACTCATTATTGTCTGGCTAGCATGCTAAATTTAGAGAACATAGACCGCATTTTAAATCTTGACTCTGATATTTTCCAAATGACCCTCGGAAATTCATTTAACTTGTGTGCAGGAAATTCTTTAGAACTTATTTCTAAATTATAGGTAAATTGTAATTGTGTTGTTACGGGGAGCTCCTATACCATAAGTTTCCTACATCAGTGAAATCAGAGACCCTTCATCTAGTTAAGTCTTACATGTATAAGAGTGAGGGTCATATAGACTTCATCAATCAATCACCTCTACCCCAGTTAACCCCACAAAAGATGTCCTATACCTTGATGCCCTTGTCAAGTGAGAAAATCTCTTTGATTGATTTGCAGTTGGTCAATACAGGTGTGGACTATTTTTCTTCACATCCTTAAAACCTAGCACAGTGCCCGGCACATAGTAATAAATGTGCTGTCTGGCGTGTAATCAATGTTTGTGGATTTGAAAGGTTGCATTCACTTGGCAAAAGCAAGAGAAGGCAAATTTCCACATTAGGCATTAGAAAGAAGACCCACAGATGTGTTCCCTTTGGAAGTTTTGAAGTTTCTTTCTCTGTGGATGGAAACAAAGATATTAAATGAAGAATAATACTCACAAACCAACCACCCAACCACAACAGGACAAAAAGGAGAAAAGGAGAGGAATGTGAGCTGGAAAACAGGACTTTCTTTTAGAAGACCAGTTCTCTGAGTCTGTAGAATGTCTCAAAAGGGTGATGTGTACTTACTAAGTTTGAACAGAGGAAGCAGGGAAGGTCTCACTCCATAAAGGTAGCATTCTACAAATCATTTACAAAACAAAACAAAACAACTGGCTGAACATGAGGTTGGAACAGCTGTTTGTCAAGCTGGCTGAAATTCTTTCATCCCTCCCATCCATTGTTCTCTTTAAGCAACAGAGACGTGATGTGAGTTTTACTCACCATAATGAAAAGGGTAGAGTTTCTCCCCCTATAAATTGTTTTCAAAAGCCTTGATGATTCACAAGATTTGCACAAATACATTTAGAATTGGAAAAAATTAAAAAAAAAGATGTGTAAGGCATTTGGAGTACAGTCTGCCCCTGGCATTATATAAAGGGAGAGTGTGTGTGCTAAAAATCATTTTTTGTATGCATTTACGACATTTACCCTCCTCATTACCAGCCTCCCCCGACCACCCCTAAAAAAGACCTGGAAAAGGAACTGTTTATGGGGTGGGAGGGAGTGCCAGCCTTCCTGGAGGCAGGGGGATGTAAGACATGACCTTTAGAAGTTCCTTTCAGTCCCATGGCTCCACAGGTTTATCTAAACACTGTTTATGAAGGCGTATAAAATATGGATGAATGTTCAAGTTCTGAAAGCAGATGAGACCCACCAACTCGCATCTTGTTGCAGAAGAGAAAATTGAATTGCTACCTCCATCTCCTGCCTTTCTCATTTATTTCATTCAGGGATGCGGGGGATGGAATGAGCATCAATTCACAGATGAAATTCAGCTTGTAAAATAAAAAGCTGCTGGCCTCATCTCTTTCCCCCTGCAGAAATCTACATTTTTCTTTCAAGTTATCTAGCCAGGTTGATGCTGCACTGGGGAAGAGAATTCCAAACTTCTTTTCTTTAGGCAATTTCTTCTCAGGAGTGCTTTTGAATGGAAAGACCCAAAGATTACCCTGAATTCAACACCCACATTTATCCCCCCAGCATTTTCGAGGAATCCCAACTGTTTGCCTCTCTTCTCCAAAAGTCTATCCACAAACCCAGTCCATACTTCCTATGTACACAGTTAATTCGGAATCAATTCAACACAATTCTACAAACACTCATTAGATGCTGTGACTTCCTTGAAAGCAGGAATCTCCCCCTCCCCCAGCTCCTTTTTCTGTACCCTCAGCACTTAACAAACTTCCAGGAACATAGTAGGTATTTAGCAAATGTTTGGTGACTGACTGTGCAACCAAAGATTTGTTAGGTCCTGGAAGAGATCTGAAATATTAGATGAGATCTACTCTACTCCTTATCAATCATCTAATAAGAATGTATTAAATAACTACCCTGTGTTGTACATTAGGGATAGCGATTCCAAGTATATCTCACAAAAGTGGCATGGCCCATGTCTTCAGTGGCATTATATTCTACTGTGGAAGCACCGAGCATATAAATGCAAAGGACAAAGTTATACAAAGTAATTTCAAGAAGGAGACAGAACTAAAAAACAGGAGAATCACCTGAGACTTCCTGGAGGAGGCGGAGGAGGAGGAGGAGAAAACATCTGCTCTGTGATGATTCTTGAATCAGAGGTGAGGAAGTGTTTTTCAGTTCCCTACAAAGACATTTGGATCATATTCAAGGAGCAGCTAGTAAGTCAATGGGACTAAAACAGAGAAGGCCACATGGAATTAGCCTAGAAAGGCAGGTGGGAATCTTGTGATGCAGCATATGAAATGGTCTGCTGAGGATTTTCTTTTGTCAAAGATATTTGAGTGGAGGAGAAATGCGGTCAGGTCAATTTTGGGGGATGTTTTATACATCAGTGATGTGGCTGTGTGGAGAGCGGTTTGGGGAAGGGAAGAGAATATGTCCTTGAGACTTGAAGGAAACTAGAGAAGCCAGGAGCCAGAGAGAAAGAGGGAGAGCATTCCAGGCTTGAGGGATAGCCAGTGAAAAGACAAGGAATGGGAAAATGCCGTGTCTTGTTTCAGGAACAACAAGGAGGCCAGTGCCACTGAATCATGAAACGTGTGTGTGTGTGTGTGTGTGTGTGTGTGTGTGTGTGTGTGTGTGTGGTGGCAGATGGTGTTAGAAGAATGGAAAAGTAAAGAAGAAACATTATGTAGAACTTTAAGAGACAGAAGATCCTGGAGGTGACAGAGAGACACTGGAATTTATTGAATTGGTGCTGACATGGTCAGATCTATGCTTTAATGAGATCACCTGGACAGCTGAGGGGAAGATGGACTGGAGTTGGAAGACTAGAGAGCCAGAGAGAGATGGAGAGAGATAGAGAGAGGGAGAGAGAGAGAGAGAGAGAAAGAGAGGGAGCATACACACACAAACAGCAGGCTATTGCAACGAGCCATGTGTGAGGTGGTGAGGGCCTGTGTATTAGAGATATTCCAAAGGTTGAGTCAGTAAAATTTGGCAACAGATGGGATATGAGAG
This sequence comes from Pseudochirops cupreus, assembly GCA_028627135.1. Taxonomy (NCBI): domain Eukaryota; kingdom Metazoa; phylum Chordata; class Mammalia; order Diprotodontia; family Pseudocheiridae; genus Pseudochirops; species Pseudochirops cupreus. The sequence goes on along the minus strand of CM053583.1, from coordinate 33,873,504 downwards.
GGGAGGAAGAGTGAGGATTCAGGAATGACAGGTTACCAGTTTGGGCATCTAGGAGGATTGTGATGCCCTCAGTGATAATGGAGAAATTTGGAAGAGAGAAGGGAATGTTGGGGGGGGGGGGTTGGGATAATGAATTCAATTTTGGACATGTTGAATCTAATATGTCCATGGGACATCAGATGTCCAATAGGCATCTGGAGGTCAGATTAGAAGTTAGGGCTGAATGAATAGATGTGAAAATAATTTGCAGAGAGATTACAGCTGAATCCATGGGAGTTAATAAGATCGCCAAATATAGAGTGTAGAGGGAGGTCTGGTACAGAGTCTTGTGGGATTCTTATGGGTGAAAATCCAACAAAGGAGACTGAGAAGACATGGTTAGACATAGAGAAGAAGAAGGAAAGAACAGTGTCATGGAAACCTAGAGAAAAGAGATCACCAAGGAGAAGAGGGTGATTGACTATGTCAAAGGCTATAGAGAGGTCAAGAAAGATGGGGATTGAGAAAAGGTCATTAGATTTGGCAAAAGCATAATCTTAATGACCAATTTTGGTCCTGAAACAGGGATAAGGAAGTTCCTCTCTCTTTTCAGCAGAGGGAGAAATGATGCATACACTGTCAGACCAGGTTACCATGAATAAAGATAGGATGCGTTTTTGCTGAACTATTTTTACTTTTCAGAAAGGAAGACTCATTTGGTGGGTGAGGATTATATCTAGAAATGACTAGAATGTAAAAAAAAATATATCAACAAAATTTGTTTTTCGAAAAATAAAACATTAAGAAAACATCCACAATGTACCTAGTTCTTACATGCTCCCATTTTGTTGTTAATTTTTCACGGCCATATTGGACAGCTTCTTTTGGTTTGTCACTCTTGTGGCCTCATCTCTTTGCTCCTTCACTGTGAATATCCAGGGCAATATATTCAGATTGTACTGTCTCATTTAAAGTATTCTTTCCTCTGTCCCCAAACTGAAGGACAAAAGGCTCAGTTCTCTCTCGCAAATTGCCCTCCCTGTTGGAAGCTGCCCTTCGTCCCATGTACTCTGGTCACATTCATACTCACAGTTTATTTTTGAATGCATTAGCATCAAAGCATCATACGTCTTGGAAGCCTTCGCTGAAGAAGGAATAGGAATTTCGTGGTTCCCCAACCTGCCACCCATTTTAGTAACTGCAAAGGCTTTACATGCCAGAAATAGCCAGGCTGTTGTATTCCAGAAGTGATGGTTAGTGTTATACTTAGTATTGACACTGAACTGGAGAGAAAATCTGCTTTTGAGCCAAGTGTATTCTGTGCCACATGCTCAGTACTAGTGTAAGAAAAGAACAAAATCCCTCAAGTGGAACTCTTATTTCCCACTTTTTACCCCAAATGATGTGGACCCCTCAGGTGTTTGGTTGTTGTTGTTTGTTTGTGAGTGAGTTGCTATTGAACAACAAATACTGGGTGGGTGAACCACTGGCTGGTTGCCAAAGCTGCATAGAGTTTTTATAGAAAGGAAATGTATGAGGTGTAAAGTTAACAAAGGAAATCCTTGGTATCAGAAATGAGGAATCCATGATCACATGGAAATATGTCGAAAGAATAAGCAAGATGGGGGAGGGATAGGGATCAAAGTCATCAATGTGGGTCTTCTCTTCAATGATGAAGATCACATTCTATCCATGTCTACCCATTTGACTCATTTCCTCCCATAAATTCACCTAATATGTAGGAGGTCTTCCTTGCTTTTTTCAGACATCTTGAGGGAAACAGTACAATATTGAATCTGTCCAATATATACCAAAATATTTATAGCAGTTCTTATTAGGGTTGCAAAGGACTCAATATAAAGCAGGCATTCATTTATTGGGTTATGATTGAACACAGTGTGGTATATGAATGTAATGGGATATTATTGTGAGGTAAGAAAGGACATATGTGAGGAATACAGAGAAATATGAGAAGCCTTGTATGAGGTGATCCTGAGTGAAGTGAGCAGAACCAGGAGAACAATATGTATATGTGTATATTCCATATACTGAAATGGTTTGCCCTTTCATTCTCCAGATAATTTTACAGAAGAGGAAACTGAGGCAAACAGGGTGAAGTGACTTGCCCAGGATTACACAGCTAATAAGCATCTGAGGCCAGATTTGAACTCAGGTCTTCTTGACTCCAGACCCAGAACTTTATCCACTGTGCCACTTACCTACCCAATGTAAATGAAGACAACACTAAAAAGTAACCAAACTCTGATTAAATGTAATGTACCAGTCTGGATCTTGGAGAAAAGATAATGAAAATAAGTAGACTGCTCTACTCTCAGCAGAGAATTGGGGGCTATGGAGGCAGAATTTTGTGTACATTGTCAGAAGCGATCACTGTGTTTGTTGTCTTTGCTCAATTGGTGTACTTCTTCATTAGAAGGGGGGTAGTTCTAATAAGAGAGTGTGTGTGGGGGCCTTTGTTAGCTCCCAAATGACTCTGATGACCACTCACACACCATCTCCCTTGTTAGCATTATGTTCATTGAGGACGTGGGCTGTTCCATTTTTGTTTCTGGATCACAGCTCATAACAGGTTGTTTGCTGTTTGATCAGTAAAACTTACTCAAAGAACAAAAAATGACTGAAGTAAGAGGAGATCCTGAAGAATATATACAGAGAAGCAAAATTTCAAATAAAATATAAAAGAAAGAACTTTTTAGAAGCAATTTAGGAGTTTTGAAATTAATTAATTAGCTTAAATGTATGACTGAAAAGGCATTTATTAAGTGCTTACCATATACTTAGTAATTTGCTGTGCATTTAAGATACAGATCCAAAGGTATAGAGACATAAGCTCTAAAGGAGCTTACATTCTAATGGGGGAGGCCACATCCACAAGAGAGTGATTACCACCACTAAATACTATGATTATTTTCTTTCAGAAACTATAAATGAATAGAGGAAGCTCTGTGTTCAAGTCTTATCTCTTACAAATACTGGCTGAATCATCCATGGTAAGTCATTCAAATTCTGGAAATTCTCTAAGATTATAAATCTGACTGAGCTGTTGATATGTTTCAATGGTGTTAGTTTTCATCCTTGGTAATTACCTATGTCCTGAAATTATAGGTCTGGACAAACAAAAGAAAACCAAACAAAAAATATTGCATTAATAAACACTTTCCCTGTTATCTCATTTCAACCTTACAATCAACTAAATCCCTCTTTTTTTTTTTTTTTTTTTGGACTTATAGTTCCAATATACCTATATTCGCACAGGTCTACAATCTCTTCTGGTGGGCATTCTCTCCAAAGATGCAGATTACAAATGAATCATATCTACCTATCCTGTGGATGCACTTAGGTCTCTTTATGTCTTTTTAGGGGGTCCACATAACGAGCCACGGACCTTTCCAGAATTCTATTGCCATGCCTTGATACCATCGTGTGGGGGCTCTCTATCTAACTGAAAAATATGAATTCTCATGGGATTGTATAGTTTTATTGCTGGAAGAGATCTTAGGGTTGTCTGAATTCACTTCAATTCAAAACATTTATTAAATGCCTACTATGTGTCAGACACTGTGTTAAGTGCTGGATGAGAAACGGGTCCAAAGAGGCTTAAACAATTTGGCCAAGGTCACTGGTAGTTTGTAACAAAGCTGATATCGAACCCCTTTATTTCCTTTGTTCCTCCCTGCCTTTGCCTTCTGTTCTTTTGTAAAAATGAACACTTCTTGCCCAGCTGTTGGAGACATGTATTAGCATTCCTTAGGGGAAGTCACTCCGGGTTGTAGCATACTGATGGCAATACTTCCTGTCCTACTTTTGGTCTGGAAGCAAGATTAATTTATATGCTGATTAATTTGGGGGGGAAGGGGAGTCATCTTATGCCTCTCCCTTTGCCATAGATCTCATTTGTTTTTAATCAATTTTCTTTAACCTTTACCCGCTGAAGTAGAAGGCACCTGCATATATTATTTATTTGCTTCACACTCTCATTCATAAGCCAACAGCTCATGTAGAGCATATCAGAAATGGGCAAACTCACCATGGAACTGGTGTCAGAGCAGGAGACAAATTCTAAAGATGATTCCTTTTTATGTCAAAATCAATGCTTAGTGGTATCATTTATGAACACGTAGGAAGTATGTTGTGTATAAGAAAGTATCATGTGGACATAACGCTGCTTCCAGTGAGACAGCATGGTATCTCAGAAACCGCAGTGGACTTTGCATCAGGAGGTGTGGGCTCAAAGCTGGATCTCGTACTTAATAGCTGTGGGAGCATTTAACTTGACTGACCCTTAATTTCTTAATTTGTCAATGTTTCAATACATTAAGGACATAGGAACTTCAGCTGTGAGAGAGTTTGTTCCACAAACCAGATTGCAACCCTTATGTAACTTAAGAGTGTCACTAGAGACTTGAGAGAGATTCAGTAAGTCTCACATAGGTGGTAAGTGTTAGAGGCATGATTTGAAACATGGTCTCCATAAGATCAGATATTTAGAGCAGGAAGGGACCTTCATGTCCAATCCTTTAATTTTACAGATGAGGAAACTGCGACCCAGAGAGATTAAGTGATTTGCCCAGGCTCAGGCAGCTGGTAAAATGTCAAAGGTATAACTTGAGCCAATGTCTTCATAGAACCTTATATTTAGAGGAGGAAGGGACCTCATTTTACAGATGAAGAAACTGAGGTCCAGAATGGTTAAGTAATTTGCTCAGTAGCACAGACAATATCAGAGGCAAGATTCAAGCCCAAATCTCCCTGGTGCCAAAAGTATCGGTAGAGACAACAAAGCACCATAGAGACCACCAGGCTTCCTAGCTGAAGATGGTTTCTCTTAAGGTAAAATGACCCCAGAGCATCCTCCTTAGGCTTCTCAGATCATGTTACCTCTATCTGATCAACTCTCTGTCTTCACCCCAAAGAGATCACAGAATTTGAGACTTTCCTTTTTTTCCCCATTTCCCATTACCAATTACTACTTGGCCAATGATTGCTGAGGAAATGAAATAGCCCTTCATTACCTTTTAATCTAGTTCTGTAGTTTCCTTCCATGGTAGAGAAGGAAGCAACCTCATGTTTGCGTCTGCTGACTCCTTACTGAAAACTTCACAGTTCCTTTTTAATCTGAGACACAAGTCTCTTGGCAGAGATACCACTAGAAATGCCTACATCTTCTCTTGCCTCCTGCCCAGTTCAATCCAATCTAGTACAATATAACACAACAAAAGGTCACACAAATCTATTAAGTGCCTACCATTTGCAAGGCACTGTGCTAGGCATTGAGCACATAATCCCTGACTTCAGATAGCTTATGCTTTATTGAGGTGATATAACATACAAATAGAAAAATACAGACATGCCAATTAGAATAAGAAGAGGTCACTGACCAACTGGTAGTTAGGGGGAGGGTGGATCAGCATAGGTTTCTCACTATAAATTCAGAGACCAGTTGTATATTTAATATAACCAATGCACACATATTTCTCTCATTTTTTTGAAGTATTATTTTCCCTCTGGACTCAAGGGTGATGATAATGATGATTAAATTTTTTTCCCATTTAACAATAATACAGTCTCTTTCACTCCTAATCCCCTCCCATTGGGAAAACAAAAATAAAAGATAATCCTTGTAGCAAATATATAGAGGTTCTGAACCCTCCTCCAACACTGGAAATTCTTTACAATGGGAAATAGGTTGATGAGATGTTGGAAATGCAGAACCTGAATGCATACGTGGAGGCTCCTAGAATTCCCCATTCCTTATTTTGTACTTGGGAGAGAGTTCCTGTCAGGCTTAAGATTTTCCAGGAAGACCATTTCGTTGTTATGTTTGTCCTTCATTTTGAAAGAGGACCATAGCATCAGGGAAATGATGACATGACTTGCAGTTGACTTGAATTTGAGTGAGAAAGGCCTGCTCAAGGTCACCAGCTTCACTTTCTCCTCCAGAGCCCTCTGGATCCAGTGATCAGATATTCATCAGGGTGATTGGAGATGGCACAGGATGCAATGGGAGACCTTGGTCCTTTTAGGCTAAGGCCTTTTCATGTACTCACTTAGAGTGAGGTAACTCCTATTCAGTGAATAGGCCTCTTTAAGAAGTGAGTCAAGGGATGGCTCATCTAATTAGAAAAAAAAAGAAAAAAAAATCAGGCTGGAAGGGGAAGACCCTCAGGGTTGCTGTTCCAAAGAGAAACAGTTACCATGGACGTTGACTGTAAGTTAAGTAGCCATGGGACAGTCTTTGCAGTCTATGCTAAGCTGAACTGAACTGGGAGCCAGGGCAGCCACCTAGTGGCAAGGAAGACAGCATCTGGAAACCTTATTGGCTAGTGGGAAGGTCACTAGTGAGACAGATACAATCTCCTGGATCTCCAACCAGTCTCTCCTTACTCCTTCCCATTGTTCCAGGCTGAACACTGATACTAATCTCTTTCTTACCTTTCTCTGAAACATGGGCATAGGAAGGTCTGAATCATGTATGACAGAGGCTCCATGTAGGAGGGCTTCATCTATTTCTTTTCTTCTTTATTTTATGTTATATAAATTTCATGGCCATAAAAATCCACTTCTCTGATGTCCTGGAACCCAGGACCATTACTGTGACTTGCCACATCTTTGGAGGGTCTTGGGCCAGAGATTTATTTATGCTGCCAAAAAGTGGTATTATATAGAGCAGTGGTTCTCAACCTTCCTAATGCCGCGACCCTTTAATACTGTTCCTCATGTTGTGGTGACCTCCAACCATAAAATTATTTTTGTTGCTACTTCATAACTGTAATTTTGCTACTGTTATGAATCGTAATGTAAATATCTGATATGCAGGATGTATTTTCATTGTTACAAATTGAATGTAACCCACAGGTTGAAAACCACTGATATAGAGCATGCACAGATATTACCTTCATGTTTCTAGTACCATGTGGGAGTTTTGGGGGCCTGTTTCTTGTTACACATGATTTAGGGCTCACAATCTGAAATAATGAAGACTGATTGGCTCCTAATTTGGTGAGGCTGATGGCTCACCTAGTTCTCAACTCTAGTCTTTCCTAACCTTTGACTAGAAGAGTCTAGAATACTTTCAAATTACATCATGTTACCTCACTGTATCTGTGTATTTTAACCCAAATAGACTTTGCATGTCCTTATCCCAACTTCTACCAGTCCTGGCAAGCTTGGTCCATACAGAGTATTTGATTAACAACTCTCTCATAGGATTCTAAAGATAATATCTCAAGGGCAGTGGGATTCTAATATTTTATCTCATACTACCATTTTGGTGTGTTCCCATCATGTCAATCACCAATTACTGTTAGGATCTCCCATCTGTCATTGATTGACCTAGTGATTGGTGTTCATTTAGCCATTATATCAATCATATTTTTTAAAATGTTATTTTATGAAAAGATATAGTAAAAAGGAAAACACAAAATACATTATCAAGTGAGGGGCACAGTGTCCCTTTAGCACATTAGCTCCTAATGAAAGTGGTTGCTATGAAGGATTTATCCTCCAAAATTAACTTCTAAAAGTGACACAGGCATTGGGTAGACTTGCCCCTTTACTTGTAAGACGCAGAGCATCTAGCCAACAATATCTAGGGTCCAACAGATTGCTTCTCAGAGTATTTGGGGGGTATACCAGGCTTGGCTGCCAGCAATCTCTAGTTTTTGGACTTCAGGCTAGTGTCCCTTCTGACCTTTCATAGGTCACAAGATCTTTATCTCTAATGCCCCATCACCTAAGAGCCACAACATGTTCATGGCCACATGTTGGCCAAGGTAGGGAAGATAAGACACTGGTCATAACTCTCTCTCCCCAGACAAAGTAGTCTTTGCCTCAATCACCACCATAAAACAAGATAATTTAGCTGGATGATACCTTTTTATCCAAACTCAATTCTTGCTCAATAGCCAACCAAAAGCCCTACCCTTCATCACACTCTTAGCAGACAATCAGGAGAGAAAAGCAGTCTGGCAGAAAGGCCTCCAGAGTGGAAAAGCGAAAGGCAGAGGTTTCGCACCCGCCTCCGCGTTGCAGCTTCCCGCCCGTGGCCTGCAGACAGCAGGGGGACTAAGCAATTGTTCTGAGGCCAGTGCTGTCACATTGAGTGGCCTGGATCTGGATCACCATCTTAGGCCTCGGTCTTGGAGTCTTCATTATCCAGTGAGCTGGAAGTAAGTAGGAAGGGTCCCAGCACCTTCCTGAGAGCTACGGCATCC
>CM053583.1:33829687-33864791 GCA_028627135.1 Pseudochirops cupreus | reverse complement strand
CTGCTGTTGTAGAGGTCCTGGAACCTTACTGTTGGTTCAGAAGCCCTAAAGGAGGATTTTCTTGTGGTATGTTTACAGAAATCCTGGAAGAGGGCCTTGCTGATGTTTTCAGGGATTCTGGGACTGTTCTGCAGGCAGAGAGTGACTTGATGAGGACACTGGCTGTGGCTTTGTTGAGCCTTGTCTCCCCAGGAACTGAGATTGCTGAGGGCTTGCCTCAAGTGAAGATGAAAGAAGGGCCTTTTCTTGGATTTTCAATGCTGAGATGATATCTTAACCTTGTTGTAACTTAAGGGTGGATGGCCTTCTGTGCTCTCCGGCCCCTTTTGAGAAAGTGCTTGGTGTTAATGAATGCTATTGTAATTCTGTAGTGTCCAGGGGTGGGAAATCCTTGGCCTTTTTGTGCTGTGTGATTGACTAAATGAATGTACTTTGTTGATGATTGGAAACTATTCTCCATTTGAGAAAAGACTAAATGAATGTAATACCCAGGAGTGGGCTGCTTTGACTACTGATCCAGGAGTGGGATACCTGGACCTTGGTACTTTACAAATGAATTGAGAACTTACTTGCTAAATGAATGAGTTACACTGTATTTTGACTTTCTCAGTTCTGTGAATGTTTTGCTGAATAAATGGGATTTGCTATGCTGGTAATCCAAAACTTGGAAGTTGCCTTTGCTTGGCATTACAGGATGTCAAGCCCATCACAAACCTTATAGTCCTAGACGCATGCTATTTATTATTAATTATTGTTATTATTATCAGTTATTGTTTTCTTCTGTAGGGAGAAATTTTTTGGCTCAGATGACTCATATCCAACAAGTTTACCAAACTCATTTAGTTCTCCAACACTGTAAATTGTTTTAGGGTACTGAAATTCATTATCCCATACTGCAAAGCATTAGAAGAGAAGATAGATGGAACATTACAATATCAAGTTTTATGACCATTAAGTGCCAGATTTAAAGGACCGCTGAAGCCACAATTCAAATGAAGATTCCCCCACCTTCTTACCCTGCATATTTTTACTTCAATCCTCTGGAATTTCATGAGCATTTTCACCTTCTTCTCATTGAAGTTGTCAGCTTACACAAAGAGTCAAAAGCTGATAATCTCTATCAATTGTCTTACACTTTGGAAGAAAGAGATAGTATTTCCATTCCCCTCCCCCAATTTACCCCTGCATCCAAGGAATCAGAGCTGGTGAACACATGTGTTTAGTCAGTTCAGTCAATCAAGCATTTATTGAGTGCTTAATATGTGTCAAAGCAAAGTAGAAACATAAATGTGATCCCTACCTTCAAGGAGTGTACATGCAAATGGGGGAGATGACACATCAGGAAATATTTATATACAGGTTATCATTGTTTGTCCTTTGTTTGGAAGAGAACCAGGACATCAGGGAGGTGATGCCACATCTTATAAGTCAATTGAATTTAAGTGAGGGAGAGATGGGCAAGGTCACCAGGCTCACTCTCTCCTCGGGAGCCGTCTGGGTCCAATTGGAAGACATAGATCAGGATGCCTGGAGATAGCCCTGGAGACTTTGCTGGGCCTTTTAAAGTTAGATATTGAACAGAAGGAAGGTCACTTTAGAGAGGATGTATCAAGTGAGTAGAGGGACCAAGGAGGTTCCCAGTGGAAGGTGGCATGTGAGCTGATAATTAAAAGAATCCAGGGATGTTAACAGGCAAAGGAAAAGGAGAACATACCTGGACTGTATGACTGGACAATTCCTGGAATACCAGTCATTGCAAAGGTGTGATGGTGGAAGATAGAGTGTGGCATATGAGAAGGGGGAAGTAGGCCAATATTACTGGTGTTCCCAGACCAGAGAGTGCACAGAGGGGTATGATCTAAAAAAGATTGGAAAAGTAGGAATGTACTAAGCTATGGAATGTCTAACATGCCAAAGAGAGGACTCTAGATTATACTGGAGGTACCAGGAAGGCATGACTAAAGTTCACTGAGCAGGGTTAGAACTCTTGGGGTAGACTATCAGTAAAATTATTTATTTAAAAAATTAAGCCATTTTTGGTGGTCTTTAACTTTTAAATTCCATCCATGTGGGAAAACAATTTAGATTTATGTGAAGAGAGTGACTAAAATATTTATACCTTTAATCCAGAGATTCTTCTGGTAGGAATATATCTCTAGGAGGTCAATGACAAAGAAGAAGTCCCCCACCCCACCAAAATATTCATAGCAACATTTTTTTTTCTTTGTGGTAGCAAAGAATGGGAAACAACAGAAGCCAGTTCCCTAGGGGGTTTCTACTCAGATTGCTTGACACATAAATGTAAAGAAATATTACTTCACTAGAAGAAAAACTTTTAGATATAGCAGTATAAAGGAAGATTATCATGAACTGATGCAAAATGAAGTAAGTGCCACCAGAAAAATAGTTTACACAATAAATACAACAGTGCAAGTGGAAAAAACAATAATAATACCCCCTAAAAGAAACTGAAAAGAACCTATTCAGGTGTGAAGTTTAAAACTGCCATTGAAAGACTTGGGTAAATTTATTAAATCCTATTGAAATTTCAGAAAGAGGACAAGAATGAATATCTCTTTTATGTTACTCCCTATGTGAACTTCAGGAAGCCATTTCTCTTGTCTGGCCTTCAGTTTCTTCATCTTTAAAACAAAAGAGTTGGACTAAATATTCCCTGAGATATTCCCTAGTTTTTGACCCTGGGACTTGGGAAGTCTGTTATGGCTCTCTCATTAGGAAGCAAGGGGAGCCAGGAGGATGTCCGGTGATTACTTCTTATCTTGGAGAAAATTTGGGGTGTTTCACTGTCATTGATGACTAGCATCACCAATATGGTGTGCATGTTTCATTAAGAATCAAGGCATATTCTTCTCTGCAATGGAGCCAACTTCAACAACACAACTGCATTCCCAAGGTGCGATGACTAATACTCAGAGTGAGGTCTCTGCATTCCCTTTATAGATCAGGTGCTAATATGCACTGACTTAGCTGCTCACAGCACAGAAAATTAATATGAATGCAGTGGGCTAAATGGAGTGCCACTCTGGAAATGCAAATACTTTGAGGCAAACAGGAAACATTTTATGGCTTTCTTTAGAAATATTCACTCAATCCCTTTGAAGCTAAAAATAAGACACTGAAAACTCCAGTAAAGACTTTTTTTGGGTATTGTTGTATTTTTCCTTCTTCAGTCTGTACTGAAGGGAAATCATTGGGTTGATGAAAACAAAGATATTTCCAGAAATGACCAGTTGGGATTAATTCATGGACAAATTTGATTATAAAAATCTGTTTTGCATGAAAAAATGATTTTCATGATTTTTCGCTTACAAATATTATACAGTGGTCTCTTAGTGAGAGTCTCATTTTTTCTAAAAGTAAAACATAATAATCATAATGATAAAAGGTAACAATTATATAGTGCTTTAAGATTTGCAAAATACTGTATATATGCTACCTCATTTATAGTTACATCAACAAGGCAAGGCAGATGCTACTATTTTCTGTCCTTCCTCCCTCCTTTTCTCCCTCCTTCTCTCCCTCCCTCTCTCCCTCCCTCCCTTCTTTCTTTCCTTCCCTCTTTCCTTCCTGCCTTCCTTTCTCCCTTCCTCCCTTCTTCCCTTCCATTCTCCTCCTTCCTCCTTCCATACATCAATCAGCAACTATTTATTAAGGCTCTACTGTGTGACAGACAGTGGAGATACAAATATAAAAAGTGGGTCCTTGTCTTCAATGAATTTACATTTAAACAGTTTTATAACAGTATAACAATGACATAAAATGCATCATACATTTTACATTATTATTCATTTGTATGAAGTGCATCCCAGTTTAAAAAACATTTTCCTCACAATAATCTAATGTAATGGGTAGTAAATGTATTATCCTCTTTTTATAAATGAAAAACCTTACACATAGGGGAAATTACTTGTCCAAAGTCAATGGAAGAAATATTAAGAATGACATCGTGGAGCACTGGTCCTGGAATCAGGAGGACCTGAGCTCAAATCCTGTCTCACACACTCGACACTTACTAGCTGTGTGACCTTGGGCAAGTCACTTAACCCCAATAGCCTTGCTTTCTCTCTTCCAAAAACAACAACAACAGCAACAACAACAAAAGAATGGCATTGAAATGATCTATGATGGAAGCGGCTGACCAATGAGGTTCCAGTACTAGCATGCTCAGATTTACCATTCCTTGCATGTTCTGTATAGTTTAAGGAGATATACCCTACCTGCTTCTAATTCAACATGTGGAGTTTGGGAAGTCTTTCTAGCCATGTGTGACTAGTACTCTGTGATGACAAAACACCTTCTAATTGGCCATAGAACCAGAAAAATTGATGTCTCTGGGGGTGCTGGATTGGATTGGGATTTTCATGCAAAAGGCATAACATAACCTAACAATCTCTCCATCTTTTTTCCTTTCTGGCAATGAGTAAGCCAAGAACCACTCTAAGCTATCCTATCTCCCACCTGTCTTCTCTGTATCTATGAGCACATGCCCCCCTCATTTCTTTTGGATTTATCCTTTCCTTATTGTAGGTAAATGCATATTCCAAAACTGAAATGCCCTGTATGGTACAACCACTAGTGGTCCAACCAGCAACTCCCAATGGATGCCAGAGTGGCAGTGGCTAATGACAGAAGTGTTTGGTGACAGATGTGGAAAGACAATGGCAGTCAGTAGGTTTATTTTTTAATGTATTTTTTAGTTTCTAACATTCATTTCCACAAGATTTTGAGTTACAAATTTTCTCCCCATCTCTCCCTACACCCCACCCCAAGATGGCAAGCATACTGAATATCCCTTCCCCCATTCTGCCCTCTCTTATATCCCCCCACCCTCTCCTTACTTTCTTGTAGGGCAAGATGGATTTCTCTACTCCAGTGCCTATATATATTATTTCCCAGTTGCAAATAAAAAATAATTTTTTAACATTTGTTTTGAAAACTTTGATTTCCAGATTCTTTCCCTTCTTTTCTCCTCACCTACCTCCACTGGGAAGACAAGCAATTCAATACACATTGCACATGTGTAGTTATGCAAAATGTTTCCATAGTTGTCATGTTGTAAAAGACTAGCTATATTTCCCTCCATCCTATCCCGCCCCCCCCATTTATTCTATTTTCTACTTTGACCCTATCCCTTTTCAAAAGTGTTTAATTCTATCCTCTCCCCCAATCTGCCCTCCCTTCTACCATCCTCCCTTTTATCCCCTGCCCCTCACCTACTTTCCTGTAGGGTAAGATAACCAATTGAGCGTGTGTGTTATTCTCTCCTTAAGAATGGCAGTAGATTTAGACAGAGAGAAATGCTAACTAGGGACTCTAGAAAGGCAGAAATTCTTGGGCCCTATCCAAGAGCTACACCCAAAGGGGAACTTCAGGAAGACCTTTCTAAGGGAGAAAAGTTCTCCGAGACCCACGAATTTGAAGGTACTTCTTAGTCCCATGTTTTTTCTACACATGCACTTTGTTAATGTCACCTTTTAAGTTTAAGCCTTTACTGTTCTTATGGACTTTATAGGTGCAAAGGGACAGTTCTCTATATTTGGAGGAATTTTTTCTTTTCTCAAATACCCATGCTGTTCCTTTTTGGTAAATATCTTTTATAAAAATTAATAAATTTTAACTAAATATGATTTATAATGTGGTGCACACCAGTGGGGACTAGAAAGTGATGTATTACAACTCAAAACTCTTCAGAATTTTCCTTTGAACCTTGACCAGGGACATGGAGTGGGGGTGGGTGGTGGGTTGGTTATTGCGAAATAGTTGCAATTTCCTATCTTGAAGTCCATCTTACTAAGGGGAGTAGCAGTTGGGGAAGTGATCTTAGAGGGACTGCTACAGATCTATAAAAGGAAAAGGAATAAAATTGGTGATATAAAAAGAGCAAAGTATAACTAATATATGGCCAGCAGGCTGCTTTGGTAGCCACACTAGGTCAACACCCTGGGAGGTGGGTTATATTAAAATGAGGTCTTGAGTGTCAAAGGACCTAGGAGGAAGGCTCTCATCATGACGTGGGGTATCCCCATGTGCTGTTTATGGCAGGAGATGGACAAGAGTTTCAATGATGAAATGGCTTAAGTAGGTTGTAACCTAGACCACTGGAGGGCATACCCATATTGAAGAAAGGAAAGAATTATGGACACATCATAGTATTGCTTGGTTAAGGGATGAAGTAATCATTTCTTCCATCAAAATAAAATTCTTAATTGCTAAGCATGGCTGAGAGAGATGTCTATTTGTCTGTGGTTGAGCATAGTTCACTAACGGGAGGATATGAGGTTCTAAGTTAAGGACCATCCTTAAAAGTCTAAACCCTGAGGGCAAGACACCCTTTTAAGAAAGACAATTTGTGGTTTTCATAGCCCTTGCCTTTGCTTGAGTCAGAGTAATGTTTTCTTTTCTTTTTTCACTTCTAAGCCAATTCATAATGGAAAAATATTTTGAATTAAGAAAATGTTTCCTGATATTAAAAAATATATATATTTTTAGAAATACACAGTTTAAGAAAAAATTCAGAAGTTCACAGGCTCCTAGATTTAAAGCCATAAGGGGCCTTAGATATTTATCAGGTCCAATTCATCATTTTATAGATAAGGAAACTTATAACCAGAGATGTGATATGATTTACCTGAGGTCAAAAGTCAGCCCATGTCAGAGGTGGAATGTTACCAACCCCAAGACTGGCTCTCTATCCACCAAAGGATCTTGAAGCGTGATAAATAGGGTATCCCATATACAGCATGATATATACAGAAACATGCACAGAATGGAGTTGTCTGAATGTAAAGAATAAAGCTATAAGAGGAAGTAAGACAAAGTTTGTGCAAATAATACCAGCGGTAGAGAAGAGAGGATCTGAGTTCATGTCTTGCCACTGTCACTTATAACCTGGAGGACTTTGGGCAAGTCATTGAACCTATCAGGATCTTAGTCTTCTCATTTGTAATGTAAATTCAACTGAAGTGAAATTAAAGTACTTACTGGGTACGTATCACTGTATTAAGGTATGAAAAATGATTTTAAATCTTAGTAATCAGTGTCTTGGAGACTCAGAGTTTCCCCCCAGTCCCCTCCTCTTTTCAAAGTTAGTCTCGCCTTTGGGAGGACATTACTGATGATGAGATTTTATTAGATCTTCTCACCCTGGTCAAACTCCAACCCAACTGAATTGATTTAATCTGATCAGGTTTAGGTGGAGACAGCTTTCTGCCTAGATAGCCCAATGCCAGGAGCAGTGATTGGGCAGGGGTGGGGAAGGTGGTACTGGTCTGATAGAACAAATATTTCCTCTGAAGATAGAATGATGGCCTGTGATATCAGCCCCTGTTGAAAAGTTATTAAATGACCTAAGTCATACTCAAGATCTCATTTTATTTTATTTTTTCCTTTTTTTTTTGGAGGGCAGAGGGCAGGACAATTGAGGTTAAGTGACTTACCCAAGGTCACATAGCTAGTAAGTGTTAAGTGTCTGAGGCTGTATTTGAACTCAGGTCCTCCTGACTCCAGGGATGGTGCTCTATTCATTGTGCCACCTAGCTGCCCCAGGACCTCATTTTAATATAGCCTACCTCCCAGTGGGTTGATAAATCAGGGTTGATTGGTACCCCTTGGGAGTACCTACTCTTTGAAGGGCATATAACCTTGTACCCCCAAATCCCAAAGTGAGCCAGTTATGAATTTGCCCCATTATGGGGGGCCCAGTTTTGGACTGAACTCCCGTGCAATGCATATCAAGTCAGCTTGAGAGAAATTGAACTGTGGACACACATGCTTTAATTTCATTTGTCTCTTTCTTAGAACAGACTCTGTAATTTATTTGGGTTAGCAAAGGATTACCCTGTTTTGTCAAAATATACAGAGATCTATGTAGTAGAGAGCATCACATACGGGGAGCCTTATGAGCATCCCAAAAAGCAAGAAAAGGAATCCTATAGCCCTTGTATGAACAAAGTATTTTTAATAGGGTATTATAGGGACCTGCTTTAAAAAAAACAACAACCCCCAAGAGCATCTGGAGGAAAACTCAACAGTGAAACACCAAATGAATGCCAGCTATTACTATGGAAATGGAAAAGAAACTCTTTTAGTAGAAATAAAAAAAGGAAGAGTTGTCAGCCCTCTAGAAGCAAGACTCTGCTCATGTATTCTCCCTTGCTTGAGGACTTTCTCCCTTCTCCTTCCCTCAACATTATTAGGTATTTATTTTGTATTCACTTGACCAAGCACACATCGTTTCCCACCATTAGAGTGGAAGCTCCTTGAAGTCAAGAATAATTTGATTTTTATGTTAGTATCTTCAGTGCTATGCATGGTACACGCTGCCTACTAAGGGAAATGTAAGTCCATTCCATGTACTTCTTGTGCATTTCTGCCCCAAATTCTCTGTGCTAGAGAGCTTTCTCAGCAACAGTTGAGGAAGCAGAGGCTCCCAGATGACAGGGATTTGCTTAGGGTAGAAAGTGACAGAGCTGGGGTTTAAATTCAGATCTTATTCTGCTTGGAATGCTTTTCCCTCTCTTCCCCCATAGTGTTTTTTTTTTCCTGCTATTTTGTTGTTGTTGTTTGTACTTCATTCTAGAAGAGAACATTGACAGCAGGGAGGTGATGCCATAAACGGGCAAGTGAATTAGATTTAAGCCAGGGAAGGCTGGGTACAATCACCAGCCCCACTTTCTCCCCTGGAATCATCTGGGTCCAGTGGCAAGATATAGCACCAAGAATCAAGCACAACTGAATGGAAATGTGGTTGGTAGAGTTTCATATAACAGAATTTCTTTGATTATTTTTGTTGTCTAGTTGTTTTTAGTCATGGTTAGCTCTTCATGACTACCTTTGAAGTTTTCTTGCCAAAGATACTGGAGCAACTTAGCATTTCCTTCTCCAGGTCATTTTTCAGATAGGAAAATTGAGGCAAAGAGGTTTAAGTTACTTGCTGAGATCACACTGCTAGTGTCTGAGGATGGATTTGAACTTATGAAGATGTCTTCCTGACTCCAGGGCTGATGCTCTAGGTGCCTTCCAGCTGTCCCTTAATTATTTATTATTATTTGATTATTTCACACAGTATAAATGATAAAGTGCTCATTTCTCTAGGAACCAGTTATTAGATGAAATATTTTGGTAGACTCATAATAATACCTGGTTATTAAATGTTGTCCCTTGCCTAAAATATTTCACCTGTATCTTTTAAAAATCACTTAGGGGAGTAGCCAATCATTGTTTATCCAATGGCATTGTTTTCTTCTACCTCAAACAGAGAAAGGTATTTATGGTTTATTCCTTTTAGACATATGAATACCTAATCATCTATAATTATATTTTATAACTATATCAATTGACCTGGAAGCTAGAAGCAAAACTTTTCCTTATGTTTCTTTTATTGCTTTCTTTGAATAATTTATTCACTCTATACATTTTTTTTACTAGTATGGCAATTTTTATAAGGAATATATATCCCAAACTTCCTTAGAATAGTAAAAACAAGGAAAAAAAACACAACAACAAAAAACCCAAAACAAACCAAACCCAGAAAAAATAGTATCATGCCCTAGGTGACGTATTATAGCATTTACTCCTTCTAAAAATGAATATTATAACTTAACCTTCCTCTTTGAGTCAAAGACCATTTATTTAACAGGATTAATTTCCCCTGGATTTTTGTCAGGTTCTGATTTTTGTTCTTAGATAGATAAGTAGTCCCTCAGGGGAGAGAGAGAGAGAGAGAAAGAGGGAGGGAGGGAGGGAGAGAATGTGTGTGTGTGTGTGTGTGTGTGTGTGTGTGTGTGTGTGTGTGTGTCAGAGACAAGTAAGGCTAATCAGACAAGCCTCTAAAATGGTACTACTGTGCTCCCATGTCTTCACTCAACACAATGGAATTTGGAGGCAGCTAGGATAGAGAGCTGGGACCAGAGCAAGGAAGAGCTGAATTCAAATGTGACTTCATATTCTAACTAGATATGTGACCCAAGACAAGTCACTTAACCTCTGTTTACCTCAGTTTTCTCACTAGAAAATGGAGACAATAATAATATCTTCCTCACATGACCTCATGTGGTCATAAGAATCAAATGAAATATCTAAATGGATTTTTTTTAAAGCAGGACCCAATAATACTATATTAAAGATACTTTGAATTTATCAGCTAGAGTGCTTCTGGACTGGTCTGAAGTAGGTTTCCATTTAGGGAACTTTATTTGAAAGACTTGACCTACTACAGAGATAGGAAAAAAATATTTGTGGGGCAAATGACATCCATTCTTTGCCATGTTATGATTGTGACTGTGAGTCACAGATTCTGTCATATATGGAGGTTTGGGAGTATATTTGAGCTCCCATTTGAGAAGTCTTACAAATATTTACATATTTTAAGAGATAACTTTTGAATATCTGCAAAGGAATTGGTAGGATAAAAAAGATTATTAAGGACCAATGGATAAAAGTCACAGGCAGGCAGATTTCAGCACAATATATGGGATAACTTTCCAACAATTTCCCTCCTCTAGGTGATAGTGAATTCTTTGTCAATATAAATACTTAAGCAGCACATGGTGGATCACTTTTTAAGACACTATAGTGGAGCTTCATTTGTCTGATGGGGAATTGGGATTATTTCCTTTCTATATCTAGGGTTCTTTGTCCATAAAGAGTGACATCAACTTTCTCTTCCTTTTCAAGTTATCCTTCCTGGTTAAAGACCACTCATCTGAGTTAATCTTCTGGTTAAGGAATTAAATGATTGCAACATAGTGAAGTAGCCATCCTTATATCCATCTGAAGTCAGACAAAAATATCACAATTTATTTCTTTTTATGGAGACCTGTAGCACCAATGCAATATTCACAGCACTGATGACCACTATTAATTTGCCGGCACAATTCTGAATTGCAAAATATGATAGACTTTCCATAAGGAAGACAGAAGCAAAACATTTATTCAAGCACCAGAAAGCCAAATCCCAACACCAGGAAACCATATCCATCATAGCAACAAAGAAGTTAATGTGCCATAGCAGAGCAGGGAGCCACATCATCTTTTAGCTTTCCCACAAACACTCACAAAGCCTAGCTGTCTTCTTGGCTGAGGCCTCTCCTCCCTCCAGTTCTAACTGTCGGACTCCCTGCTTCCTGCTCTACCCTTCAGCAAACTCCTCCTACCAAAGGCTCCATGTGATTACATTGGGCCTATTAGGGAGCAGGGAAGACCTTCAAATTTGCATTTCCAATACAAGGCCTAAGATTGTTTTCCATTTGAAGAAAGTGAGTAATTGGGGAATGGCTCAACATGTTGTGCTATGGTGAATGGGATGGAATGATTATTGTGTCAAAGAAAATGATAACCATAGAGAACTCAAAGAAACAGGGAAGACTTTTATGGATGGATGCAAGATAAAGTAAAAAAAAAAAAAGAACATATATATGAGACAATTACAAAATGAAATTGAAAGCTATATAATTATGATCAAACATTGCCCCAAAGAAGAAGGGAGGAATTATACATCTATCCTTTCTTTGTTGAGTTGAAGAACTATGAAGGTGGAACTTTATGCATGGTATCAGACGTGGCGATGTTTTGGTTGGTTTTGTTGAAATGTGGCTTTTCCTCTTTTATTATTATGTATTACAAGGGAGAGAAAGGACATACTTGAAGATGAAGGTTGCATAAAATATATCAATCATGATTTGAAAAAATTCATAAAAAAGAAATAGTAGTGGGAGAAGAGTGACTATTAACTTGAAGCCAAAAAGAAAAAAAAAAATCAGAGAGAAACACTTAAAATTTTAAGAAGAGGAAAACAAAAATTCCTTCTTGCGCCAAGAATTGTAGAAAGCTTAGTGGTATCAAGACAGAGAGATATTTATCTTTCTCACAATTATTCAGTGTTAAATAAGAGGTAACATGTAGTAGCAGGGAGAGCTCTAACCCTGATGATAGAAAGACCACAGTTCATGCCCCATTTTTGAGACATGTCAAATCTGGATTTTCCTGACTTCAGGTCGGGTGTCCATCCAGAATATGAAGCTGCCTCTCAAAATAAAGGCTCCCTTGGGATTTGAACCTAGCAAACTCTTGCCAATAGAACCATGGAGCTGATCCCATCATCTCAAAGTATTCTTGAATTATCTTTTGATGATAAGTTGCTAACGTCAACATGTTAGTTATGAGACCAGGGCAAGTCATTTAAACTCCCAGTGTTCTAGGCCATGTTCTAGGCCTCTATGTTGCTGACCTGGATTGGTAGAGAGTTAATTCACTTATGAGTTCTTTATACTACTGATAAAGTCCCTATTCCCATTGCACTGAGTGTTTGTCTATAGGATCCAGTCAAATGGAGCCTACAAAGACGTGGTATATAATTCTGCCGCTGAAAACAAATGAACATTGGGAAATTTGGATGGAACCAGGGAAAAGATGGGAGGAACTATCCAGATTGTTCATTTTTCTAAAATTCCCTAGCTTTTTGATTTACATGTCTTGTTTATATGCAGCTTCAGAGAGATATCTTGCATAGATAAAGCCAAAGTTTTGGTCATTTTAATTCAACGGTACTTTGAGATGATAGAAGCAGCTATATGGCTCTGTTAGTAAGATGCTGGGTTCAGATCCCAATGGGGCTCTTGCTTGAGGGACGATATCATATTCTGGATGAACAGTTGATCTGAAGTTAGGAAGACTTGGATCTGGCACTTTAGATATTTACTAGCAGTGTGACCCTGGACCAGTCACATAACTGCTATTGGCTTCATTTTTCTTATCTGCGAAATGAGAGAATTGGACTCAGTGGTCTCTAAAATAATTTCCATCTCTAAGTTTCTGATCCTATGATCCAATATAATGAAATTCTTATTTTGGGTCTGGTGGTTTGATCAGATTGAGCTAAGGAAGTTGGAAAAGGAAAATTAATGATTAATATCTACTATTTAAGTATAGTATGGAATGGGAAGAATGTACCCAATGGATCTTAATAAATGTATGATGAATTCAATTCTGATCATTATGGGACTTTGACATGTGCCTTTCTTGGCCTCAGATTTTTTTTTTTGTCTGTAAAATGGGTATACTGAAAATTATCCTACTTACCTCAAAACCCATTTTATTTATTTACTATTAATTAATTTATTATTAATTAATTTATTGTTATTAGTTTATTTAGCTATTATTATTTCATTTATTTATTGTTATTATTTTATTTATTATATTTATTATTTAAAAAATGAGGCATCATAGTTTTGAAAGTGGCTGAAAAGTAAAAAGTATTATGCAGATAAAATATTGCCGCTTTTCTAAGCCAATTAACTGTTAATAAAACTTCTACTAAGCCTTGACTGTTTTCGGGAGAAATAGAATTATTTCTTATACCTTGAAAGATCCGTTCTTCATCCTGGCATTCAGTAATGCGAGACCTTTTAGTTATCAATGAAGGTAAATAAACCACAAAGGAGGGAAAGAACATTCCTAATTCAGGCACTGTGCTGTGTTTCTTTTAAAAGAATATATTACTTTATTTGATCCTTATGATAACTCCGGGAGAGTTAAGTACTGTTTTTGTCTATATTTTACGGTTGAGAAAACTGAGTTATGCAAAAATTTAGTGATTTGCCCATGGTAACACAACTAGTAAATATCTGAGGCTCGATTTGAACTCAGGTCTTTCTGACTACAAGCTCATTGCTGTACCCTCTACACCACAATTTGACTCTTAATAAAATACTAAATTTAACATTGAAAGCTGAGAAAAAGAGAATTCTTGCCTGGCTGAACCTGATATGATTGAATTTAATGTAAAGACTTATACTTTGCTTCCAAAAAATCAATGTCACAAATATAAGATGGGATAGTTAAATAGTACTTTGTCTGGAAAAATGGCAAGGGTCTTAGCAGACTGTAAGTGCATGATAAGTTATTATTGTAATATGACCGTCACAGATGCTAATGCATTCTTAGGGTGCATTATGAGGGACATAGACTCTGGGAAAAATTAGGCAATAGTCTTGATGTACTTGGTGCAAGTCAGATCATATCTAGAGTATGGCAGTTAAGTCCTGGAAGCATATTTCAGAAATAGCATTAACTTCCTGAGGAATATCCAGAGGAAGTTGTGTAGGATGGTGAAACCCACTGAGATCATACCATGGGAAAATCCATTGAAGGACCTACTGACAGCTAGCTTACAGGAGAAGAAGATTGCTACCTTAAAGTATTTGAGGAGTTGTCAAATGGAGGAAAAGTCATTAAACTTTTTTGTTTTGGACCTAGAAGGCAGAATACTGAACAACAGCTTTGAAAATATAAAGAAGTTGATATAGGCCTAATGTAACTGGAAAACTTTAAAATAATTATTAATAATTTAAAAATGATTTTAATTAAATATAATTAATATTCTTATAATTATTAACTAAAATTAAGAAATTTTACTAATTAGATATCCAAAATACAATGAACTGCCTCAGTAGGTAATGGATTCCTCATCCGTGGACATCTTTGAGCCAAGCATGGATGACCGTTTGTGGGGTACAGTGTAGAAGAGAATTATTATTCAGGTTGATCTGGACTAGCTGCTCTCTGAAGTTCTTTCTAAATCTGTAACTCTGTGACTTGGAAATCATCTTCAACATAAAATTCTTGTTTCTAATATGGCCTATGGTCATCCAGAACCTTCAGGGTTGGGGAAAAGATTTGTTCTAAAGTTTGGATTCAGCAAACTTGAGGACCTAGAAGACCACATGTTCCCTTCCCCTGCTCCAAGATTTCATTCACATTCCTTGCCTTCCAAATGAGGACAAAGCAATTTCCAAATCTTAGCCATCTGCTTCCAGTAAGCGGCACTCACAACCTTGTGTGAAGCCCCTTGAAAATTTTTGGGTTTTCTTTATGGTAAGGGAATGAGATTCACAAAGTACCACCCTTTAAAAAACAAAAAAGATAATGCCAAATTAGATATTGAGAGGGGATGGATTTCTTATCATCTAATTTTATTTTTTAAGTTTCCACTCATAGCTCAGGTTCTTCTCATTTTCTTAGATTCATTTTGGACAATTTACAATGTGCTAAAAATTGTCATTTATAGATGCTTCTTCTATCAATAGAGACTAAGGAATTCATTACCACCAAAATGACTGTCAGGATGTAAAGGTCAGACACATAGTAAAGTAGCTGCTTGTATATTCTGCCGTTACAAAGCTTTCCTTCCCATAAAGTCCAGCATGATTCTTGTTAAGTTTCTGGGTGCTCCATTTATTGCCAATGTAGTGAGTTCAGAGAGTTGGTTATTGTAGACCTGTGTCTTTTGAAATCTGTGCATTTTTCACTGCACAGAATAGTTAGAGATAGAGTTTTTCTAACTTTCACATTTTGGATTTTTATGGGTGAACTCAGCAAGTGTGGGAAGTGGAAATTGGAAAAATATTTCTGGCCACATAATTTCCAACCAACCTTTTTTTCAGTCAAGGAAGTAAACATCAGAGAGGACACTTAGTAAAATCAAGTGAGTGATATGGCTTTCTAGTATGGCAACAGCCCAACCCAAACTAATACAGAGAATTGTAGGTTACTGCCTTGAATCAGAAAAAAAAAAAAGGTCCTCTGGGTGCTATAACGACCAGCAGAAACCTTGGAACCGAGGAAGCTACAAATGAAATAGAGAATAGAAAAGAAAAAAAAGTGAGAATTTGCTTGCCTTGATCCTGCCTTGATATCCTTCGTTTACCACTGACAGCTTGAGCTTTAGAATAGCACACCTAATTGCAGAAACATAGTTTCATAGGGTAGGACTGAGAGGAGTTATTAGAAACCATCTGGTATAGTTCCTTCATTTTAGGGGTGAGGAGATTGAGACCTAGAGATTTGAAATGATTTTTCAAGGTCATGCCCCAAGAAATTATCAGAGCTGGGAACTGAACCACGTCCCGTTACCCCAAGGCCAAAATTTTCCTTCCTCAATTCTGTCTTGGGTTTTTGACAGAAAAGTATAATATGTTTTCCCTTCATATTTCTAGAGTATTAAGGTTCATTACTTCCTTTTCTTTATTTTCCCATAAGTTTCCCTGAGCTACAAATTCAGGATGGAAGGAACAGTATGCAACAGATGGCAGATGGTTCCATGCTCATGGGAATAAACAATGGTCATATTAAGAGATAATTGTAATGGAAGGATCAGATTGGGTATAAAAAGCAGAGATAAAGGTCAGGTCATAGAAGACCAATCAGTAGATGGCCGTGGAGCTCATGGCATTTCAATTTATGAAGTACAGATCCATTAAAAAAAATTGAGTGACAAAGTGACCTGGTCAAAGCAGTGGGTCAGTGGATGGACCTAGGAGATTACTTCAGTAGTATTGTGGGAGGAAAATGTCATAGTATGACAACGCTGAGGAAGTTCAGATGGAGGAAATTCAGTTCTTAGATAGTATATTTGGTGCTAGATATGGGAAGAAGAAGCTATTGATGGAAGAGGATAAAATAAATTGGGAAATCAATGACAATTCTCAAGTTATGATCATAGAATTGGGGCAGGGAGAAAGATATTGAGCTGAGTTAGTCTTTTGGTTGTATTCCAGCTTTTGGAAAGATATCTAATTGGAAATACCCTGCACAGAGTATATATTGTCAGTGAATCAAAGCAAAAGTCAAAAGTGGATAAAGGGAAATGAGTATTCAACTACATGCAAGCCATTCCTCCCCATCTCAATGAAATAATTACTCAGGAAGCACTTAGAATACTAGAAGGAACCAGAAGAACAGATGGGTCTTCCTAAAGGATTAAGTGTATGGTGGAAAACACAGAAAGGGGAAGACACTAGTTGTGAGGCTGGGGAGGGTAGGGAATCAGTAAATGTTTCATGTAGAAGGTAGTGCTTGTGCTGAGTTTTAAAGGAAGTAAGGGAGGCAGTCTACTAGGCAGTGGTGAGGACAAGGGCATTCTAGGCATAGGGGACAGCCAGCCCAAAGGCACAGAGATAGGAGTTGTAGTATCTAATTGGATGAACTGCAAGAAAACCAGTTCAGCTAAATTGGAAGTTGTTGGAAGGCAACTAATGTTGTCATTCAGTCATTTTTCCAATTGTTTCCAACTCTTTGTGACCCCATTTGGATCACTGGAGGGGTTGACCATTTTCCTCTGCTGCTCATTTTACAGATGAAGAAACTGAGGCAAGCAGAGTTAAGTGACTTGCCCAGGGTCACACAGTTAGTAAGGTGTGTATGTGGGTATGTGTATACACATCATCTCCTTGAGTAGAAAATATACATATATGCATATATATATGTATATTATATACATAATATATATACACACACATACTTACATGCATACATACATCATCTCCTTGAGTAGAATATATATGTATGTATGTATGCATGTATATATACACACATACTGACATACACACATATATACATACATCATCTCTTTGAGTAGAATATATACACAATACTTACATACATACATACATACATACATACATCATCTCCTTAAGTAGAATACACACACACATACATACATATATACATCATCTCCTCCAGTAGAATATATGTGTATGTGTATACACACGCATACATATATCAGCTCCTTGAGTAGAGTATATATACACACACACATACTTACATACATACATACATCATCTTCTCGAGTAGAATATATATATGTGTATATGTGTATATATACACACACACATACATCATCTCCTTGAGTAGAATATGTATGTATGTATGCATGTATATACACATGTATGTACATACATCATCTCCTCAAGTAGAATATATATGTGTGTATATGTATGTATGTATATGTGTATATACACACATACATACATTATCTCCTTGAGTAGAATATATATGTGTATATATGTATGTATATATATACACACATACACACATCATCTCCTTGAATAGAATATATATGTATGTATGTATGCATACACATACATACATACATACATACATACATACATACATCATCTCCTTGAGTAGAATGTAAGTTCCTTGAGATGTCTTATTTTTTTCCTTTATGTCTTCAGTGCCTAGCATACAGGAGACCATAAATGCTTGTTGATGGCCTGATTCAGTGACTTTCACATAGTCAAATAATATGTATGATTGTCAGTTCAGGAGCTTGAAATATGGAACCGAGATCTTTTGCCCTAAAGTTCAGCGTTCTTTCCAGTAAACAACACTACTTTATCTGTGATGAGCCTGTGAGGAGCTACTGTTCTCTTCTTGTTCATTTTAGCTCCACTTTATCTTTGGGCAGCTAGATGGCAGCTTGGTGGATAGAGAACCAGGACTGGAGTCAGCAATACCTGAGTTCAAATCCAACTCCAGATACTTACTAGCTATGTGATCCTGGGAAAGTCACTTCAATGTATTTGCCTCAGTTTCCTCATCTGTAAAATGAACTAAAGAAGGAAATGGCAAATCACTCTGATTTCTCTTCCAAGAAAACCCCAAATGGGATCACAAAGAATCAGACATGACTGAACCCACTGAACAACTGAAATGATCCCATGATTATCCTCTTAACCATTATGACTGTCCTGTAATTGAGTTCTCTGTGTCCAGGCTTTTTCTTCTCTACTTCATGTTCCCCGCAGTCACTAAAATAATCTTCCTTACTTAATAATGATGGGCTCTAAACAAACAAAAAACTTTCAGTGGCTCCCAATTACTTCTATGATGACACCCATGTTCTTCAGTTGATTAGACAAATCTTTCACTATCTAATGCTATCCAATCTTCCCAGATGGGTTTCCCATTAGTGTCCCTCTTGCACATGCCAACCCAGACAAACTTGTGTACTAGCATTTGCCAAACTCTGTATTCTGTCTCTGGCCTCTGTCAGTCTCCATAAAGAAATGCCTGACTTCCTCAGTCTTTAGGATGTCTTCTTTTTTTCAAGACTCTTTCTAACCCCTATCTATGTTCTAACCCCTAATCCCTCCCGATCCCCCTCCTCCAGTCAGTAATAGTTTTTCCTTCCTTAAATATTTGTAGTTTGGTGTCAGATCTTTCCTTGACTCCTTTCACTCCCTTCTTTGTATTATACCCATTCAGTTCAACAAGCAATAAGACCTACTATGTGCTAGTCAAAATCTGAAGTGCTAGGATTACAAAGACCAAAGAAACGAAGCCTCCCTTGGAGCTAGTGATATATTCACAAGGAAACAACATGTACACACAGAGTAAAGAGAAGTTACATACAAAATAATTTCAAGACAAATCTAATGCAAAGGATAATTTATTAATAAAATAACTGGAATGTAGAGAGCCAAACAGAAGGTAAAGGAAGACTGGGCAAGGATGCTGGGGAGCGGATGGGTTTGAGGGAGCATCAAGCAGAAGTCAGGGAAGATGGCAGGGGTCAAGAAATCCTACTCTTCTGAATCTTGGCATTCTGAGCAGAGCCTAGAATGCAGTAAGGGTTTAATAAATATTCCTTGAATTGAGTTGGTTACCCAAATGGAGATAATCCTTCAGTATCTCTGTCTGTCTCTGTGTCTCTGTGTCTCTGTGTGTCTCTGTCTGTCAGTCTGTCTGTCTCTGTCTCTCTCTCTCTCTCTCTCACACACACACACACACACACACACACACACACACACACACACACACACACATTTTACAGGTACCAAAGCAGCTTTCCAAGTTACCCATCTGTTATCCTTCACTCTCATTCAATGACTGCCTGTCTTCTTTTTGATCACACATTTCTTAGATGAAAGCCCTGATATCACTTCTTGTCCACAGATTAGAACTTTGTTCAATTGAAACAAACCCCTGTGTAACCTAGCCTTCCTCCAAGCAAATCTCTGAGATTACAAAGCAAACATATCTCAGACTGCCTAGGAAATACTTTCTGATTGCTCTGTTCAGATGTGTCCTTGCTGGACTCTCCTGAGAAGTTTTCTCGTTTTCCAAACACAGTATAGGTAGCTTGGGGTCTATATCTTCCCATGACTATGACTCCAACACCACTTTTCTTGTGTTTTAAAAATCACTCCCTTATGTATCTTCCACACTGTTGCCAAGGGGATTTTTCTAATGGGTAGATTTGATCATGCTGCTTCCTTATTCACTAAACTCCATGGGCTCCTCCCTGTTACCTCAAGGATCAAATATAACTTTTCTCTCATATAAAGGTCTTTATAACATGCGTCAAAACTACCTTTCCAGCCTAAGCATATATTATGTCTCTTCATTCATTTTACCTTTCTCACTACAGTTATCCCTTCCACATCATGGGGGTTAAGAGTGCAGCGCCCCCACAATCTGGAAAATCCGTATAAAATTTTTTGGCCTTCCCTTTACATGAGAGAAGAATTCTGAATTATTATGGTATTAAGATATAAAATATGTTGATATTATGCAAATATTATCCATATATTTTATGCATTTCTGAGTTTCTAAACTTTTTCTGTGTTATCTCATCTGCTAGCCTTCACATGTTGTCTGTGGCTTCCACAAAACTCTCCCCAAATTCCCATTTAATTTCTTATGCTGACCCACAATATATTTAAACCACAATGGGGAAAGCAGAGACATGGAATATTTAACAGTAACCACATTCCTTCTAAAAGGTGCTCCAGCCTTCATGCCTGGAATCCACTCTTTCATCATTTCTGTCTCAGATAAATTCTACCTGCCCTCAAAACTCCTATCTGTCATGATCTTCAATGTAAGGCCTTTTCTGATCTCACCAGTGGATAGACCCTTTGCACCCCTCCCCCCTTATCTTGCTACATGGACATTTATACATTTTTTACAATCTATTAATCTCTACAAGTGGAGGTAAACTCCTTGAAGCCAGGGAAAATTTTGCTTTTTCCCTTTTGAATCCCAAGCACCTGACACATAACAGGCATTTTAAAAAAATGCTTGTTATGTGATTAATGAGGAACTCATCCCCGCAAAAAGACCTCCTGCTGACTATAGTGGAAGAAATGAAGAAATATGCCACCTACCTGATCCCCTCCCCCATTTTCTTTATTGTATTAAATATAGAGTCTCCACCTAACTTGTCATTTCTGAGATTTCTCTGTCCCTGCCCCCTTGCTGCTCCCCACCCTTGCAGCCCCAACCCCAGCTGCTCACTGGCTATGGAGGAGGGACATTGTCTCTTTTTATGGGAGGCACCAGCTAATGCCTTTTGAAATCTCTGATGAAAGCTCTAGCCAAGACTCTCTGCTATTCAGATAATGATGCATATTTGTCTCTGCTAAGGAAACCTCCTTCTCTATTAGTGTGGGGGGGGGGGAAAAAAAGAAACTTCAGGGAACCCTCCCCTAAAGGGCTCCAGACTAGCAGTAGCTGTGTAGTCAATGGAGCAGGAATTGATATTCCCCAGGCCTGAGCTCATCAGCTTATGGATTGATGACGGATGGGGGTGTTTGCCTACACCAAAGGCTGTCCTGAGGGATTTGTTGTCATTGCATTTGCTTACAGATTGGAATTTAATGAGACTTTGTTTAGAGAGCTGGGTATTTTGTGCATTTTTATCTTTGGCTCCCCTCCTACAATGTCCTCTAACAAGCTTAACATGCAGGTGGTTGGCTGACTGGCTAGTTCTTTTAGGGGAAATCAAAGTGGAAATTTACGGGCACCAATGACCAGGAACAGATACCTTCCCCTTAACCATGAAGGTGATTGATCTAGGACAGGGCTCATGAAAGGGAACTGAGTTGAAATATCACTGTCATGAGACTATGGGTAATAATAATCAATAATGATAACATTTATAAAGTGCTTATGTGCCAGGCATTGTGCTAAGTTTTAAAAATTATTATCTCATTTAATCATCACAACAACTCTGGTTGATGTTGTTGTTCAGTTGTTAAAGTCATGTCTGACTGTGACACCATTCTTTCTTGGCAAAGACACTGGAGTGATTTGTTATTTTCCTCTTCAGCTCACTTTACAGACGAGGAAACTGAGGCAAACAGGGTTAAGTTCTCGTCCAGTGTCTGAGGCCAGATTTGAACTCAGGGAGATGAGTCTTCCTGTCTCCAGGCCAGACCATCTATCCTCTGCCTCACCTAGTTGCCCCAACAACCCTAGGAGGTATGTGTCGTTATTATCATCATTTTACAGATGAGAAAACTGAGGCAGGCAGTGGCTAAGTGACTTACCCAAAGTCACAAAGTGAGTAAGTGTTTAAGGACAGATTTTAGCTCAGGCTTTCCTGACTCCCTGTCTAGCACTGCTCTCTATCTACAACCCAATTTAGCTGCTCCGAGTGAGTTTAATTACTGCCGCTTACAAATAAAGATTTATATAGTTACACCATTTTTAAAATTAGTTGCATAAGTGGTCACAAAAAAAAAATACACCTTATAATGATTTCTCAGGAGTGCATGCAATTTTTTTTTATTTTGTGTTCACTTCTTTTCTTTCATGAATGGGATAGTTATGAGTCTGGAAATATCAGCTACAGATGGTATGGTGAAGAGCTCTAGGCTAGTAGATAAGAAATATGGGTTCTAGTCCTGACTTGGCTACTGAGAAATGGTGTGAGCTTTGGAAAACAGTCTTTCTTCTCTGGGAGTGAGCTGATTCATCTGTACAAGTGAGGAGGGAATTGGTTGTATTATACACATTAGTGCTCTCTAAACAAATCTGGCTGTAGGTCACTTTGTGACTTAAAATACAGGGTCAAACAAAACAAAATCTCTTCCTGTTCCTCAGTTTCATCATTTGTAAGACAAAGAAATCAAGACTCAGTGACTAAATCTAGGATACCTGTAGATGCTGGTCATGAAGAAGTAGATAGTGGGGGAGATGGAGAGATTTTTGATCAGACATTGAAACAGCGGAGGCAGTTAGGTGATACTGAACTTTGAGTCAGCAAGTCCTAATTTCAAATCTAGCCTCAGATACTTGCTGATTTTATGAACCTGTAGAATGAGTGACTGACTTCTCTCAGTCTCAAGTTTCTTCATCCATAAAATGGGAATAATAACAGCCCCTACTTCTTAGGGTTGTTTTGAGGATCCAATGAGGTAACAAGGAAAGAGCCATATCTATTATGATGATAAAAAAACGAGTCGCTTTTTATATCCTCCCAACTACCGCACAAAATAAAAAGCCATTTTCATGTTTAGGAAGATTTATCACCACCACTGACATTTGTTCATGACATTTTCTCTCTCTTCTTGTCATACTGAATACCACATTTTCAAGGAATGGGCAGCTGTGGGCTGGATGGTCTCTAAGGACCCTTCTCTGCCTCTCATCCTACACAAACCTAAAGACGATTCTCAACCAAAAAATGCAAGAATATAAGTAAGTAGCGTTCATAAACGAGGCCCCGCCTGGATTGCCCAGTTGTAAATGTCACGCCATAACATGTCCTAATATTGGAGTAATTATGTCTTTGCAGCTCTTCCTTTCCCTTTGGGAAATCACTGAGCCCTCGAAAGGGGGAAGGGGAAGAAAGGAAATATGTTACCGATTGCAATTCTGCGAGACCTAACAGCAACAAAGTAGATGAGCTGCAAATAACATACCCTCCAGGCTGTGAAGAAAACATGCATAATATCTATGGTGAAATTAACAGCTTTCACCATTTATAAAAACTGGAACAGTGCAGATCCCATATTTCTAGAGTTGCTATTCTCGGGAAAGGAAACACACACACACACACACACACACACACACCATATTCTGATCTGATACATTCGATTAAAATTGTCTTGCTTAATTTGTTTAGACCAGATGGGGATAACTTGGGAATTTCTCCTTTGCTGCTAAGGTGCCTCCTTCACACCTTCCAATAGGAGCGAGGTGGTTGTTGTTGTTCAGCGGCATCCGACTCTCTTGTGACCCTATTTGGTATTTTCATGGCAGAGATACTAGAGTGGTTTGCTATTTCTTTTTCCAGCTCATTTAACAGAGCAGGAAACTGAGGTAAATAGAGTTAAGTGACTTGTCCTGGGTCACATAGTTAGTAAGTGTCTGAGATTAGGTTGACTGATTTCAGTAGGACTCAAAATAGCATGGAATCCTGGGTCAGTGCTCCTCTTTGCATTTTGTGGAAGTAGTTCTTCATTTCTTCCAGATACTTACTTTTATGATGAGATAAGCAGGGTGAACTGAACTTCATTTATCTCGTAGTCTAATTACCATGGGATACAGTTATATTTCAGACTCTTTTTATGAGATTGGAAAGATTCTATTGAGGGAGTTGAACTCAAGTGAGCTAGCCTAAGTCAGGACTGTCTCCATCCTCCCATCTCCCCCACCAACCTCACTTATTCCTGTTTACTTATGGGTTCTAGAATCCCTCAGGATGACTAGCTTTGGGGACAGAACTGCCATTTCAGTCCCTTCTACACGTTAACCAGACCTGAATTCATTGGAAGATAAAGCCGATAGATTTCCAGATACAAGTACCTCTCCTCCTCCCATCTCTGCGCATTGATACCCCTCAGGGTCCAGACCAAAAATCCTAGCTGCTCTTTGAAGCCCTCTCTGATGTTTTCATTTGGAAATGATTTAAACTCAATTATGTTTAAAATTCTTTTGATATTTGGATTCTCTCCATTTAAGACACATCTATATAAGACATGTATCTTATCTTTCCAGATAAAATGGAAACTTCTTGAAGGCAGCACCCAACCTATTTAATTGTATGTTATTTCTCTTCCCAGCTAACTCAATGCCATGTGCAAAGTAGAGGCTTCAGAACTGTTAGGTAAAGCAAGGAAGACAGAGTTAGGCAAGTCTCCTAGTTCCTTGTATATACATCTTTCTAGTCTTGCAGTTAGGTGATGGGAGTGGACAGAGTGCTGGGTCTGAAATCATGAAGACTGGAGTCCAAATCTAGCCTCAATCCCTAGCAAGTCACTTAATTCCTGTTTGCCTTGGTTGATTCAACTATTAAGAGGGCATAGTAATAGCATCTCCCTCCCAGGGCTGTTGTGAGGATCAAAAGAGATAATGTATGTACATAATACTTAATACAGTGCCTGGTACATAGTAGGTGCTGTAAAAATGCTAATTATTATTATTATTATAGGCAACATGGTGTAGTGGAAAAAATTCTGGATTTGAGTTCAGGGGAAAGCTGGGTTCAAATGCTCTCTCTGTTACCTATTACCTTTATGATACTCAGCAAATTACTTCACTTTTTGGGTCCTAGTCAGTAGAATGAGGGAATAAGATGGCATCTGAGCTGCCTTTCAACTTTACACCTATGGACCTCTAAAATCTTTCCTACCTTAAAACCATTGATCCAGTAAGAAGTAGAATGTAAACTCCTTGAGGCTAGGGGTTGTTTTTACATTGATCTTTCTGTAGGCTTACCACCTAACAGTATGCCTACAACAAGGCACAGACAGTTATTTAATAAACGTCAGCTGAATGAAATTGAGCTAATAGTTCAACTGGTGAATAAACACTTGCTTGGTTTTTCTCAATATACTTGACAAATGACGAAAGAAAAGGAATGGGGGCATTTAGGAAAATTTTCACTGACGATTAAAACCCAAGGAGTTTGGGGCTAAAATGTGGCCCAGTGCAAAGAAGTCTTGGTTGAGTGTGAGAAGACAGGCCCATATTCCAGATCTGGCTCTCCCACTCGTTACTTGGGTGATGCTGGGTGAGTCATCTGAGTTCTTTGAGACTGGATTCTTTTGACTCTAAAATAAGGCTGATTGATTAGATTTATGGGATTGTAGATCTGGAGCTAGAAAGGGCCTCAGGGGTCATTGAGTACAACATTTTCATTTTATAGATGACACAGTGGAGGCCCAGAGGGGTCAAGGGCTTTGACCAAAGTCACATAATGGGCAAAGACAGGATTTGAACTCATGTTCCATGACTCCGAGGTCAACACTGCCCCATATCTACCCTTTCATAGGCAAAGTACCTTTCAGATTTAGTGCCTCTGATCCCTTGGGGCACAATATCATGATTTGGTTACGGCTGTTCTGGTGGGCTCTTATTAAATTGTTAAACTTCTACCTTAATGCCCTTCAAGTGGGTTCTATGCTTTTCTCCCCATGATCATGCCATTATGAATAGTGAAAGGACATTAAATAAAACTGCAGTACATTGGTGTGCTTACTGATGACCTCGTTTTCTCTGACATCAGCTGTAAATGAGCAAAGCACAAACACTGCCTAAAGATAGACATACAGAAATGCCTTTGGCTTCCCTGTAAGAAATCCCCAGCAGGTAGTGAGTCACCCAAAAATATGGGCTGTTCTATGTGAAATCTCTGCGTGTTCACATTAGAGCTGAGTCACGCCAAGGGAGGGGAAGAGTTGGAGGGTTGGAGGGGACTTGGAACTCCCCGATCATCCCTTGGCTTTAGAAACACCTGTGCTATATAACCTTGTGTGTGGCCCCAAGGATGATTCAGAGGTTTTAGAATATTCTGAGATATTTCCCCCCAGCAATGACTACTGAGGAATAGCAAAGAACTTATAAAAAGACTTCTTTGCACCAGACACTGAGCAGATACAAAGATAACAATAAATAGTCTCTGCCTTCAAATAGCTTCATGTTCCATCAGCAAGGTACAATATGGCCACCAATAAGTAAGTCCTTTTAATATATTACTTTAAGGAGAAGAAGTGCCCACCCCAGCCATCCTCATGCCTTCTTGCATCTCCTGCTTTTCCTCTTGAAGTTCTGGGATTTACCACCATGTCTTAGATACCTTGGCCCATGCCTCTTCAGTGATGCTCCTCTCCAGTTGGTGAGTTCCTCTCAGAACCTCCATTTTGAGGAAGTGTTCTGACCCACCATCCTCATTGCTCATTCTCCCTCTCTTCTGTTTCTAACTGTCCAGACCTATTTTCATCTCCCTGTTTTGTGTTGTCTTCTTTCATTAGATTATAAACTCCGCGAGGGCAGGAACTTGCCTGAGGACATACAAGAAGTTAACTGGAGAACTTGGATTTGAACACAGGTCCACTGACACTACTCTCCTCCCCCACAACACCTATACAAGGCTCTTTCTACACCAGCATTTAACGACTCTTCTTAATCTTAGCTTCACTGTATTTATTGAATTCTATTTTCTGATAGGCCCCAATATATATTCTCTACCCTATCAGATCCCTTCTTTTGCTGTCCCATGTAAATTAATATCTAGGTAGTTAACTTGAAATTCTCCTTCTGTCTGTACAAATCCTATCCATTCTTTGAGGCCTAGTCACAACCTGACCACCTCCAGTAAAAGTGCATTGGATACCAAAGTTTTCTGTGGTCTCCCTCTCTGGCAGATACCTGCATAACTGAATGATTTTCTCTCAAAATTATATTTCAGTTAAATATTATTCCATATTTTTTCTCTAGTGGATAGAATAGTGGACTTCGAGTCAGGAAGGCCTGAGTCTGCATATTGGTTTTCCTCTGGAAATTAGCTAATTAGGGGCAAAGTTGTCCCTAAACTCAGGATCTTTGCGATAAAAAGTTTAGATTCCAGGGCCATCTGCCTCATAATTAGCACTCATGGAGCCTTTTAAGGTTTTCAAAGGGCTTTACATGTGTTACCTCATTTGATCCTTACAACAACCCTGGGAGGAAGCTGCCTAATATCACCCCCATTTTACAACACTAAGGCAGACAGAAGTGACTTGTCCAGGGTCACACAGTTTGTATGTTCAAGGCAGGGTTTGAGTGTAGTCTTTCTGACTCCAGATCCAGTGTTCTGGATCTGGAGTATTCCTCTCTCAGCATTGGCTACTTTAACTGAGCAGAAGCAGAGATCATTTTCATCTGGGCACATTATGGAGGGTTTCAGGGAGCCAGAAGGATTTGAGCTGGGCCTTGAAGGACATCAGTAGGCAGAGATGGGAGGTGGAAGAGAGGTTAATCCCTAGAGAGTTGTTGGCTTCATTCTCCTTGTCTGGTGAATTTAGGCTTGGCTGGGCAGCTCTATCCCTGAGGTCATTCTTCTAGAACAGTTCTAGTAACTATAAGTACTCTTCAGTACCCATGAGTAAACAGGAGTAAATTGAGATAATGACAGTGCTTACTTGATGGTGTTGTTATGAAGACCAAATGAGAAAATATATGTAAAGTACTTTGCAGACATTAGAATGTCATATAAATTTGAGCTTTCCTAGCTGCTATTCTTACTATACTGTAGTAGGAACATGTAGCACTTCATTTCTCAGCCTAGCCTCCTAATGGTTGAAACCCAGGAATCTTTGATCATTGGTTGAAACTCTAAGTACTCCATGCCCCAAGAGACAGTGGTCCCTCCAGTGAAAGTGGATCCATCACATTGGGAAGTCCATCATTGGTGGGGATTTGCTCAGAGATGAATGGTTAAAAAAGCAGCAGGTCTTAGTGGGTCTTGTCAGAAAAGGTGGGGAGGCTGGAGACGTAAAATGGAAGACAGGTTAGGAAATGATACTTTCCTAGTGAGCCTGAAGATTTAGCAGAACTCTAATAACCTGGAGCTAAGACACAAGACTTCAGCAGATCTCTGAGAAGCATAGTTGGTAGAACACTGGATTTGGAGTCAGAAAGACTACACTCAAACCCTGCCTTGAACATACAAACTGTGTGACCCTGGACAAGTCACTTCTGTCTGCCTTAGTGTCGTGAAATGGGGATGATATTAGCAGCTTCCTCCCAGGGTTGTTGTAAGGATCAAATGAGATAACACATGTAAAGCCCTTTGAAAACCTTAAAAGGCTCCATGAATGCTAGTTATGAGGCAGATGGCCCCGGAATCTAAACTTTTTATCACAAAGATCCTGAATTTAGAGACAATTTTGCCCCTAATTAGCTATTGTAGGTTTAACAATCAATCAATAAATAAAAACTTATGAAGTGACTGCTTTGTTCCCATGAGATAGGTGGTGAGAATATATAGAAAAAAGGAAACAATGCCTGCCCTCAAAGAGTTTGTATTGAGCTAGAGGAACAGAGCATTCAGCTGGAATAATGGTGCATTCAGCCGGAGGAATGGCACATTCACAAATACTAGTAAACTGCAAGAAAATTTTGTGAGGTTGGAGACCCAAAGAGCTGGGGTGGGGGAAGGGGGTGACAGGAAAGGCTTATGTAAGAAGTGGTCCTTTAACTAAACTTTGAAGGAAGCTGGGGGCACAAGTAAGGAGGCCTGGGGCACAATCTGTGCAAAGGCATGGCGGGTGGAGATGAAGTCATGCATGGGGAATAGCAAGTAGTTTAGTTTGAGTAGAGTGTAGCGTTCTCTAAGAAATATAACGTGCAGAATAAGCCAGGAGAAGTTAGCTGAAGGCAGATTGGGAAGGACCCTAGACTAGTGAGGATCATTAGAAACTTCAATCACAAGCCTCCCAGAGCCGGGAAAGTATTGCTTCTCTTTGTGTGTGGTGTCTGAGAATAATTCTGTTGTCTGGTTATCTCCCCTTGTTATTTGTCTGGGTGTTATCTCTCAGTTAAATGGTTTGTACTGCATATGTGGCTTCTGTCTGGTCTATGACGCAATCCATTAAGTTTCAGTGAGTACTAAATACTGGACACCATGTTAAACACTAGGAATAGAAAGACCCTCAAAAGATATGCCCTTTTGAAGAAAGCTCAGAGTCTAATAATGGGGGGAGACAGTATGCAGAAAACTATGCGCAGACAAAATAAATGCAGGATAAATGTGAGGTAATCACCTGAGGGAAAGCATTCGCATTGAGGGGATCAGGAAAGCCTTATTTTAGAAGGTAAGATTTTAGTGGAGACAAAGAAAACATCTGTGAATATGAAATATATTTGAATAAGGAGTGACGATATGCTGGAATGAGGAGGACAACATGCAGACAACTATGTATGAACGGGATATGAATATCATAAATAAGAACTAAGGGAGGGAAGCCTGTTGGGAAAGGCTCCCTAGGACATATGGTTTTAGCTGAGACTTGAGGGAAACATCTGGGAATACAAGATACACTGGAATGGGAGATGGGGTAATAGTCATAATTTGCATAATTATGATTACCCCAAACACCTCCAGTTGAACCTGGGCTTGTGAGTTGAGTAGAACTCGGATTACATTCCATGAGTGTAAATCTTCTCTAATTAGATTGCAACATTCCCTCAGGGTAGAGTTCACTCCTTCGTCATTCCTTCAATATCTATTTATTGATTATCTACATGGGAGTGAAGACCTTATGCTTTGTGCCATGAATAGCACAGAGATTCATATTAAACAGCCCCTGTCCTCAGACAATTTTCCATCCAGCAAGGAAAATGAAACTCAGTGCTACCACAAAACAGGAGAAAGCATTCCAGTACAAGTTAGCCTGAGGGAAATGTAATCCACAGCAATGGTCCAAGGGAGCAAGTACAATGTCTGGATTCTAAGGAGGCAGAGAACATGACTGACTATGAGGACCATGACAGTAAGCATTGTATCAGGGATTTGAGGACCATGACAGTAAGCATTGTATTAGGGATTTTCCACCCATGAGGTCTTTCCAGATTATAACGGAGATCCCTCCTTGGAGCTCATGTTACTTTATCCTCTATTTTTTCAGAGGCAGCACAGCGTAATAGAATGCATACTCCCTAGGAACCGCAGTCAGATGAGGTGGCTTACCTCCAGTATTTATTTACCAGCCATGTAACCCTAGGAAAATCACTTCTCTCTGAGCCACTTTCCCCTACTATAAATGAGAATGACACCCCTAGCATCAATGGGCTTCCCAGGGCTGCTTTGAAGTTGTAGTAAGAGAACAAATGTAAAGGACTTTGCAAATCTTGGATGATCATATCAGTTGCAGATATTACTATGTATTTGTCATATACTAATTTACACTATATCTACCAGCATTCATAGCATCTTATCTAGTGTACTGTAAACTCCTCAAGGATAGAGACTCTTTAACTCCTTAGCATCTAGCGCTGAGCTTTGTATGTGACAGGTGCTTAATAAGTGTGGAATGACTGAAAGAAGCCAGTACAGAATGTTTGCATTTGCTTTGTATATAAAGATTTGAGCTACAGCCCCTAGAAATTAGGAACAATTAGATTCAAATTTTCTCTGTGATACCCATTGGTTGCATAATTTTGAGCCAGTCCCTTGACCTCCCTCTCAGTACCACAGGCAACTTCTCAAATTTTAGAGAAGGGAAGGGCCCTTATTGATAGAGGGAATTGCCTGTACAATTTGAATTACAAATCCAGTTTCTATATTTTAAATACTTGTATGTGTAAGTGTTGTTTCCCCCTGAGAATCAATCAACAGCTATTTTAAAGGACCTACTACATACCAGGCACTGTGGTAAGCACCAGGAATATAAAGGAAGGCAAAAGACAGTCCTTGATCTCAAGGAGCTCAGTCTACTGGAGAGAAAATATGTCAATGACTATGTACAAATGTGATATATCCAGGATAATTAGGAAATAGTGAACAGATGTTAAGGACTTACTTTAAGGGCAATCTGTAAAGTCTTCTTGCAGAAGGTAGGACATTAATTGAAATCTGGAGGAAGTCAGGAGGCAGCAATGAAGAAGAATAGAGTTTCAAGAATGGGGTACAGCTAGCAAAAAACTCATGAAGTTGGGAGATATGTCTTGTTTTAGGAAAGACAAAGAAGTCATTGTCACTGATTGGAGAGTAAGTGAGAGAGAGTGAGATGTATGAAAATTAGAAAGGCAGAAATGGGATGGAGAGATATGTAAGATCCTTGAGATACTAATCACTTCATTACTAGCACAGTGTTTGTTACCTAGGACCATAGATTTGGAACCAGAAGGGACCTCAGAGGTGATCTAATACAAGCCCCACATTTAGCTAACGGGAAAACTGAGTCCTAGAGATGTTAAATGACTTACACAGGGACACACAGGTAATTATCAGAGTCAGAGTGCATCCCAGGTCTTTGACTTAAAAGTCAACGCTCTGTCCATGGTACCACCCTGACTTTTAATTTAATGAAAATTTGTCTTTTTAAGGTAGGAATGAATCTGTAGAGGAGAAAGTCCCCTAAAATCAAGGATGGAAGATTATAGATGTAAGGTAAACAGAAAATAGAAGTAGGCTCAGATACTGATGACAGGAAGGAAGAGAATGAGAGAATGAAATAGTATGGCTACATGGGGCCTGACTTGGTAATTGATTAGATTCACTGTATTCAGAAGGATAAGAACTGTGGTCAGGGATCAGACTCTTCCCCTTATCAGGCTAACCATCACCTTGTCAGCAACATACCCTTTAAATTCAACATTGGGTACTTAAATGCTTTTTGATGAGAGTGACTAATATTTATTTATTAGTGACCAGAGGCCAATCATGTTCTAAAGTGGAATGTTGCTCACCAGTTATCATTGCCTCAAACTGAAATTAGCATTTCTTCACGGAATTCCAGCATTGTCTTTCTTGCCCTCTGTTCCTTGCGTGTCTAAGTGACACAAGATAATGTGATTAATTACTCCCATTTTCCTTCAGCAAATCATAATTTCTCAGCCTCAGATGGCATAGATGGTGTCATCTACCAAGAGATAACTGTCCCATTAATAATTGTACCAGACACAGAGCATTCACTGCTATGATAATCCATGCAGTGACAGCTTGGGGCGGAGTTGACTTAAAGATTACACTGGTATGAACAACAGAGGAAGATGGAATGCCACTTTCCCATAACAGTCTTCCTGCTGATGTTCAAGAAAAGTAGTAGACATATTGCACTTTTATTAGAACCGTGGAACCTCAAAACCCTAAGGCAGCTCAAGTCCAACTTGTATGTTAAAGAGTTAAATCAAGTCAATAAGCATTTATTAAGCACCTATTACATGCCGGACACTCTGCTAAATGCTAGGAATAAAGAAACTCAAAAGAAGTCCCAGTTCTCAAGGAATTTTCCATCTAATGGAATAAACTGAAGTTCTGTACAATCTCTCCAATAAGGGCCCATCCAAACACCCCTTGGGCATCTCTGGTGACCAGTAGCTTCTTATATCTTGAGGCAGCCCATGTCCATTTTGTAGTTCTAGGGGTTAGTAAATTTTTTCTTAGATTGAGCCTTTGCAACTTCCAGGCCTAGAGCCAAATTTAGTCCTTCTTCTCCCCTCCATGTATGTGAACACTACTATAATGCTCATTGGTCCCCAAATCCATCCTCCTGTGGCATGGTCTCTATACTCTCTATATATGCAGACTCATCTCCTGTTTGATATACAAAGGTTTTATTTCAATGTCCTTTCTGATATAGGTCTCTCAGTACCAAAGGCAGCAATACTCTAGATGTAGTCCAGCAAGTGGGATTATCCCTTGTTTCATTTCTGCAGTCCATACTTCTTCTAATGTACAGTGTAAGATATTTGCTTTTTCTTTTCTTTTAGTTGGCATGTTGCCTTGTATAGTCCTATTGAATTTGCTGCTTCTTCTTCTTTTTTAATTAATTAATTAATTTTTTTGTTTCTGTCATTCATTTCCACGAGATTTTGAATTACAATTTTTCTCCCCATCTTTCCCCTACCCAGCACCTCAAAACAGCCATCCCATTGTATAACCCCTCCCCCAATCTGTTCTCTCCTATGTCCTCCCCCTCCCCCCTCTGACTTTCCAGTAGGGCAGGATGGATCTCCCTACCACAATGCCTATACATCTTAATTCCCAGTTGGATGTAGTTAATAATAATAATAACTATAACATATATATATATATATATATATATATATATACACATTTTAACATTTGATTATAGAACTTTAAGTTCTAGATTCTTTCCCTTCCTCCCTCATCACCCTGCCCCCCCCACTGGAAGGACAAGCAATTAAACACAGGCTGTACATGTGTAATTACGTAGAACATCTTCACAGTGGCATATTGTGAGAGATTGATTATATATCCCTGCTTCCTATCCCACCCCCCCATTCTATACTCTAGCCTGTCCCTGTCCCTTTATGGAAGTGTGTACTTCCAGCAACCCTCTCCCATACCCTGCCCTCCCCTCTGCCATCCCACCTCTCATCTCCATGGCCCCTACTCTCCTGTGTGGCAAGATACCCAGTTTAGAGTTTATGTCATTGCTTCCCCAAGCCAAATTCAATGAGAGTGAGGTTGACCCTTTCCCTTTTGCCTTCCTATTCTTCTCCTCTATTGCAACAATTATCCCTTGTCTCTTCCATGAGATGCTCAACCCCATTCTATCTCTCCCTGTCTCCTCTCATTCTAATCCTCTCCCACCTCAGAATTTCACCTTTTAGAGTATCGTCCCTTCCTATTCAATTGATCCTGTGCCCTCTATGTACACATATATGCACATACTCAGGTATGTGTTAGTATGCATATATAAATCCTCCTATATAGACATATGTGTATATATACGTATATGTACATTTGTATTCCCTTCACCTATACTCATACTGAGAAAAGTTTCATAAGTTACAATTATCATTTTTCCAAGTTGGCATGTAAATAGTTCAACTTTGATAAGATCCTTATGATTTCTTTTCCATGTTTACTTTCTCATGTTTCTTGTATTTGAGTGTCAAATTTTCTTTTCAGTTCTGGTTTTTTCAGCAAGAATGTTTGAAAGTCCTCCACCTCACTGAATGACCATATCTTCCCTGGGAACATTATACTCAATTTTGCCGTGTATATGATTCTTGATTTTAATCCTAGCTCCCTTCACTCCAGAATATCATATTCCAGGCCCTTTGATCCCTTAATGTAGAAGCTGCCAGATCCTGGGTTATCCGAATTGTGTTTCCACAGTATTCAAAGTACTTCCTCTTGGCAGCCTGTAATATTTTCTCCTTGATTTGAGGGCTCCAGAACCTGGCTATAACATTCCTAGGAGTTTTCTTTTAGGGATCTTTTTCAAGAGGTGATTGGTGAATTATTTCAAGTTTTCTTTTGTCCTCTGGTTCTAAAATATCAGGGCAATTTTCCTTGACACTTTCTTGAAGGATGCTTTCTAAGTTCTTTTTTTGATCATGGCTTTCAGGTAGTCCAATAATTTTTAAGTTTTCTCTCCTGGATCTGTTTTCCAGGTCAGTGGTTTTTTCAAGGAGGTATTTCTTATTGCCTTTTATTTTTTCATTTGTTTGGATCTGTTTGATTGTATCTTGATTTCTCATAAAGTCATTTGCTTCCATTTGATCCACTCTAATATTGAAGGAATTATTCTCTTCAGAATGCTTTTGAGATTCTTTT
>CM053583.1:33762154-33829187 GCA_028627135.1 Pseudochirops cupreus | reverse complement strand
TGAAGACTCCAAGACTCCAGATCCAGGCTGCTCAACGGTGAGAGCACTGGCCTGAGAACAATTGCTAAGTCCCCCTGGTGTCTGCAGGCCGTGGGCAGGAAGCTACAACACGGAGGCGGGTGCAAAACCTCTGCCTTTCGCTTTTCCGCTCTGGAGGCCTTTTGCTGGACTGCTTATCTCCCCCTTTCACAATCCCCACTTGCACTGCTGCTAATCCGCTCATCTGAGAGCCTCCTCCACTCCTCCCATCCAGCCACCCCTGGGTCACAGCCGCGGCTTCAGGGCAGGCTGGTTTTGGTTCGCAGTGCTGATATGGTTCCTTGTAGCTGAGCTGACTTTAGTGGGAAGTATCTTTGTGTGCGTTTTGGAGTTCTAGGATTGGTTTATAGTCCTGTTTTATGGGTATTTTGGGGTGGCTATGTGAGAGCTGCGATATGTTGCTGCTGCTACGCTGCCATCTTGGCTCCGCCCCCATCATCCTTTCTTATTATTGGATTAATTAGCAAGTTAGAAATGTTGGGAATCCAAGAATTTTCTAAATAAACATTCTAGAATCTTAGTCTCCTTTACCTTAGTAAGGAAATGAACAGAAATGTCGTTGTAGGTATTATTAAACAGCCCATTGTTGTGCTCATTTAAAAAAATAAAAGGGAGACCTGAGTCAAATTCCTAAGAATACAAGTCTTTCCCCAC
The DNA here is from genome assembly GCA_028627135.1 of Pseudochirops cupreus. Taxonomy (NCBI): domain Eukaryota; kingdom Metazoa; phylum Chordata; class Mammalia; order Diprotodontia; family Pseudocheiridae; genus Pseudochirops; species Pseudochirops cupreus. The sequence continues at coordinate 33,828,494 of CM053583.1, read as the reverse complement.
TTGATAAATGGTTTAAGGATATGAACAGGCAGTTTTCAAAGGAAGAAATTAAAGATATCTATAATCATATGAAAAAAATGCTCAAAATCACTATTGGTTTGAGAAATGCAAATCAAAACACCTCTGAGGTACCATATCTCACTGGTCAGACTGGCTAACATGACAAAACAGGGAAAAGATCAATGCTGGAGAAGCTGTGGGAAAATTGGAACACTAAAGCAATTTGAATATGCCCAAAGAGGTATAAAAATGTGCATACCCTTTGACCCAGCAATACCACTTCTAGGGCTAAAGAGATCATACACATGGGAAAACAACCTGTATGTACAAGAATATTTATACCAGCTCTTTTTGTGGTGGGAAAGAATTGGAAACCAAGGTGATGTCCATCAATTGGGGAATGGCTAAACAAATTGTCGTTTATGAATGTAATGAAATACTATTGCACTATAAGAAATGAGGAGCAGACACTTCAAAATAACCTGGAGAGACTTATATAAACTGATACTGAGTGAGGGGAGCAGAACCAGGAGAACACTGTACACAGTTACAGACGCATCATATCTGTGATGACTGACTTTGATAGACTGGGCTCAACTCAGCAATGTAAGGTTATAAGATAATTCCAAAGGTCTCATGATGGAAAAGGCTATCCACATCTAGAGAAAAATTATGGAGTCTGAATGCAGATTGAAGCAAACTATTTGCTTTCTCTCTTTTTGTTTTGTTTTGTTTCTTATTCCTTGTTATTCATTCCATTGGTTATACTTCTTCTTTACAACTTGGCTAATGTTTAATGTGAAGGTATATGCAGAACCTATATCGGATTGCATGCCATCATGGGGTTAGGGAGGAGGAGACAGAGGGGGAGAAAATTTGCAACTCAAAAACTTGTGGAACTGAATGTTGTAAAGTAATAGCAAATATTTTTTTTTAAAGGAACATAATAACAACATAAATTTATTTTGTGATTATGACTTCTAGATATTGTTTTTCCTGCCCATTTAATTTCTAAGCAATGATTTCTCATGTTGTATTGGGAATATCACAGAAGAAAAATAAGAAAAAAAGGGAAGTATAGTCTTGTGTGATCCTCAGTATGAGAGAACATGAAGTTAGATTTTTGTATTTGAAGAATGAGAAAAATATCTATTAATATAAAGAGGCTAATGTCAGTGAACCTTGATGTCTCAGTTGAAGTGTGGTTTTAGTTGTCTGATCTTGAGAGCCATGAGGATGTCATCAGGAATGCTAAGTGAAATAATTAGAATGACATTAAGCTTTTTCATTTAATTGGGGCTTTCAATAACTATGATACATTTTCCTTGAAATATAGACAGGAAAAAATTTAGGAATTTCACTGAAATCTTTTCAAATACAAAGGGAGGAAAAGTGAATATGATTTTGTTGGTCAACAATTTCTAAGAGTTTCTATACCATATCAGAATGTTGCATTTGGCCCCTTCCATTGTGTGGATGTGTTTATGGGTAGAATAACAATTACTTGGCATCATCTAGGAAATTTTAAAAACTGTTTGAATTTTTGTACTTTTCAACCATATTGCTTTGGCCTTGTGAAGGAAGAAAATGGGAAGTAGTACTATATTTAGATAGCCTCAATCACCTGCTATGTTCTTATTCTTGGGCATTGTTTTTGAGCAACAGTTGGCCAAGTGTGTCCACCCAAAACCCTTTTGGGGGGTGTAGTCATTGAAGCCTATATTTCTACTATATTATCTAAACTATATTCCTGCTAATATAAACTCTTATAACTATAACTTTATGTAGTATATAAACTAAACTACTAAAACAAATTCTATAAATCATATTCCTACTAATAGTAATATCTTATTTGCCTTTTAAAATATTCCTCCCTTTTTCCAACTATGAATCTGTGTGAGGCAGAATTTTCTTCAAATGAAACAATATATCCTAATAGAGCAAAAAAAGTAGGAAAGAGAATTGAATTGTCTTCTATTAAGCCAGAAAGTCAAGAGATTAAAAAAAAACATATAAAACAATATATTCTCATTGTTTTGAATTTAGAAAATAAATTTTTTTATAAAAATATATTATTTATATTAAATGAAAAATGAGTTTATTATTTTTAAACCTTTAATAAATAAATATCCTAAAATTGATCAGTTTTCATTTCTAATATGGTAAACATAAATAAATTAACCTGAAAGAAACCAAAGCTTTTTGGGAGGTCCTCTGTAATTGCTGAAAGCGTAAAGGGACCCTGAGGTCACAAAATTTGAGAAACACTGTTGAAGAGAAGACAAAGAACTTTCCTGAAAGATATCTCACTTGGACTTTACAGCAGCCTTGGGAAATAGGTAAAGTAGGTGTTAGTCTCCTCAGTTTATAGAGAAGGAAAATTGAAGCTCAGATAGTTGAGATGACTTTCCCAAGGTCATATGACTGGGGAGAGGGGCCTCTGGGTTTTGTGAACTCCAATCATCTGGACCTTAATAGAATTCTTTTTCAAACATGCCAGACTGATTCATCATGTAAGAAGAAATAACCTGGTGCTGATAATTGACATAACGACATTGCCTCAATAACTAAAAGATATTGGGCTAGGTAAAAAAAAAAAAAGTGAAGTCAATCACTAAAGAGTTAGATAGTTTCAGTATTTTAAGCTCCAACATTTTTTAGTAACAAGTTTTGTCTCCTACATCTCCTTTCAGGGCCTGACTTCTCTTCCTAACTCAATGTTTGTTCCTCATCTTCTGCCCTCCATCTGTTGGCTCTATTCCTTTATAGCTCTAAACTCCCTTTGCTTTTTTTGTAATCCCCACAAAGGAGTTAGCAGATAATGGTTTAAGGTTAGCATCTGCAACCTAACAGGTGTTTTAAGTTGTCCTATCCCTCCTTCCCCTCCACAGTACGAGATGGAGTCCTTTGTCCCTCTGTTCAGAGGAACATGTAATGGGTTTGGCAAATCTCTTTGATGTGGCTTATATGGAAGGCAAGAAAATAGATCAGTGTTATAAACTTAAATCCAATTAAAGTAGACTGCTGGCTTAAAGTGTTACCCCTTTCAGAGTTATTGGCATTTAAATATGGGAACTAGGATTGTCTTAAATAGCCAAAGGGGTGAATCTCTTGAGATCCAATTTAAGTCACCATCATGGTACTCAGTAGAGGAAATGTTTTCAGTCATAACAAACATTTTTAAAAAGTGCATGGAGGAGGAAGCTGTGGAGTAGTGGGTTGAAAGCTGAGCCACAAAATCAGGAAGACCTGGGTTTGGGTACCATCTCTGACACACACTGGCTAAATGACTCTGGGAAATCTGATTGTACTTCTCCATGCCCCAGGCAATTCTCTAAATGTTGTAGGTGCCATTCTGCACTGGCAAAAATAGCAGCCAGAATTTACATTGTATTGTAAGGTTTTCATAGTACCTTATTAGATCCTCACTAAAACCCTGTGAGAAATGTGCTATCATTTAGGCCATTTTTCAGATAAAGAAAAGTGAGACTGGGATGAATTTGCAGGTCTGGTTAAAAAAAAAGAGAGAGGTAGAAATATGGTAAGGTAGAGACAGCTATGTTGCAGTCAATAGATAGTTGAGTTTAGGTCTTGCCTCTGACACAGTCTAGCTGTGTAACCTTGGCTAAATTGCTTATCTTCTCATTGTCCCCAGTTAATAAATATCTGAGGCCAGATCTGAATTCAAGTTTTTCTGATTCCACATCCAGCCCTCTATTCAGTGAATTATCCAGCTGCCTCTGGGGTTAACAAAGAAATAGAAAGAAAATGGTGTCCTTTATGAAGCTTATATTTTGGTAAGGATAATGTGTTGGAAGAGGAATAGAATATAACTGGTAAAATGAAATAGCCAGGGGTACCTGGAAGATGAAACCTGAAGGGTGATAATTCTAAGAGACAACAATGAGAAGGGAGTTCATTCCAGGCTTAGAAGATTTGGAAGAGTTGGCTTGTGCTGATGCACAAAGGTCAGAGTTGGAATGATGACTTTGGCCAATTGCTAGCTATTATTTTACTTTGTCTTTGTTGTCAACTATTCAAAGGAGAATATTCTAAGATAAAGCTGGGAAGATAGGCTGAAACCAGACTGTGGGGATCCTTAAATGCCTGACTCAGGAGTTTATATTTTGTACTGGAGCCTAGATGGAATCAACTGAGGCTTTTGCACAAGAAAGTCTCATGGGTAGATATGTGCTTTTGGAACATTGTTGGGCAACCATGTAGACCAGTGGTTCTCAACCTGTGGGTCACAACCCTGTTGGGGGTCAAATGGGGTCACCTAAGACCATCAGAAAACACATATTTCTGATGGTCTTAGGAACCAAGACACTGCTCCTCTATCTGTCTCCAGGCGGGTCTGCCCACGTGCAGATGCACTCACATATGAGTATTAAAGGGTCGCGGCATTAGGAAGGTTGAGAACCACTGATGTAGACAGAAGGATAGGCTAGAGAAGGGAAAGACTCAAGCATGAGGCAATAAAGACATGGATCAGGGTGGTGGTCACAGGAATGGAGACAGGCAGATAGAAGCAAGAGATTCTTGGCAGATAAAATCCAGGCATGGTACCTGTTTTACTGTAGAAGATTAGAGAAAAAAGAGGGAAAGATGCTTCTGAAGTGTTGAACCTGGGTTACAGAGATAATAATAGTACATTCCAGAAGGAAAAAGGAGTTTGAAAGCTCATTCTGGAGCTTGGAGATTTTTAACTTTGATGGGAGTTGAAAGGTAGCTAACTGGAACAGCAGAGTCAGGTTGACCTGAGTTCAAAGGTTGACTCCAACACATGTTTTTAAGCCTCGGTTTCCTCATCTGTAAAGTAAGGATAATAACCTTACCTAACTCACAGGGCTGTTGTGAAGAATGAAATAACTTAAATGAAGTATTTTGCAAACCTTTAATTACTATGTAAATGCTAGCTATTATTATCTCCATGTCATATGGAATTTCAGTCATAACTCTTAGAACTATATACTGAGTTACAAATCTATAGAGGTAGATAGGGAGAGAATCCACAACCAAGAACCCTGAGGTAATTAAAGTCTTGAAATAAAAGGGAAATAAATCCCTGACCCTGATTAGAAGAGAAATAACAATGGATGCATAAGGAGATTTCCTTAAGGAGGGAGCAGAGTTTAGTGTTTCTGCTAAATCAATTGCCACTGGGAGCCTTTGGGGATAATCTTTCCCCCTATAAAAGCAGTGATAATTGTGTGACCATGACATAAGACAGCTATCAAGAAAACTGTTCTTATGTATATGGTAAATCCTTCAACATATCTACATCATTTTCAGAAGCAATTGAAAGGTTTAGTGATAGACATACTGTTGGATAGACCTCATGTTTTTCTTTTTTTGCTACTTAGAAGCCCTACCTTTCTTCAAAGTACAATATGGAAGCCCTCTCCTTATGCCCAGAATTGTGAGTTATCCCTTTCTCTTTCTCTTTCCTTGTCTCCCCTCTCCCTCCTCTTCCCCTTACCCCTTTCTTTATCTCTCTTTTCTCTCTCTTCCCTCCTTTTCTTCCTCTCCCTTCTGTCTCTCCCTCTCCCTTCTGTCTCTCCCTCTCCCTTCCCCTACTTTCTTCCTGTCCCTCTCTCTCCCTCAGCCTCTTCTCTGTTTGTCTGTCTGTCTCTCTCCTCCAGTATTCCTCTCTCTGCCTCTTTTTTTTACACACTTTTTGTATAATTTCTGTATAGTCTATAGGTACTTGCCTGTCTTGTTCCTTCCACCCACACTCCCAAGAATGTAAACTCCCTGAGGGCAGAGACTTTCATTTTTATCTTTGTATCATTCCCAGCAGCTAACAAGATATCTTGTACAAAGCAGATAAATAGGTGCTTATTAAATGTTTGTGGAATTATATTGAATTTGATTTTTCATCTCTGCTTTTCTATTCTTGGATCAACCATGAAGAAGTAGTAAGTAATCTTGTGTGGTGGGTAGGGGGAGCATTTCTTTCAATTCAATCTCAGTTGGAACTGGAAGGGATTGGCATAATTTAGTCAAGTGAATGAAGACTCCTGAGGGGAAATGACTTGTCCAAGGTCTCCTAGACACAGTGACAGAGCCAGGACTAAACCCATCTCCACAGTCACAATCTAAAGGACTTTCCTCTACATCATATTTAAAATGCTTCATTTACAACCTGTGAATAGTTATGTGATATGGTTTCTCAGAAAGTCAGTGGTGGGTTTTTTAAAATGACTTTTTATTGTCGCTCAATTGACCAGACTCTACTCATGACTTCATTGAAAACTGAGACACTAGAACATCTTCTTTTGAGCCCAACTGATAAAATTCAAGCAATGATGGGTTAAAATTCACTGTCATTCTATGAAGTGGGAAGAACAGAGGGTTAACAGTCTGAGAACCTGAATTAAAATCTCATTAATTTTGTGATATTGGCCAAGATGCTCCAAGCCTGAGGGACTTAATTAAGGTCCTTGAGAGCAAAGACTATCTTTTGCCTCTTTTTGTAACCCTAGTGCTTAGCACAGTGCCTGGCACATAATAGATGCTTAGTAAATATCTACTGAATTGAATTAAATTGAATTGTCTATAAAATGAGAGAAGTTAGGTCAGGGCTCATAGATCCCTTTGAGCCATCTGGTGAAACCTCCCTTCCATAAGAATGTTTTTAAATTGACAAAATAAAATATAAAGAAAACTAGTTATACTGAAATAATAACACCAAAAATTTCAATATTATCCATAAAAGTGTTCAGAGACTCCAAGTTAAGAACCCCTGCCTTAGATGGTCTCTAAGTTGTCTTCCAGTCCTAAATCCCATCATCCTCTAGGGACAAGGGAACTTGGTGGTATAAGCTTCCCTATATCTAATATATTTCAATTCTGTTTGCAAAGATTGTTTCTGTCTGGGAGTGGGGAGAAATAACATATTGCATTAGATCATAGACAAAGAAGACACTATTTTAATGCAATCTCTTTGTTTCACTGGTGAGGAAAACAAATCCCAGGGAGGTTGAATAATGATAATAATAATAATAATAATAATTAATAATAATAATATTAGTTAGCATTTATGCAATGCTTACTATGAGCCAGGCTCACTTCTAAATGCTTTACATTTATGTCATTTGCTCTTCACAATAACCTTGGGAAGCAGGAGATTTTATTGTACCTATTTTAAAGATGAGAAAACTGAAACAAACGGAATTTAAGTGATTGGATCAGGGTTACACAGATAGTGACTGAGTCTGAATTTGAACTTAAATCTTCCTGACTCCAAGTCCAGTACTCCATCTACTGAGCTATCAAGCTGCCTCTATTGGCTTCCCCCAGATTATACAGATATAGAACTATGAGGACATCTAATCCCATCCTTGTTAATAGGTGAGAATTTTTAGGTCCTACTCAGGATAAAACAGGTACTCAGTATTAGAGGTTAGATTTGAACCCATGTTGCCTGACTTCAGAATCAGTATGACTTCTGCTGTACCTCCCCAAGGGGAAAAAATAGCCCCTACAGATTTGCTCATAACACAGGGTGTATTTTCCATCTCCTGGCAGACCAAATACAATGTCTCTATGATTGCAGCTCTTTCTAGATTGGAGCCCTTTAATGATGATGATGTTGAAGAAAATGATGATAAAGTGATATCGGACTTTTATGTAATGTTTTACAGTACTCAGAGCAATTTCTTTACAAGAAACCTGAAATATTTTTTCCCCATTTATAGATGAAGAAAATGAAGGTCAATGAACAGAAATGATCAGCCTAATGTCCCACAGGTTGTGAAACTGGGCTTAGACTCCAGGTCATCCAATTCTACTTCTATTAATCCAAGTCTGAATAACAATTGAAGAAGTATAAATAATGATTTACTTTTTTTTTTTAAAGCATTTACACTAACAAGAATTAATTAACCACCATTCATAAACAATTCAACTTCCCCTACTAAACTGTTAGTTTCTGGCCTGTTGATGATGATGATTGAGGCACATTAAGGAAAATTATTTTCTAATCATAATCACAGGGTGCTGGCATGAGGGACCAAGTAAAGTTGGCCATAAAAATACTCAATATTTTTATTAATTATATGGATGAAAACGTAGAGAGAAGACTCATAAAATGTTCAGATAACAGAAGTTGGGAAGGAAAATAAGTATATTAGATGACAAAGTTAGGGACCAAAAAGACCTTAACAAACTCTACTAATGAACAAAATCTACTAATGTGAAATTCAGGGAGGATAAAAATAAAATCCTACATGGGTTTTAAAAAACCCCAAACACCTTGAATATGCAAGTAAAATATAAAGTTGGTTGGTTGTTGTACTTTGTTCTTGAAGAGGACCAAAATGACATCACTATGCTAGAATCAAATTTCAGTGGGACCAATACGAACTCAAAATGCTGTACCACAGATCAGACACAAATAGTCCATGTGAACACTTGGGATAGATTCTCTAGATTTGTGCACCCTGCATTTCCTTTGAGCTGTTTCAATTCTGCTTTGCTTATAAAGTACAGCACCTTCTCTGATGTAGGCATACCATACTGAATAGTCCTGTGCCATGTCACACAATCAATTCCAAAGTTCTTAAGATATACCCTGAGAGTGCTCCTCATATCACTTCTGATCACCATGTGATCATTTGCCCTGTGTGAGTTTTCCATAAAATAGTCTTTTTGGCAAGCATACATTTTGCATTCAAACAATGTGACCAGCCCATTGGAGCTGTGCTCTCTGAAGCACAGTTTGAATGCTTGGCATTTTAGTTCAAGAAAGGACCTCAGTGTCTGGTAGCTTATCCTGCCAGGCGATCTTCAGCGTCTTCCCAAGATAATTCAAATAGAAGCAATTCAGTTTCCTGGCATGGCGCTGGTATACTGTCCAGGTTTCACAGGCATACAACAATGAGGCCAGCACAATGATATGCCTACACAACAATTCATGAGAAAAAAAATCTGGTGTCGCTAGAGCACCACTGGTATAGCTTTTCCCCCAGTGCTGTTGCTATGAAGAATTAGTGATGCTGGAATGTTAGTGCCTAGCCATTACCCGGAGTTTCCAGAATTTCTGAAGACTTTGAGCTTGAAACTAATTTCCTTTTGACAAAAAAGTCACATGGAGGAGATGCAAAGGAGACTAATGGAGGGAAGGATTAGGAGTCACACTGGTATCCTTTCCAAGATGGTGGTGAACTTTAGAACTGGGTGGCTACATCTGTGGTAGAGAATGAAAGAAAGTTGAGGCAAGAGCCCTAGCAGAGCATGCATAAAGGTAGAAAGAAATCAGATCAGGCAGACTATTGCCCAAAGACATGTAGTGGATGGGAGACTATGGTTGGCAAAATCACTGAAATCCAACCATAGCACCTGTCTTCACTTGCTACCTAGAGTGTTGCTAGGAATGATCTCAGCTTCTTCTTCCTATCCTAGAGATTAACTTTTGCTTTCTCTCAGGCTAGATGAGGGAAGAAGAGGGAAAGAGTCAAATGTTGTAGCCATCATGGCTTGCAAATGGAAACTTGTTTTGTCTTGTTTGTTTGTTTGTTGTTGTTGCTTTTATTCATGTGCTACTTGAAACTATTATATTAAAGTATACAACTAGATTTTAGTGTAAACCAGTAAGTGTGTAGTGTGGGATTGAGAGAATGATGAAGTGCTCAAGGATGGAGAGGAATTTTTCCTCATTTCAAGCTGAGGAGAGAGTGAGTCAGTTAAACAGAGAATTTTTGTAATTTTAGTAGGTTCTGAACTATCTATATCCCATGCTACCCTGAACCTGGAGAGAGATTTAGAAAGAAATCATCGTAGTTGTGAGAAGTTGGGTTAGTTTAGTTAATGGCACTCCTTGAATACAACATCCACCCTATGCCCCACCTGACTACATAGTCTCATTATAATACAATGGTGTGGTGTGAACAACAAAAAGCTCACACATTAAGCATTAAGAAAACCACAATGTCTAGAATAGCGGTTCTTAAACTTATTTATGTCATGGACCCATTTGGCAGTCTGGTGAAGCCTAAGAATTTCTTCTCAGAACACTGTTTTTAAATATACAAAATGAAGTACATAGTATTACAAAGGGAACTAATTGATTCTGACACCTCAGGCTGAGGTGAAATTTGAATACATATCTTTGTGACTCTGTTGAGGTTTGAGGTTTAGGGGTGCTTGAGACCCCAAAATACCAAAATGCCAGGTCCTACTGAATGAATTTGACTGAAGTCTTCTCTCAGTCAAAGTAAAACAAAGTTTATTAAAGATTCTCCATAATGAGTAGACTCTTAAGGGGCCTAAGCATTTATGATGCTTGTATTGGACTAACAAGTCAAAATAATCTGATACAGAGTGAGTCTGAGCTAGATTAATTTCAGCCCCTTGGAGGCAAGATGGATCTTATATACAGAAAGACTGTGGGAGGAATCTGGGTGGTTCAGAGGATGGGTTTGGGAAGGGTCTTGAGGAGGAATCTGAAGAGTATCTTAACCAGGACTGAGGTCAGACTCCAGGAATGGGATTAAGGGTGGGAAGTATCTGAAGGCTACCTGGAGTTGACAGACAATGGAGGGCTAGGATAACAGATTTGGGTATAGATATTTTGATAGGCTCAAGGGTGGGAAGTAGCTGGATAATGGAGGGTTAGGTTAGGTTTAGACTAACAGAGATTTGGGCCTATCAAAATGAAAGGCTTATGGCCTCCAGGCAGATCTGCTCCCTTTGCCCTTATATTCTGGGGTTCCCAAGACCCCTAGACCACAACAGAAAGAGTAATGGCGTGACATTTATGAACTTTGAATTTTGAGCTTTGAGAATCTTGGTGGTGATATAACCTCTCTGGGTCTCTACTTTTTCATTTGTAAAATCAGGGTTGGTCTAGATTACTTCTATTTTGAACAGATCATCGTTTGATGTTTAAGGTCCTTTATGGTTCTAATATTTGTGTGTGTGTGTGTGTGTGTGTGTGTGTGTGTGTGTGTGTCTGGGAAGATTCAAGGGGGTTCCCAGAGCCTAAAACCCATCAACTCCAAGTCCAGCACTCAAACCACCATGCCACCCAGACCTAGGGAAGATATATCATTGTCTTCATGAAGGTTTGCCATACAGAAGAAATGGTTGCCTTGATTCCATAGAGCATAATGAATAGAATTTACAGAAAGGCAGATTTAGGCTTGAGGTAAGGGAAAATGTCCATGTTTCCATGTGGAATGACTTTAGCAGTTAGTAACTTCTTTTCTCTTGACATCTTTGGATGAAAGCTAGATTACCAGTTGTTGGAGATGCTATGGCAGTGAGAGAAACTTCCATTTAAGGAACAAATTGGATGAGATAGCCTCTGAGATACTTTCTTATGATGAGATTCAATGATTTTGTGATTTTTGATTGTGGAAAATAGGAGTGAGTGAGGACATATCATGGTTTTAAGGACTTTTATAGTCCCTGAGATAGCTATAGGTGGGTTTAGTAGCAGAATCTAAGTTTGATGATTCTAACCCAATTTACTGGCAAATTTATGTATCTGTCTCATAACATTAAGGTTATCATGCTTATTTCATTAGCTACCCAAAAATTCTGTGTGATCTTAGGAAAATTTCTTAATCTGGACCTTAGTTCCCTTTCCTATAAAACTAATGAAGTTGCCTTAGAAAATCTATAAAACACCTTCCATTCATAATGTTGTATGATTCAATATTTTCCTTGCCTTCACATCTTATTCTAGAACTCTATTCCTTCTGAGTTGTAATGATTCAAAGAGAACCAAATCAGTAATATCTGAATGAGAAACAGTATTGATATATAGGGCAGTAGAGATGATGGGGAAGGGATCTGAACCCTGACAGTCCAGATCCCTGGAATTTGCCTGAGGCACTGCCCATACCAGTAATCCTTTCAATGATTCTTTCATTGTCCCCTAGAAGCCACCCAGATCAACTCTCCATTCTCTGTTACAGCTGACCCAGTCCAGCCCTTCATTGTCTGTTACCTCCAGATCACCCCAGCCTATTTGCCACTCCTTGATCCCATCCAGATCTTTCTACAGTCCTTCTGTATAAAATATCAATCTTGTCCTCCCCTCCCCCCATTAAATGACTCAGATTCTTAAAATCTGGCCCACAATCTGGCCCATTTTGTCACAAATAGCGCAGACTCACTAGGAATCTCGCCCACCCCAACTGACATTTTAATAAACTACTTGAGCTGAAAGAAGTCTTGAGTGGTTGAATACTTTCCAGGCAGATCTGCTCCCTTTGCCCTTATATTCTGGGGTTCCCAAGACCCTAGACCACAACAGAAAGAGTAATGGTGTGACATTTATGAACTTTGAATTTTGAGCTTTGAGAATCTTGGTGGTGATATAACCTCTCTGGGTCTCTACTTTTTCATTTGTAAAATCAGGGTTGGTCTAGATTACTTCTGTTTTGAACAGATCATCATTTGATGTTTAAGGTCCTTTATGGTTCTAATATTTGTGTGTATGTGTGTGTGTGTGTGTGTGTATGCATGTATGTATGTATTTGTTATTGTGTGTGTGTTCCAAGGTGACTTCTAGCTCTCGCATTCTATAATTTAAAATATGTCTAGTCTACTTTCTACTTTGGTGCAGTTATGAATCCATCAGTGGCACATATCAACATTTCTATACTTTTAAATTCTCTACATTTTGTCTATATTTTGCCTATGTTTTGCCCTAAATCCTCCATAGGAAATTTACACTAAGTAGTGAGAATCCATTTTTATCCTTTCTTATAACTGTGCCAATATTCCCATACATTTTCATTATCAGTATATTGTCTTTCATTTTGTATATCTGTCCATCCCTCCTCTTAGCATTTATACCACTTCCTGCCTAAAAGTAGCTGTTGGTAATGGGCAACTATTTATGCCCACCATGCATCTTTAAAAAAAAAAAAGATGCCTTTTGTTTTTACATCTGGAAATAGAACCCCTCTATATGTGCCTAAATGAACCATCACTTGTAGCAACAATATCATAAGAGTGAAGCAAAAATATCCATTATAATGATCATATCACCATGATATATATGAGCAGACTCATTCTCTCTCTCTTTCCCTCTCTCTTCTATCTTATTTCTCTTCCCTCTCCTTCCTTCTCTCTCTCCTTCTCCCACAGTCTCTCTTCTCTCTTCTCCTCCTCTGTTTCTTCCCTTCCTTTCCTCCTTCCCTCTTCTCTGTCTGTCTGTCTGTCTCTCATCATCCCTCTAGACTTTCTGCCATAATATATCACTTTCTCTTCATTGAGAGGAAGGAGCTAGATTCCATTACTTGTTCCCTAGAGCAATGATTAGTTTTCCAATTTCTCAGTGTGCAGCGACCTTCTAACTATCTTTTCACTTATACTGTTGTCATCATGTTTGGTATCATTCCTCTGACTTTGCTTTTCCTCTTCCTCAGTTCATATATATCTTCCTAAGTTTCTCATATTTGTCATTTCTATTTACACAGTAACAGCCCGTTACATTCATATGCCTGAATTTGTTCAGCCATTCCACAATTGATGGGCACCCAGGTTGTTTCCTTTTCTCTACTACCTCAAATAAAACTGCTTTGAATATTTTGGTATATACGGCACTTTGTTTCTGCCTTTGACCTTCTTGGAATACATGTCCAATAGTCAAGCCTCTTAAATAATTCAAAATTGATATCTAGAGTAGATGAACTAACTCCCAGCTTTACCATCAGTCTATTTATAAGTCAGTCATGAAACGTTCTTCTGTTACCCTTTGGCTAACTGGCAACCTTCATCTGTCAACAATAACCAGTTGATAAATATTTATTAAGCATCTATTACGTGTCAGACACTTTGTAAGCTAGGGATACAAGTATGAAAAAGAAAGTTTTTGCTGGCAAGGAGCTTACAATCTAGTAAGACAATCACAGTCTTTTGTGACAACATACAAAAAGAAGTTTAAGGGGAGGGACTAGGTGGGTGGAGGGGGAGCTACCTAGTGCAGTGATCCCTCCAAGGTTTCCAAGGTTATGATGCTCCATAATTCATAGCATCACCTGGAGAACATTGTGGCAAAAGAGCTGGACTTTCCTAGCACTTAGTAATTTGGGAGACATTGAAAACCTTAATCTTGCAAATGCAATGGAAATGGATTCTATTTTATGCTTCAATTTCTGGTCCCCAGTCACAGTCCATTTGCCATATCTATCCAATATAAATAGATAGATAAGACTAGTTAGATCACTTACCAGTCCATCTGGGTCTCAGTCATTCGAGTCAGTATACCTTTTTTTAATGTGCTTTGGTTTTTTTTTTTTGGGTGGATGGCAGTTTTCTTTGTTAATGTTTTGGCTTTTGGAGAGTAAAACTCTTTGGAGTATTCTAGGACCCTTTGAAATGCATACAACTTGCAAATAAGATCATTAAGCAAATTTACCATCAATTAGGAATCCTTCACCTTTTCTGGGAACTTTACCTTAAAATTTTCATTATGCTGATATTAGATGAGAACCCTCTCTCTTTTTTCCCTCTCTCATTTGCTGTCATTGTTCAAAGATCATCAAACAAAAGTCTCTCTGCATCACATCTGTCATAGTTCTGTATGATATTAATGTATGTGTGGGATTCGTTGTATATGAAGAGAGTCATCAAGGTTGCATTTGTGTTCCACCAAGTCCAATGATTTTTTTAAAAAATCAATGAACGATGCATACAGTGGGATTTAATGCTCTCTACACCTCCCAGTCAATTGTGTGACCATAAAGATGTGGTTCACTAGAGAAAACTGTGTGATAAAGCTTGGCTGTTCCCTCATGTTTTAATCAAAGATACCCTTGGCCATTCTCATAAAACTTTTATAGCACTGAAAAAAAGAAACGTGGGTGGGGAGTTGTTGATCTCTTCCTGGTTACTTTTGGAGAGGGAAGGAAAAAGATAAAAGTACTGTGATTTTTTTTTAAATCTTTTTTCAAAATTCCTTATTTGGAGATCAGAGGCCTATAGATAGTAAGGATATTAGAGGCCATGTAGTCCAATCCCCGTATTTTACAGAAAAAGGAAGCTAAGACTCCTTATTGGATTGTGAGCTCCTTGAAGGCATGAACTTTTTGTTTTTTGTTTTTTATGCTTTTCTTTATATCCTTAGCACTTAGCACAATTGCAGGCACATAAGTAGTAGGCAGGTAAGATTGGAACCAAGGTCTGCTAACTCCAAAGCCAGCTGTCTTTCTACTCTCTCATACCACCAGCTCTATCTTAAAACTCTTTGAATTCCATACAGAATTGTGACTCTTACAGCACATATGTATTTGGTCTCATCACAACATCATAGAATGCTAGAACATGACGGCATCTGAAAAACTCCCTAATATCCTAACAAGAATTCTTTCTATAAAATCCCCACAAATTGTCATTCAGCTTCTGATTAAAGATTTTTAGTGAGGGCAAACTTTCTATTTCCTAAGGCAGCTCATTCAAACTCAGATAGTTCCACTTGCTAGAAAGTGATTTCTTACATCTGAGCCTAAATCTTTTTTTCCCCTCCCAACATCTATCCACCATTCCCAGGTATGCTGTCTAGGGCAAAGTCCAATGAATTGAATCTCTTATCTCTAGGCCTTCTGAGTCTTTCCAAATTTATCTCCTAAGAAACCCTTTATTTATATGAAATCCACACTAATGCTCATTCTGCACTAAAGAAGTCAACTTTCATGGTTGAGCATTGTCATGATGAATAGGTACTCAGAAAACTCAGTAAAATACTGGCAGGCACGCAGATAAACCTTCCCAGAAATTTGGCTTCCTAGTAGCTTTTTGGCCAAAGTCAACAATTAGAGATGTTTATGATAAATTGACTTTAAAACCATGGTGTCCACAAAACAGTTCATTGGGTGAGTATCATATTTGGTAATTTGGTGACCTTTGTGGTTGAATCTCTTTGAACAATGGAGTAATACTATATTTAGAGTCAATGACTGCCTGCAATGTTTCTTTTAGGAACACAGGAAGTTGAAATGATTGACATTTCAAAATTTGTTGTTCTTGAGCACAGAGTACAAGACTCTACAATATCCAATATTTACCAGAAGATCAAATTTGGACTTAGTGTTACTGGGGGAAAAATCCTTTGTAAACCAAAAAAGTGCTTGACAAGCTAGATTTTCTGATTATGTCCTTTTGGAAACTCATCCCAGGAGTTAGAGATAATGATATCTCATGCACAAAAGTAGAAAGAGGAGACCTTCCTGCAGTTCATTGCAATTACAATGTGCTTGCACACAGAATTTTCACAACAATCCATGACTATGTGAGTATAGCTATTATTACTCAGAGAAGGGAAGTCCCTTGGCCAAGGCTACACAGCTAGGAAGTTGAAGATCTGGGCCTCACACCCTCAATATGTAATAGTCTTTCTATTAAATCATGCTGCCTTTAATTATTTTAAATCCAGTGATTATTAAGCTCCTAACTTTGTGCTTGATATTAGGGTGAAAGATAGTTGTGATACAGTCCTTGCTCTCATGAACCTTACAGTCTAACAAAAGGATTGAACCTTTAAGCAGATCTTACATGTAACTGCAGTTAATAGATATTCACATTTGATTTGAGGACCGGAAGTCCCCTAGTCCAAACGTGTTTTCTCCCCTGGTCCTGCCCTCAGTATCTGAAGTTTTCACATTAACTTCTTACCTTGGGTTATAACATTGTAGAGAGCTTTTAAAATACAAATGAAAAACTGTTATCAAACATGAAGACTTTGCCCAGTTAAGTTTATCACTTTCCTAGAAGACAGTAAAACCCTGAGGGAATGAATGGATCATAGCATAGTTAGGTTTTGATTATATTTTGATGGGAGAATGGGGAAGGAAAAACATGGATTAGGAAGTGCCCCCTGGCCAGGAAGAGAAATCATGATGAGAATGATGGGAGGTGGCCTTGGGTGCCCTTTAGGGAGCAGAGTTCAGAATACCAGTGCTGAGGCAAAGTATTTGGGGATGTGAATGAAAAGGCATTGACAAAAATTCAATTACTTGGCCATCTTGATAACAATTCATCTTGTCTCTCAACTTTGATTTCTAATAAATTTATGCATTATGAACACTGATTGTAAGAATTAAAACTGAACTGAATTATTTGGAGTAAATATTCTATTCTGTGTTATATTCTGAGTCACCAACTTTGAATTATTAAACACATTTGGGATTAAGGATGGTAAGTAATCTGTTTTAGTGTTTTTCTAAATTTTGTTTAGAGATTCCTTCTGGCACCCTGCAGTCAATGAGAACATTCTGGGCCACTGGAAGTCAAGGCTTACCAGAGATGCAGCACATTAATGTGGAAAGAACACGGAGTTGGAAGTTTTGGCGAAACTACTTATTAAAATGTGTCATCTCAGGCAAGGGATTTGACTTCTTTTTTCTGTTTTATCTGTAAATTGAGAGCATTGGGTTAGGTCAGAAATATCAAACACACAATATTTCTAAGTATAGGCCAAACCAGACTAGAAAGTTATTGGGAAATAGCTAATAAAATTAAAAAAAAAACAAAAAAAAAACCAGAATACATTATAGATAATATTACTGTGTTATTTTTAAAAGTCAATATGCAGCTACAGGAATCCTTATGTATGGTTTGGTCACTATCATTTTTATTTGAGTTTGACACCCTTGCTTAGATCATCTCCAACATTCATTCTAGGAAAGACTAGTACCTTTGTCATGAGGGCTTACTGAGTCTTTTTAGGGCTGCTCATCCACCTTTCCTGTCCATCAGTTCCTTGACTCTCACCTGTGAGTCCAAGAAATTGTAGGATGTACAGCAGCCACACCCAGGCTAACCCAGGTTAAGGGTAATGAATAGGCCTCAAACCCATCAATAAGTTAGGGGGATCTCTACCCCAAAGCATATGGAGACTTCCCCCAGTGGAAGGGACAGATGGGAACAATTTGTACCAATGGCCATGAAGGTAACTGAAGCAGGGGCTGTGGAGTGCTCAGAGTTGGTAAGATATTGAAAAATGCCACTGAATCCTGGGCCATTCCCAGCCATCTTGACTTTTATCTTGTCGCTGATTTTAGTGACTCTGGAAGACAGAGTGAGGCTGAGAACCATATACTACTCTGCCTCACTTAAATCCAATTCACACACAAGTGAAAACATCCCATGCCCTGGAATATCATTAGTCCTCTTCAAAAATAAAAGATAAACAACACTTGGCCAACCAACTTGACTTTCTCATTTTTCCTTATACCTATAATATTTTCGTTTCTAAGCCTTTGCAATGCCTGACATTTTTACTTCATGTCAGACACTCAGGATCCCTTGATTCTTTCCAATGTCTGCTCAGACAAAGCTTTCTACATGAAAGCTTTTCTAATTCCTCTCAACTGTACCCTCGTCATCAACATTTTACTTTATTTTCATTTGGTGATTGTCTTATTTATGCACATTCTCTCCACTGATAGAAAAAGTGTAAGTTCTTGAGGGCAGGGTCTGCTTCATATTTGTCTTTCTATCTCCATTGTCTACATAGTTCCTGATACATAGGAGACCCTTAAGAAATGATATTGATTGATAGATTGATGACAAAAGACTTGTATGTGATATCTTGAAGTTTCTTGTAGAAGAAAACCTACCCATTTTCCTAAAAGCAATAGATCTTTATTTGGCATATTTTAACTTTCATAAAGAAAGGAGCTGAACATTAAAGATGTACAAGTCAGGGTTCAGTCAGGAAGGAATTGTGTAAATAATAGTGACTGGGGAGATGAGGGTACAGCCATATCTCCAGAGGGACAGGATATAACTTCAACTTAACCACTGGAAGTGGTGGAGAACCTAGGGCTGGGTGACATGATTAAACTCTCTTCCCACAATAGAATTCTATGAATAGAATTGAGATGAGTCAGATCTAAATTCTGAAACTTTGAGGAGGAAGAGGTTGAAAATGAAATCAGGAATTAGAATAAGGCTTGGGACTGGACCTGTGATTTCATTAGGTCTAAGGAACTCTAAGGTGAAGAAATTCCTTTCACCAATGCAAGTTGACATCTTCTCTCCAAGTCTTAGAGGGTTGTCTAGAACAGAGACATTAAGTGACTTGCCCAGGGTTACACAATCAGTATGTAAAACTCATTTCAAGTTCTTGAAATCAGGTACTTGAAATCAGGTCTCCTTTCCTTAAAGACTACTTCTTTATCCACTGCTGCAAAATTAGGAAAAGATTTAAACAATAACCATAAGGAAAACCATGTGTTCAACATCTTAGATCTTGATGAAGCATTAAATGAAAACATTAATTTATATGGCATTTAGGGAGATCAGATACGGTTTCATCTCTCTTCTATATCATGATATTTTAAATCCAGGTAGAGAGAAGTTATATCCACTCCTCCTCACTTACTCCCCTCAGGTTTCTCTTCTGCAATTGAATATCCACTATTCAGTAACTGATCCTCTTCTGTTATAGTGTTCAATCTCCCAACCATGCTGGTTACCCTTCTTTGGACACTCCAGCTTAATGTCATAGATATGGAACTAGAATGGACCTTTCAGGCCATCTAGTTTAACCCACTTTATTTTATAGATGAGGAATCTCAGCTCCAGAGAGATGACATGATTTGTCCAAGGAAATACAGGAAGTGACAGACTTGGCGTTTGAAATGAAGTTCTCTGACTTTGCATCTGGTATTGTTTCCATGTCATCAGATGTGTTCCAACCGAGACAGAGCACACAGTAGGGGGTATCATTTCTAATGTTTTCAACATGATACCCATCTTACTAGTTCTTATTTCCTTTACTTTTATCAACTGTTATGTCACATTGTTGACTGATATTGAGTTAATTACAGTCCATCAAAATATTTAGATGTCTTTTCACAGGAACTGTCATGTGGCCACATCTCACCCATCTTCTATTTTTAAAATTTATTTTGTGAAACCATGTGGGATTTTACATTTATATGTCTTAAAATTCATCTTATTTGTTTTGACCTAACAATAGGTTATTGAAACTGCCACCCAATCATATCAACTCCTCCTCCTAGCTTTCAGTCATTAGCAAACTGGATAAACATGCTGTCTATGTCTTTGTCCTCTCCTCTCCCCCAGCCTCAAACATACTTATTGCTCTTGGAACAGAAATAAAATCAACAAAATCAATACTCTCTGATTATTTCTGTAAAAGCTATGTCAATTAACTGTCTTACAACTCTACTTTTCATCCTTGTGGCATTCTAGATCCAAACTCCCTTCCCCTAGCAATCCTTCTTTTAAATGGATTATCTTTCCCTATTAGAATATAACCTCCATGGAAGGACTTTCTGCCCTCTGGCTTTGTATCCTAGAGTCTAGCACAGTGTTGGAACACATGTTAATCACTTAATAAATACCGATTCATTCATGGCAAAGAAGAAAGGAAGGAAGAAAGGAAAGTAAAACGACCCAAAATATTCAGTATAGAAATTGTCTAACAGTACTGGCCTTCCAAGTTTGCAAAGAAGTGTGTTTTCTGGGCTACAGGCCTTCTGCAGTCTAAGCTTTAGAATAACCATTTTTCCCTACTGGATCCCTGATCTGGGCTGCAAATCAATGATGGGTTTTTCCTCCAGGATGAAGGTACCATTTATCTTTGATAAGAGTACAAACAAACCCTCCTCAATGCCCCATGTTCAGATCCTTTTCAATTTCCTGTAGCAATATATCAACCCTCCCTGTCTAGAGAAGACAGTTCCTAAAATTTCTCTCCTTTGTGTTTTCACTCTGAAAGCTGGGCCTCATATTTCGAACAATAGAGCCATCACTGCTTCGTCAGAGGTACCTGCCACTAGATGGATGGCTATATATGTGATCTGCCTCCCAATAGCTCATCTGCTCATAACCAGCATACTATAAACATCTAAGGAGGCAGAATTGAAGGTGCAGATACAGCCTGATAAATATGGTTAGGTTTCTACCCATGCCTTTTGTGAGTTAATTTCCTGTTTGGTGTTGCTTTATAGTGGTTTCATGTGTGCTGATATTTAATGAAGCAATACCTCCCCCTTCCCCAACCCTGATCAAAAGTAAGAAGCAGATGAAACTATTTTTTTTTCTTTACAAGGCTTCATTTAAATGGAAAAGTTAAGCTTTATATTTCAGTCCAAATGTGTACAGGGAAAAAAAAACAGCTAGGGGAGCTTTAAATATTAACAAGAGGAACACACAGCTAAATGATACGGGGAAAAGTGAGAGCGTAAATGCTCAGAATTGCTTTTAGTGGGGAAAAAGCAGCCAGCAGTTGTTGAGAGCTAAAGATTTTTTTTTAAATAGACCTGAGTTTAATTGGCAGGACTTGGCATCATTTACAGGAAAATATGTTTTATTTATCTTGGTTTAAATATATTTCCAAACACTATTCTATAATACAGATCTGGAATGGGGGCAGGGCAACTTAAGTGGTTCAGAAGTTAAATTTCTAGTTAGTTAACTTTTCACTTCCTATGCTTTTGGTTTACATCTAATTAAGCTTATAAGTTAAATCAGATTTATGGGATCAGTAGAGTCCCAAGTAGAATCAGGTTATTCCAAAGGAGAGAAAGATTTAGACAGTAGGTTGTCTGCTGAAGAATTTCTTAGGATGAAAATAAAGTGGGTGTTGTAGGACTATATCAGTATAGGTAAAATTAACTATAAATCATAAATTTTAGAGCTCTTATTTCTCTCTCACCAGCTGCAGAACTATTAAGTAGGAATGGTACCTTGATCCCCCAGACCAGTAATATTGGTCTCTCTCAGCTCTCCCAGACTTTGTACTTTTCAAATGCACTTACCAAATAACTAGCACATTAAATGTCATACAGAGCCATAAGTAGCGATTTTGATGCCCTGGGCAAGCAGTATGAAAGGTGTTCACAAATCAACTTAAAAACATTTTACTGATATCTTTCATGTTTACATTGCAGGCATTTCTGCAGTCTCCCCATAGACACCTCCTTATATAATGAACCTTTTCATCGGATTGCAGATGCCTCCTGGGAGGATGGGAGCTACTCAAGGACAGGATTTCACTTTTGTCTTTGAAGCCCTTATGTTAGCCATAATGCCTGGCATTTAGTAGGTGTTTAATTAAGGCTTATTGATAGAGCAAATAAAAAGGGGCAAAACCAGATCCATAACAGTGACCACACATGAAGGTACATAAATTTTGTCCTAATAGTCTCCTGAGTCTCTTCCATAAGAAGTGAGCATGTCTATCACCCCTTCTCTGAGACTTTTGTTAGTTTTTCAGTTGTTCAGTTTAACTTGCTTTCAGTGATATCTTCATTTAAACTGTTTTTATTATGTATATTGTTTCTTTGATTCAGTATATTTCACTCTGCATCAATTCATAAAAATCTTTTCATGTGTCTCTGATTTTTTCCAATCAAATTTTTAAGATCAATTCTGTTGAGAAAGTCACAAGTTGTATGGACCTTAGCACACAAATCCATGTAGTGGGAAGAAAGAGACTTTGGAAAACCTTGAGGTCACTGCTTAGGAGGACACTGCTTGGGGAAGAAGGTCAAAATGGTTCTGAGTTGATTCACATTCTGTTGTTATTGCTCTTGTGTCTATTTTCTATGTTAGGTCAAAATCTGGAATTTTGTAAATATGGGAGTCATTGGAACAGATTACAACCCATTATAATTTATATTCTTAGAGAGCTGACTGGGGATGAAAACAGTTAAATGACTTGCCCTTCGTCATACAGCTAGTAAGTGTCAGAGGCAGGATTTGAATTTGTGGTTCCAAATCCAGAGCACACCAGCATTCAACTTGCCAAACTTCTTATTCTAATTATTTTCTATTTTAGGAAGTGGAGTGGAGTGTATAGAGCACTAGTCTTAGAGTCAGAAAGACCCGGTTTCAAGTCTTGCCTCTGATGTATACTGGGTATGTGACTTTGGGCAAGTAATTTATCTCCTCTTTGTCCCCAGACAAATTCTCTAAGATTCTAAGTCACATAAGTAGAAAAAGTGTCCTCCCTGGGAGTTCCCAACACCAATAAAATGATAGATTTAGTTAAGTACAACAAGCAAACTTGATGAGTCAGATCCAAATTCTAGAGCTTTTGAGGAGGAAGAAGTTGAAAATGAAAACAGGAATTAGGATGAAGCTTGAAACTGGACTAGAGATTTCATGAGGTCCAGAGAACTCCAAGGTGAGAAAACTCTACCAATCCATCTTTGATTTTAGTTCTGCATTTCTCCCAGGGCGTCCTTTACACAGATACTATTCTGTAATTTCTTGTTTGTAATACCTTACAGCTTACTCATGCCCACCATAATACCCTTGTATGGAATGTAATGCTGCAACATTTGCCAATTATTTACTAGGGCCTGCTTCGTCTTGTAAGTTAGGAAACCAAGGAGCACAGAGGTGAAATGACATTCAAAGTTACATTGCCAGTTGCTGGCAAGATTAGGGAGATCTCCTGATTCTTGCTCAGTCCAGTATTCTTTCCCCATTCTGCCTAGCAGAACAAGAGGGGAAAATGAACTAGGGATGTTCTAGCACATTTAATGTCTATATTTAGAGAAAACACTCTCAGCCAATGTTTTCACTAGAATGATTGCATTGTATTCACAACCAATTCAGAGCCTCTCAGTAATAGTTTCCTTCTCATGTGAAAAGGATGATGAGCATTTCAATTTTGTCTTGAAATAATATTTTCATTTTCATGGCTAAACATAGTAGCAGAATAGAGCCTTAGTCTAAACTTAGACATTAATAGTCAGGGCTGTTAAATTTGTCGTTACACTAATTCTTTTTCCTGAGAGCAAAACTCTTGCAGAATAAGATGAAACAATCTTTTGTGAGCCGCCAAAGCTCTTCCTGCCAGCTCTATAATTTCCAGAAAACGAAGAGAGTAGCGTGCCATCCCTTACCTCTTGTTAACAGATGACACGTTTACCCTGACTGACATGAACATTCCCATGGAAAGGAAATGTGGAGTGGAGCATGGGAATGGGGGAGGCAGGAGGAGGTGGGGATCTCCTTAAGTAATTATGGCCATAGTGAGGAGTTAGAACAGTTATTTCCAAGGGGACCAATAATGTCTGAAGATTAGGGCTGAGAGTGTAATATGTTGTATATTATATCACCCACCCTAATGTGGGACTGTCAGAAAAGTAAATTGTTTGTTATTCTCCTCTGGCTCATTTTGGTTTCCAAATATACTTCCAAAATTTGTAACAAAATGGTCTTCAAATACAATGCTTTATTCTTGGTTCCTTAGAAGTTAGGCCATGTTTTAGCCCGCTAGGGGTGGAAGGAACTTTAGAATGTCTTCTAGTCTATCACTTCATCTTTCTGGCTTTGGGAAGGACAGATCATGCAACAGATCATCCCAAAGTAATGAGATTTGCCCTATTTTTAAAGACCTCTAAAGAAGAGCCTTTGACTCAACTTGGTCATGCAATCTGGTAGCATTCAGGCTAAGATGAGTCTTTGTCAATGTGAGACTCACTGACTCCCTTAACTTCCAATTCTATCCCCCTTCCCCATCCCATGGAGTTGTTTCTTCATGTGGGAAGAAGATACACATCACAGCAAACCTGGTAAATACTGACTAGTCATTTATTCATTTTTAATAAAGGTTCAGTATGTCAAGGGGGAACTTCGATAACTAATATACATAATGAGAGGTACTGAGACTTAAAAAGTGCTTACTTTGGAGTTGGGATCTGTGCTCATTAAAACTTTCTTATACACATGTCTCATCTTCATTATAAATGATAGAACATATTTACTATATTCCAAACTCTATGCTAAGTAGTAAGAGTCCAAATTAAAAACAAAGTTAGGCAACACTCAAGAAACCTGCATTCTAATAAACTGACAAAACACACATGAAATAGTGGCATCTAGGGAAGAAACTTTTCTCTAAGAAGTCATAAGCATTATCAATATATTATGAATGTTTTCTGGATGTTGACATAATAGAAAGGACACTGACTTTAGTGTCAGACAACATTTGGAGTATGGCATTCAGTTCCTGATGCCACATTTAAGAAAGACATTTCCATGATGGAAAGTATTTAGGAATACGACCAGAATAGTAAGGGGACTAGAGATAAGGATGGCTCTGAGAAATAGGAACCCCCAGCATATAGAAAGGAAGACTGGACTGAGGATGCATGATAGCTATTTTCATATACAGAAGTAGAACTCAACCTATTCCACTTGTCCTAAGAGGAAAGAACTGGGGGAAATAGAAGTTGTAGAAAGACACATTTAGGAAGGAAACAAGAACCTACAATTGGAGCTATACAATCGTGTAATGGGTGACCTCAGTTGACAAATGGCTCCCCATCTACTAGAAAGAAGGCTTCAAGTGAAGGCTTAATGACAATTTGTTGAGTAAGTTGTAGAGGTGGGTTTTGTTTAGATTAGAACATATGTTAATACCATGATTCTGAGAAGAGGGGCCTCTAGCTTCATCAAAGGAGTCCATAACATAAAAAGATTAAGAACCTTTGCCCTAGATGATGAGATGCCTTTGAAATTCTTGTATCACAGGCATTTCAGAACTTAAGTTCTGACAATTTATTCTAAGTTGACAAAGCTTCAATTATGAGCACAGTAATGGATTCTTCTGTGTTTATCATCTGAAGTCTAGCCTGGCTCAAGTTGGAAAGATTGATTACAAGAATATTGAGTAAGATGTAAGTTTTTTGGTGGGTCAGTCAGAAAACCCTTTGTTAAGGTGTGGGCATGTAGAGGTTTCAACTGGCAGCATTTTAAAAGAGAATATCCACAATGATGAAATCGGGATTTCTTTGAGATATTGAAGGAGACTTTTGTTCATCATTCACTTTAAAGATACTTGGGGGAAGAAGAAGATAATTTTTAAAAAGCACTTCTTTACTCCCCGCCAGGGAAATTGACAGTCATTTTGTAGGCCCAGTGCCTTAGTGAGTTCTTTGGGCAGCTGTATAAAGGATGATTTGGAGAAGATATAGATTGGAGGAAGGCAGACTGCTGAGGAATTAAGAGGAACAAGGAGATGAATGTGTTCATAGAGGATGATGGTTTGTTGTAGAACCTAATTGCATTGATTTCTTTTGGGTTCTACTTCACTGCTTTCTGAGAACATTACATCTTTCTAAGGATTCCATGAAATGCAAAGGACATCAAGTTACTTAGGAAGGACAGAAGGCGCTTGGCCAGTACTAGGTTGGCAGTGGTGGCAGCAAAATTAGGTATCCTAATTTTCTACTGTTTAGTTATTCTTTAGTGACAATGTGCCATAGTGGATAGAGTCACCCTTGGATAGTGATAATGTGCCATAGTGGACAGAGTCAACTCTCCCTCTTAACTCCATGCACTGGCTCTTCTCTATGCTGGGAATTCTCTCTCTTCAGCTATGCCCCTGGCTTCCTTCATGTCTCAGCTAAAGTTCTGCACTTTAGGAAAAGTCTTTCTTGGTCCTCCTTAATGTTAATGCCTTCCGTCTTAGCTAGCCCTGAGTTTATCCTGTTTATATCTTGTTTGTACACAATTGTCTGCATCTTGTATCTCTCCTCCCCTCCCCCAACCTGTCATTCTATTGTGAGCTTCTAGGGGGCAGGGACTGTCTTTTGCTGCCCTTGTATCTCCAGTGATTAGCACCGTGCCTGGATCACAGTGGTTATTTAATAAATACATTTTGATATGAGGAAGAGCCAGGTTTGAGCCTTGCCTCTGATACCTGCTGATGGCATGACACTTGACCTCTAGTGCCCTAAGCAACTCTCTAAGACTATAACTTGCAGATAAAGCATGTATCTGTATTAATAAGAGGGAGTTTCCTTAAAAAGAAATTTGCTGTTTTCCACTGAAATCACATATTTGGTCCCTATTACTTAATTATTCATATACTACTTGGGATAAAATTGGCAAATTTGAAGACAGACAGGAAGCTCTTAAATGTGAATGCTTTATGATTTTTAAAATAAGGTACATGTACAAGATGTCCTATAAGGCTCTTTCTGGCTCTAAGATGCTAGGATGAATACATATACTGGTTTTGTTTTGAAAGATCCTGTTGGTGATGAATTAAATCATTAGTATGTTTCTAATGCATTACTGCAAATTAGCTTTAAATCTTCATTTGAGGAAGTAGGACTCAAGATGGAGATATTGTTAAATGAAAAAGACAGAATGGAGAGTCCTAGAATTGAGGTAACTTTTTGGTGAAGACAGGTCCTGTTGCGGTATTCACTGTATGGGAAATAGATATAGGTATTTAGGTAGGATTAGTATGAGGGAATGGAGGTGGGGGAGAGGCACCATATTGTAATGCCAAGCATGAGCACCTTCTCAAAAGAATGCTATTGTGAACAGCTTTTAAGGTTCTAATTACACAGCGTAGTGAACACTCTATTTATTCAAGAACAGATCAAAGGAAAACATTCACAAAAAAATCAAGATATAGTATTCACAACATTACATCTTATCACAGAAAATCACAATATAGTATTCACAACAGCTTATCATTAAAATGGCCACATAGTTTTCACCAAAGCGGTCACAATATTTAGAACAAAGAACAAAAGAACAATCACCTGGTATCCCTAAGGGGGTTTGCCTCCTTACTTAGTCATTCAGTCATCTCAGAATACAAGTCAGTCTTCCACTCATGGGGCAACTAGGTTAACTTAATCAGTTACTTTTTTAGCTATCAGTTACTAAGTATTGTTAATCACCAAATGTAATCATTAGAAAATACACAAACTCCCCACCCCTAGGTCACTAGTAAACCATGTTATCATCACAGCATTCAATATCCAAGGAGAGATCTTTTATCCATCTTCACTCAGGGTGGTTTCTCAGATTCCCTGGGTCCCCTTCCATGGTCCCAGTTCCTACCTGAATTCACCAAACAGTCACCTGGATTCAGAGGCAGATAGCTCCCAGGTCCTTGTCTAGTCCTCTGGGCAGTTCCTGCTACATACTGAAGTTCACAGGATCCAGTACATCTCAAAACCTTCACAATTTCTGTTCCCAGGAATTCAAGGATCAACCAAGCCACAAACAAAGTCTTAGCATCCCAGTCAGGCTTCCTTAGTCCTCTGGCCCTTCAGCTGGTCCTAGGACCCAGAAGAAATCTCAGCCTTCCAGGAAGCAGCAGCAACACTGGCCTTCCAGGAGGCAGCAGCCCCTTCAGCCTTCCAGGCAGCCTTCTCAGCAGCAACTTTAGCCTTCACCAGACTCTGGTCTCAAGAAAATCCTTTTTCAGTTCTCAGTCAGCTTCCAGCTGCTCACTGAGAGAAATTCACTCTCTCTCTCCAGGAGAACGGTTTCTTACACCAGGATCTTGTCAGCAGAAAATTCAGAATGTGCCTCTCTGGGGCTTTTCTTACACACACACACACACACACACACACACACACACACACACACACACACACACACACATTAGCTTCCTGTCTCAGCCAACCCCTTCCTGTTATGTCAGCAACAGGAGATAGAGTTCACACCTTCTGCTTCTTTCACAGAGGTTTGATTAATTACTAAGGGCTAAGTACCTGCCTACTTGACATAATAAAAAGGGGTCTTCAAATTTGAGTTAATTACCATTACATATATAGAAAGGAAGGTAAGTCTGACCAAAGGGGGATTGGACAGCTTCAATTTCCTCATCTGTAAAATGTGAATAAAAATGCACCCACCTCATAGGGTTGTTGTGAGGATAAAATGAGGTAATATTTGTAAAGCACTCATGAACCTTAAAGTGTTATTTAAATGCTGCTGCTGTTGTTGTTGTTATGCTGCTGCTGCTGAGGTAAGCCCCTGATAATAAATCCAGGGCTATTTCTATTGTCCCAGCAATCACAAAGATTTTTCATCAGTCTTCTAAGATTCTATGATTTATAGATTCTTGGAAGATCTATTTGATGCAGTGGAGGTCTTCCAGTTTTTAAAATATTTCACAGGGAACAGTGCAGCTGTTAGGTGCCCCTCTATTATCTTTCACTTTTGATTCGTGACCAGCCCCACTCCTTTCCAGGTCTTAAATATTCTTGATAATATCTTTTTTATGCTATTCCTCATATGGGAGTTATATTTCAATATATTGCTTCAATTGATCTTTCTATTTGCCACTTGGATCTTCATAATCATGATGCTTGATCATCCATTCTATTCCATCTCATTCCACAAAGTGTTACTAAATTTCTGTGATGTGCAAGTCCTGGTACTAGGCACTTAGGTACAAAGATAACAATGGAACATCCTGCCCTCAGAGGGTTTCTTTTCCAATGGAATTATACAATAAAAACTGTATAAACACAATGCAGGGTAAGGAAGTCCAAGAGAGAGCAAGGGGGAGAAACCAAAGATTAATCCAATAAACATTTATTAAGAACATACTATATTTGAGGCACTGTGCAAAATACTAGGGATACAATGAATAAAAAAAAGAGTCTTTGTTCTCAAGGAGATTACAATCTAATGGGAGAGATGATGCAAAAAAGGAAATGGGAACACAGGGGTAGAAGGGTAGGAATGAAGTTCCATGGTGTTAGACTGAGCAGCAGATACAGAATGGAATGATCTGAGTACTGTGTCTTGCATTCTCTAAAGGAAGGCATAGGGAGGAATTTGGCATTCCACTCTCCAGCCCTCCAGTTAGATGGGAGAGAGGCTGAGGAAAGTAAGGTCAGTCCAGGCTTGAGTAGCAGCATGGTGATGAGTTTGGGGAACCATCAGTTTAGCCTGGGAGGGGCATCTTATTCTGTGGAGTTAAAAACCAGGTAGAGCAGCAATTATAGAGTGGAGATCAGGCTGTTTTCTCTAGGAATGATAATGAAGAGAGAATAGTAGTAAGAGCATGATGAATCAGGGAAGGCTTAAAAGAGGAAGTATCACTTCAATAGAGTTTTGAAAGAAGATAAAACTCCTGAAGGACTGAGATGGAAAGGAAGTACATTTCAGGCATGGGAAATACAGCTTGTTCATTTTGTTAAGATGACAAAATGTTATTCCCAATGAAGTTTTACTATGTAGAGAGCTCCCCTGAGACAAAGGGGTTTGGAATTGTCCCTGTGTGCCTGCTGGAACTGAAGCAAATAGGATTTAGTGACTTGTCCAGGGTCACACAGTTAGTAAGTGTCTGAGACCAGATCTGAAATCCGGGAGATGAGTCTTCCTGACTCTAGGCTTGCCACTATATCCACTGTACCACCTAATTGCCCTTTAGTGTCTGGGGCTGCCCTTCAAATGAACTGGATGATCTAGATGCTTGAAAGGGTGGTCCCTTGTGCAAGGGACTGCCCCTTTGTGCATGCCTATAAACACAGACCAAGGGCTTGGCCAGGCCTTTGGGACTCCTTTCAAGTTTATTTCTAAGATCCGGAGAAAATGATAGAGCTATAAGCAGGCCTGTGTCTTTAAGGTAAACATTCATGTACATAATTTCTCAATCTGGGAGCCATTAATACCTGCCTGGAGTAGAAGACATGACTGAATCTCCTTTGTAGAAGTGAAAGATGGGACCCAAGAGCAGATCTGGGGAAGAGAAATAATATCCTGCAAAAATAAGTTGGAGTTTATGTTCACTAACATGATTGAGCAGAGTTCATGGATAATGTTCAATCTCAGCCTCCTATAAAGAGAGAGGGATTCAGATTCTCCAAGATTTGTGATATTAGAATATATAGCCTTCTAGCCAAAGATGGGAGAGTTTTTAAAATAATTCATTTTTTATGGATATATTGTGTTTTTATATCACCCATAATTCCCAGCGTATCCTTACCCCTATCCTTGCCAGAGAGCCATCCCTCATAACAAAGAGGTGAACAGATCAGTTGCACAAAATGAATTAAAATATAAAAATTATGACATTATGTGCAATGTCCCATGCCTATAATCTCCTACCTTTGCAAAGAAGGAGGGAGAAGACGCCTTATCGTATCCCTTCTTTAGAGCCAAGCTTCAGCGTTAGAATCTTGTATTTAGTTTTGATCGCTTCATTATTTTTGTTTACATGGTTGTAGTTGGATATGTTGAATTACTGATTCTCCTTACTTGACTTTGAATTCATTCATATAAATCTTTGCATTCGTTTCTATATTAACTGTGCCCGTTGATTTTTTATAGCGCTGTGTTGCTCAATCGCACTTTATACCACAACTTGTTTAGCCATTCTCTATATGATAAGTAACTTTTTGTTTAAACAGTTCTTTTCTGTTACAAAGTATGTAGTTGCAAATAGTTTCATATATATATATATATATATATACATATATATATATATATATACATGTGTGTATATATACAGATACTTTCTTCTTGGTTATCTATCTCCTTGCCATATAAGATTAATAGCGGTAGCTTTGGATCAAAAGGAATGGACTCAATTTCTTCTCATAATTCCAAATTGAATTCAACCAAAATTTACTGAATCAATTCATAGATCAAATTTCATTTTGTATTTCATTAAATTTCAATTTAAGGCACATTACAGTATCTGCAATATCCTGAAGTTTGTTTTTATGGGGAATTCAATAGCAGCATCTATTCATGTGCCTGTCTTTCTACAACCCTTCCAACATTAGCCATTCACATCTTTTTTCATCCTTGCCAATTCATCCAGTACGAGGTAAAACCTTAGAGTTGCCTTGATTTGTATCTCTGCTACTTTTGGTGATTTTAAAAATTAGTTAACAATTCTTTGAAGAACCATTTTTTGATGACTTCTCTATTACAGAATGGCTTTCGGTCTTTCGCATATATTTTAGATATCAGACTGTTGTCAGGTGTATTTGACACAAAATTTTCCCAGTTGATAATTTTTCTTCTTGACCTATTTTGATTGATTTTGTTCATGTAAAAAGTGACAAATTTCATATGTTACCCATTTTATCTTTGGAATCACCTCTTTCTACTGATAAGTTAAGTCATCAACCCCTAGGCATCATTGAAAAGGTTGTTTTTTAAAAATGCTTTCTAATTTTTTTATGATATGGTTTTTAATATTCAGGTCACATATACATTTTGAGTCTTTTGAGGCATATAGTGTAAAATTTTGGTCTCAATCTAATTTCTGCCATGTTCTTTTCCTATTTTCTAAGAAATTCTTGCCAAGGAAATCTTTCTTTCTCACTTCGAAAAGTGAGTTGAAAAGGGAGATACTGATTTTATCTCCCTTTTCTGATATAACTCTCTATAACTCTCCCTTAACTGATATAACATTACCTAGGGGAAAAAAAATCCTCTCTCCATTATACAAGTTTGGGAACATTGTTCATGAACTTTCCTCAATCCCTCCTATGGGGGGGCAATATTGTAGGAGAAGTGGTGACCCAGTCTTCAGAGGCTACTCTCCACTTCCTGGGGGCAAGGGATATTGTAGAGTAATGGAGATGGTTTCAGTGAGTATAGGATTGGGGTAGTGGTGATGGTCTCTTACTTACACAAGTATTTGAAAATACTTTTCAAATTAGATTCAGGGTGGGTGGTGGGTGGACTCATTCATATTGGCTGTGCCCCCAAGTATTCTTGATGAAGATGGGTTGTCTTCTCCATGTAAGGTAAAACTTCAGTGTCTTTACCTCCACATCTCAGAGCCAAGGAATGAGGTTCTGGCACTAGTACGTCAGGATTCTGAGAATTAGATCTCCTTAGACTTTGTTCTGGCCTCCCTGGAAACAAGGAAGTGATAACTGGATTTCTCTCACACTATTTATCCACTGTGACCAATCTACTAGAAATAATTTATTTTGGGGGAAAAAGATGCTGGACGGCAAACCACAGAATAAATTAGCATAAATAAATGAAACAGAAATGTGGTGAGGGTTATCATTAAGGGCCCAACTGAATCTGTCATTAGACAGGCAGTGTCAGAATGCCCCATGGCTGCACTGGGGCACCTCTTCTGCTTCTCAGAAGTTCAGGCAGCTAATATCAACTAGTTACTGGCACAGGATGTCTTTTTTTTTTTCAGGAAAATATGTCAAATGTCGGTATCACATTAACACGTATTATTTTCTTATAAAAATCCATAGCCCATTTAAGAAATAAAATTAATATTAAAAATTCCATTGGCTGAATCCCACAGAAACAGTAATGGTAATTTGGAAAGAGCCTTGCATTTTATAACCTCACTAGTGATTTTTCTTCTTTCCTTCACTATGAAAAAAACAAAAAAACTGGAACTGATTCTCTCTCTCTCTCTCTCTCTCTCTCTCTCTCTCTCTCTCACACACACACACACACACACACACACACACACACACATACACATTTAGTCCCTTTGGTTTTTTGTCTTTGTCTCTTTGAGTTTCTCTTTCCCTCTCCTTCTTGCTCTGTCTTTATGCAACTCTTCTGTCTTTATCTCTGTCTCTTCTCTATATCTCTCTGTTTCATCTACCAATATCTTCTACATTCTTTGAATATAAAGTAGAAGACCAAGGGACTTACCCAGATGGCCCACGGGGAAAATATATATATTGCTTTTTGGAGGGATAAGGCAAGGCAATTGGGGTTAACTGACTTGCCCAAGATCAGATGGCTAGTTAAGTGTTGAGTATCTGAGGCTGGATTTGAACTCAGGTCCTCCTGATTCTAAGACCAATGCTTTATTTACTACATCACCTATCTGTTCCAAAAAAGTATATTTTTGAACCAAGTTCAAACAGATGATAACTTTTGTCTGGTTAAAAAGGCAGCCTTGATAAATTCATGGGTTACACAGGTAGATTAAATGCATAGCACCATTAATCCTAAACAAATAAGACTGAGACAACAGTAAGAAAATCTTAATGGTATGAAAGAAATACCCAGGGATAGTTCCCCATTTTCTGTGCCAGTTAAGCAATAGTTAAGTCCTCTGCTACCAAATTATTTCTGAAGATATTCATCTTTGCTTAAGGTCACTTGCCTGACAGTGGAGATTAAGGTTGACAAGTGTCTTGTGGTAGTCAGACCAAGGCATAATTGTCCCTAGAAAGCTTCTTGATTTCTTTGTAGCATAGTAGAGAGGAATTGACTTTTGAAGCCAGAACTTTGCCACTTCCTCCTCCTCTTCCTCCTCCTCCTTCTTCCTCTCCTTCTTTCTCTCCTTCTTCTCCTCCTCCTTCTTCCTCTTCTTCCTCCTTTCCTCCTCCACCTTCTCCTCCTCCTCTTCTCTCTCTCTCTCTCTCTCTCTCTCTCTCTCTCTCTCTCTCACTCTCTCTCTGCTTATAGGAAATACTTTGGGGATCAACTCATTATCCCATCTTTCTATCATTCCTAGATCATTCAGGCTAATTCACAATTGTAGAAAGGGAGTGGCAGTGATTACAACTAGTGATATCCCCTACTTCCCCTCTTGTAGGCCAGTTCACCAGACAGAACTTCAACCTTAAATCATTGGAACTAAGTTGGGACATAGAGGAAGAGAATGGTAGACATGACAGCAACCTGTAAAATGTATAATGTCCAAGCTAGAATTGACCCTTGGAAAGCATTTTGTCCAACTCCTTGCCTCCAGAAATGTGAAAATCTAAAGGATAAATAATAAGAATGGGAAGAGTCAATACTGAAGGTGTTGTGGGAAGACAAACATGTAAAGATGTTTGGAGTAGTTGTGAGTTGATTAATTCATTTCAGGAAAAAATGAAATTACAATAGAAAAGTTACTATATTATTTTATTCATGTCTTTGAGAGAACAATCCCAGTACTCTGCATATACAACAATAAATCAACCAATCATTTAACAAACATTCATTAAGTGCCTATTATACACTAGGAATTGTGTTAAATGTTTGTGATAGCAATCTAAAGAATGAAACAGTCCTTATTCTCAAGAGAATGAAGAGAACAGTTCTATGTATAATAAGATATTCATTGCAGTACTTTTGTGATAGCAAAGTAGGTGCCCACCAATTAGAGAACAACTAAGCAAATTGTGGAGCATGAAAGTAATAGAATGTTACTCTAGAGTAAGAGATGACAAGAGACAATGTGTCATTGTAGAAATCCTCAATGTCAGGAAGACCTAGGATCAAATTCTTCCTCACATACTAGCTATGTGATCTTGTACAAAGCCCATAAACTCTCAGTGACAAAGGTAACTCTCTAAGACTACAATTTGCCAGGAAGGTACCAATCTTAATTAGAAAAAAATATTTATTTCTAAGTTCCTTATATCAAAGAAATCCTATGTTTGGTAAAAGAAAAAGGAAATAATAAATATGAAGAATTCAGAGAAACTTGAGCGGACATATCAACTATTACAGAGTCAGGTAAGCAGAATCAAGATGGCAGAATACAGGCCAGGACCCAGTTGAACTTGACCAATATTCTCCTCTAAACAACTTTCAAATGGTGCCTCAAGTCAAATTTTGGAGTGGCAGAACCAACAGAAGTTTAGAAAGAGACATTTATCCAGTCTAAGACAACTTAGGAAGTCCACAGGAGAGGTTTGTAACATTGGGTTTGGGTACAAGCCCAGAAGATGGCAGGAGCCCCAGTGGTGGGTCTTAGAAACAGCCATGATAGCAGCAGCAGCAACTGTTAGCCCAGAAATGGTAAGGGGGTCAGACAACTGGTCAGAGAGTGTTTGCAGGGGACTTTTGCAGGTGCAACTGATGCTGATTGGTAGTTCTATTGTTTATAAGGATTTCTGGGTTAGAGTTTCAGTCAAAAGTTTCAATCAAAGAGGAGCGCTTATGGTCAGTCACAAAAGATTATGTGTTCCAGTACTAGGGCCAAGATGAGAATCAGCACTTGTCTTGTGACTGAAGAGGAGCAAAGATCTTTTCTGGGTAAAGACCAGAGTGAGGACAACAAAAGCAGTGTCCATATCTCTTTTAGGATCAAATCATCTTGGAAGCACCAAATAAGTTGCAGACTCTCAGAACTACCTGGAAAAATAGAAGCACAAAAAAATCCTGGAAGCCTGAAGTGCCTCCCCATCTCTAGGTGGGCACAGTACAACTTTAACATGAAGTTGAAAGTAATAAAATAGTCTGGGAAAATGAGCAAACAACAACAACAACAAACAACTTGACCATAAAAAAGCTGCTATGCTGCCAGGGAAGACCAAGACATAAAGCTAAAAGAAGACAACAATGTGAAAGCAGGTACAAGTAAAGTCTCAAAGTAAAACACTAATTATACCCAAGACCATCAAGAATTTCTGGAGAAGTTAAAGAAAGAAATAAGAATGCTAGAGAAAAAATGGGAAAAGAAATGAGAGTGATTATGAAAAGATGATTAATATCTTGATAAAAGAGGCACAAAAATTCACTGAAGAAAAGAACTCCTTAAAAAGCAAAAATAGTCAAATGGAAAAAGAGGTACAACAGCTCACCAAAGAAAATGATTCCTTAAAAATTAGAAATGGGTAAGTAAAAAGTGATTAATGACTCTGTGAGACTTAAGAAATAATAAAACAAAGTCAAAAGAATGGAAAAATAGAAGAAAATATGAAATATCTCATTGGAAAAGCAACTGACCTGGAAAATAGATCAAGGAGACATAATTTAAGAGTTATCTGACTAGTTGAAAGCCATGATCAAAAAAGAACTTAGATACCATATTTCAATAAATTAAAAAAATCTCTCCTGATATCTTAGATGCAGAGGGTAAAATAGAAATGAACGAATTCACTGATTGCTTCCTGAATGAGATCTCAAAATGAAAACTCCTAGGAATACTATAGTCAAATTCCACAACTCCCAGGTCAAAAAGAACATATTGCAAGCAACCAGGAAGAAACAATTCAAATATCATGGAGCCACTGTCAAGATTACACAAAACTTAGCAGCTTCCAAATTAAAGAAATGGAGGGCTTAGAATGTGATATATTGGAAGGGAAAGGAACTAGGGTTACAACCAAGAATGATCTGCTGAGCAAAACTGAGTATAATCCTTCAGAAAGAAAAAAAAAACCCAAGGATATTTAATGAAATGGAGAATTTCTAAGCATTCCTGATGGGGGGAGAGGGGCAGAGCTGAATAGAGAATTTGCCCTTCAAATGCAAGACTCAAGAGAAACATAAAAAGATTAATATGAAAAAGTGATCATAAGAGATTCAATGCAGTTAAATTATTTATATTTCTTATGGGAAGATGATACATGTAACTCCTAAAACATTTATCATTATTAGGGCAGTTAGAAGGAATCTACATAGACAGAGGACATGGATATGAGTTGAGATGATCTCCAAAAAAATATACCGGTGAGAAAGAGAGATGCCCAGGGAGAAGGGAGAGATAGAATAGGGAAGATAAAAGAGGCATGTAAAGAAGAGCTTTTACAAGGGAGGAAAAATGATGTGGGATTGAGGGCAATGATTGAATTCAACTCTCATCAAAATCTGTTCAAAGAAGTAATATCTACACACACGTGTGTGTGTGTGTGTGTGTTTGTGTGTGTGTGTGTACTCAGTTGTGTACAGAACTACATCTTACCCAATAGGGAATTAGGAGGGGAAGAAGATAAGAGATGTGTGTGTGTGTGTGTGTATGTGTGTGTGTGTGATAAAAGGAAGGACAGAATGATAGAGGCAGTGGTCACAAGCAAAATATACTTTTGAGGAGGGACAGAATAAAAAAGAGAGAGAGAAGGATAAATAAAACGTGATGGAAGGAAATATACAATTAGTAATTATCTGGGTGAGTGTCAATGGGATGAACACAGTCATAAAATGGAAATAGCGGAATGGATTAGAAATCAGAATCCAACAATATGTATGCGTGTAAGTGACACATTTGAAACAGAAGGACACACAGGATTAAATTAAAGGGCTGAAGCAAAATCTATTTTGCTTCAGCTAAAGTGAAAAAGACAGAGGTAGTGAGCATGATCTCAGACAGAACAAAAGCAAAAATAAACCTAATTAAAAGAGATAATCAGGAAAACCACATTTTTACAAAAGGTACCATCAACAATGAAGTAATATAAAAAAATTACAAGAAGTTACAAAGACCTAATTTTTCAGATATATAGAGAGTTGAATCAAATTTATAAAAATGAGAGCCATTCCCCAATTAATGGATGGTATGAACAGGCAATATTCAGAAGAAATGAAAGCTATCTATAGTCATGAGAAAAAATGCTCCAAATTACTAGTGCTTAGAGAAGATTCAGACAGCTCTGAGGTATCACCTCACACCTATCAGAAATGACAAATCCTTAAGAAGATGCAGGAAAACAGTACATTGATGAGTTGTTGATGAAATAGTGAACTGGTCCAGTCATTCTGGAGAATAATCTAGAACTTTGTCCAAAGGGTTACAAAATGATGCATACCCTTTGAACTAGTAATATCTAGCAATAACTTGGTCTGTATCCCAACGACATCAAAGCAAAAAGGAAAAGATCTATAGTACAAAATTATTTACAAGGGCTCTTTTTGTGGTGGCAAAGAATTGAAATTGGGAGGATGCTCATCAACTGAGGAATGGTTGAATAAGTTATGGCATATGGTTTGTGATGGAGTACTCTCATAATATAAGAAATGACAAGGTAGGTGGTTTTAGGAAAAACATGGCAAGACCTATCAAGCTCTTCTTTACATTCCTCTTGACCTGATGCAAAATGGAGTGAGAACTGGGAGATTATTGCGCACAGTAGCAGCAATGTTGAATGTTGAAATGATGATCAACTGGGAAAGACTTGGCTACTCTGATCAATAGAATGATCTAAGACAATTCCAAAAGATTCATGATGGAAAAAAGACTATCTACCTCCTGAGACAGGGAGATAGAATTCTGAGTGCGAATTGAAGTATAATTTCCTTATTTTATTCATTTGTCTACTTATTTATTTATTCATTCATTTATCCACATATTTTTGCTTTGTTCTGCAAGGCTAGCATTGAAATAAGTTTTACATGATCTAACACATATAATTAATATCATATTGTTTGCCTTCTCATTGGATGGGAGAAGGGTGGAAGGGAGGTAGAGAGTCTGTTAAATGTTAAAAATAAATAAATAATAAATAAAAAAGGAAAACAATATACATGATGGTCACAGTCCAATCATATAAAAGAAAGAATCATCAAAAGCCCA
Organism: Pseudochirops cupreus; assembly: GCA_028627135.1. NCBI lineage: Eukaryota > Metazoa > Chordata > Mammalia > Diprotodontia > Pseudocheiridae > Pseudochirops > Pseudochirops cupreus. The sequence goes on along the minus strand of CM053583.1, from coordinate 33,789,544 downwards.
TTGAGTTCAGATCAATGACCAATTTCAACTCCAGAAGGAAGAAGGGAATAAGCCTATCCCTAGTACCTACCATGTGGCTGGAACTGTGCTAAATGCCTTTTAGAAATGTTGTTTCATTTGATTCTCATGATAACCCTGGGAGGCAGGTGCTACTATTATCTTTATTTTACAGTTGAGGAAATTGGGGAGAGATTTTGTGTGGCAACTCTTAAGGACGATGAGGTGATCCATGGGGTCTTTTCTATAAGCAGTGGTATCATTCTTTTGATTACTATTTCTAGAGGGAGGGAGGGAGAGAGAGAGAGAGAGAGAGAGAGAGAGAGAGAGAGAGAGAGAGAGTGTGTGTGTGTGTGTGTGTGTAATACATAATGATAGATCCCAGGTATGGTTTCAGGACCAATGGCATGGGTGAATGGCTAGATGGGAAGTGAAAAATGGAACATAGTTTACTCTGGAGCCAACTAGATAGAGTGATTCAGGTAAGTCTTTACTCACTCACCCAGCAGTCAGGATGGCTCAGCCGTGGGGTAGGATTTCCAAAGATGAATTGATAAACTTCCCCAGAAACTGGGGCCATGGATTCTGGAAGGCCTGTGTAGAAGTTTCTTGCACTGGAGGTAATACTTGATGAATTTTCCATCTATTAAAATAGCCATATAATTTCAGGAGGTTCAAGGAGGCACTTGGGGGCTACTGTGGAAGGTATTGTAATTAATTTCTTCAAAGCTGCTCTCTTAGAGCTGGAGGCCTTGGAAAAAATCTGTAGCAATAGCTACATATTAGAGCAAGACACCATCCTTTAGATAACGATGGAAATGTTAAAATATTGAAGCTATGAAAGTAAACCAGTGCACTGCCCCCTCTCATCCCCACTCCTTTCCCAACCTTCCAACCCAATCCATCATGTTCAGGAACCTGGTGATTGCTCCTACAGGGGCTGCGTTTATGTTTGGATGGCACTGACCAGACTCTTTTTATGCAAGATTCCTGTACAGAGAATTGTGGAATTGCCTGGGCAGGATCAACAGTACAGCCTCTGATCCATTTGTTTCACAGTCCCAAGAGGGCCCCATATTCTGGTGTGACTTTGGGCTATTTCCTGATGACTCACTGGGAGGAAGAGAAATGAAAGCGGAGGCTGCGTAAGCACAGCCTCATGGGGGGAACATTCCTCTTTAAATCAATTGGATTTTCTGAGTTGTTGTTTTTTTGGAAATGAGATCTAACTGTCCTGTAGCTTTCATTTAAGGAGCTCAAAGATCTTTGAAATTCTTATTTATTCTTATCAGATACTTATAAAGTTGGTAGTTCTGAAGGATGATACAACATATTCAGTGATTAAGTAAATTGCTAACAATAATGGTAGTAATGGCTAGCATTTACATAGGGCTTTAAGATTTGTCTAGCTCTTTACAAATATTCTCCCATTTGAGCTCTACAGCAACCCTACCAGTCAGGTGCTATTATAATCACCCCCATTTTACAGATGAGGAGACTGATACTGAGAGGTTAAGTGACTTGCATAGAGTTGCATGTCTGAGGCTGCATTTGAGCTTAGGGAATCCTGATTCTAGGGCCAATGCTATATGCATAGCACCACTGAGCTAGCTAATTCATAGTTAATATTAGTATGTCAAGAAGTAGAAGGCTATAATTAATGGACTTAGAGTTATAGGAGGACCCAGATTAAAGTCCTGACTCTAATATTTGCTACCTATATGAAAAATCCCTTGAAGTCTGATTCTTTTATATGACTTATCTGCTAAGTCATAGATGGGCTGCAATCTGAGTTGGTGTAGATCATTCCCACACAAGGATTTCCATCAGCCAAATATTAACAGAATAAAAATTGAAGAAGTCATATTTGTATAGTGCTTTACAAAGCACTTTTTATTTTGAAAGAGCAACCCTAGGAGATGGACTATCTTATTTTGTAACGCACATATGCAATACAGAATTATTATCCCTGTATTAGAGACACAGAAAATGACGCAAAAAAGAGGTGAGGTTTCTTGCCTGAGTCTACATAATTACCAAGTACCTGAGCTTGGATTCAAACCTAGGTCATAGATAGTATTAAAGATTACTGAATGTAGACTGGAAGATGCTTTGAAGATCCTCTAGCAAAGATCTTCACTCCATAAAGAAGGAGGCTGAGAGAGAGCAGTTGAAGTTTCCAAAGTCATATAGGCACTGAGTTGTAGAGCAGGGATTCAAACTGAGGCTTTCTCTACTCCCAAATCCCAAGCATTGTCTCCATTCCACTGTGAGTTTTGTTATGAAGATCAATATGGTAAAATGAGCAAATACTATATATGGTATGGTACCAGGTACAAAAGAAATGGTGCTTAGCTTGGAGTCCTGAGTTCAAATGTCAGTTTTCTCCTCTGTAAAATGAAGGTGATTATCCTAGATGATTTCTCAGGTCCTTTCTAGCTCCAGGTCTATGGTCCCATGAGCTTCATTTTCAAAATACAAAGTGTCTCCAAAGTCTTAGTGCAGATATAAAGCTATCCTATGACTTTTGAAGTCCTCTGCTATAGAGGCTTTTCCTTGGCTTAGAACATGGAAGTATTATGTGCAAGTCCCAGAAACCATTGCGCTCTGCATAGGTGACAAGTGGCCATCTTCCTTTCTACTGGTCTCCTCCATTCTGCCATTATGTCTCAAATGATTTGCCCCATTTTGTCAGCCACCCAACGAAGTTCAGCGAACATGTATCAAATCCATAATAATAGAAAAAAATACCAAAAAAATCCCTCCACCGGTATAGCCTCTCTCACATGCAGTCCATGTTTCCCATCTGATATAATTTGTTTGTTCTGACAATGGACCAGTGATTTAGACACTGAAATCACAAAAGTTTCCCTATTCTTTGTATGGAAATGTTTACTTGCAGGAAGAGTTCCCTGCCAGGGTATTTGAAGTTGAGGAGATACATCACTTCCCATTTTCCATGTGGAAATGTGGAATCATGGGACAAGTTCAGTGACTTATCAGGCAAACTAGTCTCTCCTATGATTTACAGCATTTTGAAGAGTGTGGTGGTATATACAAATTTAGGATACCCTGGATGATCATTAGAAAAATTTGGGGTGCAGATTAGGAAGCTGATTTTATTTGTCCCATCACTGGGAAGATTTAGAATAGTATTAAAGATGAGTCCGTGATGACCAATGTTCTTTCTGGGCCGTGTTCTCCAATGAATCAGCTTGTTCATGCAAATATTGATTTTCCTGAGTGATTTAGCAATGATTCTTCCCAAACCATTCATAGTGATAATCATAATCGTAATAATAGCCACAAATTGTGCATTTATGTGGTGGTTTTAGCTTTAGAAGCTGCTTAACATACACCAGTTATTTCATCTATTCAACTTCTCCCTTTAGGATGTGTAAATATATTATTATAAGTATACTTTTTCCATGAAAAAAAGCAGAATGCACATTTTTGTGAAAATGGAAAGATAATAGTGTGATGGATCTTAATTTATGCCTTATTCAGAGTATATAGGTCACGATTCACCTCTTCCATCCTTCCTTTGTTACCCTGCTCCAAAATTATAAGGGCTCCCCAACGAGTTGATTAGAATCCAGACTCTTCAGTCTGCTGTTCAAGGTCCTCCACTGTTGGTCTGCAACTCACCTTATAAATGCATTCCTCACTCTTACCTTAAATGACCAATCTATTCCAATTGACTAACCTTTTCTTCCTGTGCAAGTGGTAAGGAAGCTCACTTCTCTACCTCTGCTCATATGGTTGTCCTGGCCAGGAATGCACTTCTTCATTTTTCTGCTTACATGTGCTCTATTCACCCTTCAGGACCCTGCTTAAATCCTGTCATTTTAGGGATTCCATCTCTAATAACTAGCCACTCTTCTTTCTCTGAATTCTTATTGCCACTTAAACTCTGTCTCTCTTAGTTTCTTCACCTGTGTTAATGGAAGTTAATAATAGGTTCTCTTTCCCAATGTTATGAGATTATATTTGTGAAGTGCTTTGGGAACCTTAAAGCTTGTTACTACTATTACTGCTACTATTACTGCTACTACTACTACTACTACTACTACATTACCCATATCCATCATATACCATTTGCCATATAGTATCTCAAATTATTGTTTATCCTTTGTGTGCCAAAAGTACATTTGCCTAAAAGACTATTTTATGGAGCAAGAACTCACAAGGAAGTTAGAAGAAGCACTACAAGGACACTTGCAAGATCTCTCTGAAGAACTTTGGAATTGATTGCATGTGGGAGACACTAGCACAGGACTGTCCAGCATGGCCTACCTGCATCAAAAAAGTCATTGTGCTCTATGAGTGAAGCAGAATTGCAGTATTTAAAAAAGAAATGTGAGATGCACAAATTTAGAGAAATCTTCAATCTAAATGTTCATGTGGTCTATTTGTGCCTGACCTGTGGAAGAAGCTTGTATTGATCTGATAAGTCACAGTCAGAAACTCTACCTTGACCCTGATATAGTGTTGTCATTTTGGTCTTCTTTGGGCAAGAAGGACAACAACCGACCAACCAACCATCTTCTGTATGTGTGCTCATCTTCCCAATTAAAATGTGAACTCTTTGAAGATGGAGACCATGTCTTGTTCTTCCTTGTACCTGTACCTAACACAGTATATTTTCCATATAGTCACTCCCTCAGTGTATCAGAGGATAAACTTTTTGAGGACAAGTCATGTCTTGTTTACAGGAACATCTTTCATAGAGCCTAGTAGGTAGCTAGTACATATTTGTGAAGTGAATTAAAGATTGAACTCATTGTTCTTCATAGTATCTAGGCAGGCACTAAAGACAGAGATCATAAAAAAATGTCTAAATTAATGAATAATAACCATATTTACAAGAAGCAATTAAATAGGATCTTTGTGGATGACTCAGTCCTCAAGTTAGAAAGAGAATAGTGATTATCATGAGACAATAGGATGAGAGGGCAGGCTGGGAGGGATCTTATTGATCAGGTGTTTAATCCCCTGATTCTATGGAAAATGAAATTGAGATCCAAGGAGGTTAAGTGCTTTGCTCAAGATCACACAGGCAGGTAGTAAGAGGAAACTGAAAGGCTAGGACTGCAATGCAGGTTTCTCTTTTCCTCTATTCTGAATTGCCTCATTCACAAAAAAAAGATATTTGAAACCCAGAGCTGGTAAGATGATAATAAAATGACTTAGACACCTAAAATGAGTTCAAGTCTCTAGGCTTGGACAAATGACATCTGAGGATACTGAAGAAACTTGCCGGTGTGACCATAGAACCGGTATTGGTGTTCATAGAAAATGAGACTTATTGTCAGAAGGCTGGAGGAAGACACATTTCCAGTAATGAGAAAACAAACACTTCCAGAAATTACAGGCCAGTAAGCTTGAGGTAGATGCTTTTTTGTTTCTTCTATTTATTGCTTTCTTGGTCTTTATTTACAAATGTTATCACCACTCCTTCACTTACCTTAGCAAGCTATCTCTTCAAATAAGAAACAGAAGAAAAAAGAAAGCTTTCAGCAACAGTTACCAATACAAAGAGTGAATCTGACAGTACATACAACATTCCATATCTATAGTCCCTCCAACTCTTTTGTGAAGAGAGGGAGATGTATTTTTTCATCTTTTCTTAATGTACAAACTTGATCACTGTAATTAGTTTAGTTGGATTTTTCCTTCCCTCCCTCCCTCCTTCTTTCCTTCCTTCCTTCCATCCATCCTTCCTTCCTTCCTTCCTTCCTTCCTTCCTTCCTTCCTTCCTTCCTTCTTTCCTTCCTTCCTTCCTTCCTTCCTTCCTTCCTTCTTTCCTTCCTTCCTTCCTTCTTTCCTTCCTTCCTTCCTTCCTTCCTTCCTTCCTTCCTTCCTTCCTCCATTTATAATTTCATGGACACTATCTTTTGTTTTCCAGGTTCATTTTATTTCACTCTGCTATATTTCATCATCCCAGCACTATGCTGCCATTTTTTATTTTTTCCTGTGATTAAGTTATTTAAGATCTCTATATGGTATTCTATTAGTTCCCACCATCTTTCATGGTAAGAATTATGAGCAAGATGGGGAGATATGGGCAAACGTTAACACTATAGTTAGATGCATTTGTGACTGTGTTATAACCAATGCATTGCTCTTCTAAAAGTTTGTCAATGATGTTCACAGCTCCTACACATATAGAAATATAATAGAAATAAACATGCTTGTATGCACAATACACATGCATGTATATGCACATGAAAATATGTGTACATATATGTGCACACACATGTCTATGCCTCATCTTTATCTCTGTCTATATTTTGGACTATATTTATCTAATATAATACTAGATTACATAATTAGAAGTATACCATCAAAGCTCAAGTCAATGATTACTCAATTGCACTTTGTCCTGGTTCAACTTTACCTAGAAGACTACACTCAGTTCCTGTCTAAGTGGCAAAGGGAGTTGATATTTTGTGTTCTTTCAAAAGTCAGAGCTATAATCAGTCAGTGGAAAGCCCAGTAGGGCAAATTGTAGCTCTATATAAGGAAGAACATTATAACAATCAGAGGTGTCCTCCAAGAGAATGGACAACCTCAGGCTGACTTTCACTGGAAATAGTCAAGGAGAGAAAAGATAATCATCTGCCAAGGGTGTTGTGGAAGGAATTCCAGTATTAAGTGGGAGATGTGGCTGCTGAGGCTGCTTCCAGATCTAGGATTCTATGATTCCTGGGAAAGGCAATTATAATTATAGCCCATCTTTAGCACATCTACGGCATGATAAAGTGGTCTAGTACAGTATCTCTCGAGTGAAAGGATCTGGGCTCAAATCTTGCCTTTATTGTTTATTAGCTATGCAATCAAGTAGCTTAACCTTTCTCTGCCTGTGTTTCCTTATCTACAAGATGAAGAGTTGGATCTCTAAGGTCCTTTCCATTTATAACTCATTGATCATACACATACACTCACACCCACCCACACATATACCCCCCACCCCCATATGTATATATATATATATGTATATATGTATACATACATACATACATATATATGTATATATACATATATATATAATCAATGTATAAGATAGACAGAAATACTGTTATTTGGAACAAGATTAGATTTGATCTGCTTGGCTTTGGAGGGCAAAATTATAGGCAATGGCTAGGAGGTATAAAAAGGCAAAATTATGCTTGCTTAAAGGAGAGACCTCGTAACAACTAGAGTTGTCCAAAGGTGGAATGTGGTCCTCAGGGGTAGTGCATACTCTCTTCCTGCAAGTCTTTAAGAAGACGCTGGATAATTATGTGATTGGGTTGTGTTGGAGTGAGTATTCTTTTTTGGGGCATGAGTTTGATCACCTTGCAACACAGATCTTTTGTGATTGTTTTTTAATTACTTATTCTTGGTCTAGACTTAGGATTTCAATGATGTAGGGAATAGTGAGGAAATTCCTTCTGCAAATGAAAATCAAAAAACATTTTGTACCATAAAGGCTTCTAGAGTTAAATAAAGCACCAAGAGGTTGGTGACTTGCCCAGCCTGGCACAGCCTGTGTGCCATTGTGGGACTTGAATCCATGATTTTGACACTAAAACTGTTCTTTATCCATTATGCTATGCTTTCTCTCTCTACTTATTATTATAATATCACAAACCAAGACAATCTATCACATTTACATATCGCCAACATTTCCTATTTTTTGGTTCTCATTGAATCATCCATTTCACTTATAAAGGAACTTTTCTACTGTACAATCAGTACAAGGGAATATGTAGCAGGCACTGAACATATCATAAGTAGCAGAGTAGAGTGTGCTCTTTCCCATGTTATTAGGTTGCTCTTAGAGAAGCTGGATGGGTTTGCATTTGGTTATTACGGGATTAATTTCTCAGCTCATGTTTTACTGGAAATTGTTTTACTGAGTCCTACTCAAAGCCACATCAAATACTTCCCCCCTGTTCCATTAACTTAAGAAGCTATTACTCCTTGCTCTCATCCTAAAGTTTTGGGTGCAAAGTGTTTTTCAATGCACTCATTCTGGTAACAGTGAGGCATACTGTTTGGTTCATTCTAAGTTCCTGGTTTTGATTCATATGGACTTTCTAAGAATAATCTGAGAAGTCTCTATATAATTGTTCACAGAGAGTCATAGAATCTTGGATGGAAAAGGAATCTTATGGGCTACCTAGTCCTACCTGTGCTTGATGTACATTCAGCCAGCACATAAGAATTTGAATTATAGAGCTTTTTCACATGAATATCTTACCTGTGCCCTCCACATATTTATCAGTGGGCCTAAAAATATCATTCCATAAGGAGAAAGGGAGAGGAGAGAGAGAGAGAGAGAGAGAGAGAGAGAGAGAGAGAGAGAGAGAGAGAGAGAGACACTGATACTGATGCAAAGATAAAGACTATGACAAAGGCAGTGAAACAGAGACAGAGAGGCAACTCAGATGTCACCATTCTCATCATTCATTCCTGTCATATTTAAACTGGATTTTCTTGTTATTGACATGTTCCTAGATTCTCCACTAAAGCTGATCACTCCTTTACCTACTTTCCTGTCTCCATCTCACAGAGTCTGGAAGTGATGATGACAATAATTAAAACAAATAGAATTTTAAGGACTGAAAGTCAGTTTACATCTGTGATGTCATTTGATCCTTATAGCAACTCTGGAAAGTAGCGGTGTGTGTGTGTGTGTGTGTGTGTGTGTGTGTGTGTGTGTGTGTGTGTGTGTGTGTGTGTGTGTGTATACACACATCTATATAATGATAGAGCTGTATATTCAAACCAAATCCAGACTGTTAAAGAAACAGCAGCATCCTATACCCCACAGAACAATAAGGAAGATCATTAGGCACCAGCAGGTGTGAGAACTGTCTCTGACTTCCAGAATAGGAGGCTAATTGAAGTAGCTATTGACTCCTTGCTGAAGAGAGACCTGAGATGGTCACTCAGTAAGCTTGTTGTCTTCCTGGAACATGTAAAAGAGGTATGATAGGGAGGATGCTAAGAATGATCAGATTTGATCACAATTACAGATTCATATGGTTGAGAGATTAATGATTCTTCCAGAAGAAAACTTTGATATGATTTTGAAATACTTGGTTGGAATCTGAAGGATTTTAAGATATAGGTGATTTCTACATCTTTTTTCCTAGGTGATGTTTTCGTCTTAAAATAAGTCATGCAAAACCTATTTCTGTATTAGTCATGATGCAGAAAAGCAAGGAAATTAAAGAGAAAAAAATATGCTGCAATCTACAGTCTGAGTCCATCAGGTCTCTATTTGGAGGTGGATATCATTTTTTTTTTTATCACGGGTCATTTGGAATTGTTGTGGATCATTTTGTTTATCAGAATCATTAAGTCTTTCTTAGTTTGTCATTGTTACAATATTTCTGTTCCTATGTATGGTGTTCTTCTGGTTCTGATCACTTCACTTTCTGTCAGTTCACATAATTCTTCCCAGGTTTCTTTCCTCCAAAACTATCCTCTTCATCACTTCTTACAGCAAAATAGAGTTCCATCACAATTGTATATTATGATTTGTTCACTCATTCCACAATTGATGGGCATCCCCTCAATTTCAATACTCTGCCCTCACAAAAAGAGCTGCTAGGAATATTTTTTATATGTATGGATCCTTTTGCCTTTAACTCTTTGGGGTATAGACCTAGTTGTGGTCAAAGAGGATGCACAGTTATAGCCCTTTAGGCACAGTTCCAAATTGTTTTCCAGAATGATTGGACCAATCATTTCGTCCAGTTCACAAATCCATCAACAGTACATTGGTATACAATTTTTTTTCATATCCCTTCCAGCATTTGTTCTTCCACTTTTCTATCATCTTAGCCAAGCTGATGCATAGTACTTCATAGTTGGTACCTCAGAGTTGCTTTAATTCACATTCCTCTAATCAATAGTGAGTTACATAATTTTTATATTACTATTGATAGCTATGATTTCTTTTGAAAACTACCTTTTCATATCTTTTGATCATTTATCAATTGGGGAAAGACTCTTTCTAAATTTGAGTTATTTCCCTATATATTTGAGAAATGAGGACTTTAACACAGAAATCTGCTGTAACTCTAACAGTAAGAATAATAATTACTAGAATTCATATAGGAATTTAAGGTTTACAAAGATCTTCACAGCAGTCTTTGGAGATAGGTGATATTATTATCTCCTTTGACAGAGGAGGAGACTGAGGCTGAGAACAGTGAAGTGATTTGCCCAATGTCACATACCTAGTAAGTATCTGAGATAGGATTCAAACTCCAGTCATTTTTATTCCAATGCCATTATTCTATACATTGTCATCACTTAGCTAGCTCTATATATGCCTATGAATCTTGTTAGGTTTGACTAAGTGGTACAGTGAATAGAGTGCTGGGCCTGGAGTCAGGAACACTCATTTTCCTGAGTTCAAATCTGACCTCAGACCCTGGACAAGTCACTTAACCCTGTTTGCTTCAGTTTCCTTATTCAGAGAAGGAAAGGGCAAACTACTTCAGTATCTTTCCCAAGAAAACCCCAAATGGGGTCGTGAAGGGTTGAGCATGACTGAAAAATGACTGAATATAACATACAAATCTTGTCAAGGTACTTTTCCAGAATATGCAGAGGTCACAGAAAACTTAAGAGTAATCCTAGTATGATTGAATTTCCCTTTTTTCCCCTTGATATACTCAATTTATCCCATCCCTTTCCTTTACACTGCCCAACTTCTGGTCCTCCAATGCACCACACCCAGACTCTCCTTTTTAACTGCTATTTTCACTATCCCCTTTTATGAGAAATTTTCTTTTTGGATTTTCTAAATGTTTTCTCTTGGTTTCATATATTGACCACATCAACCACTATTTGCTCCAGCATCCCTTCCATATCTCACTCCTACCAGCTACTGAATCTTCTCTCAATGCTGATAACGATAATTACACTAACTACCATGTGAATTTTGGTTGGTCATCCCTTCCAAGACAGTGTATGTATGTAACAAGTACAGAAGTTCAGGAGTCATATTCCTTCTAAGGATTTAGGGGAAGGATTTGGGGTTAAAAAATACTTCAAAGGGAACTTTTCAACACGAGCTGAGCCTTGATAGAAAGGTATGATACATATTAGCAAAGGCAAAAAGACAGAGACATGGACTATATCACAATTCAATTAGACTTGGAAGGCGTTGGATGGCTGAACTCAAAATGGACACCAATGGTTCCATGTCAGCTTGTATGGTATTCTCTAGTGGAGTGCTCCAGGGAATTGTATACTGCCAGTATTCCTATCAGATTTACAGATGATAAAAACTTGGAAGAATAACATACTGAGTGATAGAATCAGTGTCAAAAAAGTAATTGAAAAGTCAGAAAATTGGTCTGGATCTAATAAGATTCAGTATAATAGAGATACATATAAAGTGGTATATTTGGGTTAAAGAAATTAATTACACAAGTACAAGATGGGAACCACAACAGTCTGAAATAATCAGAGAATTTTGAGTAAACTTAAAGTAAGCTTGGTATATGCTGACTATATACTGACACAACAGTGTCAGTCAATTAATGACATGATGGACAAAAACTCTAAGGCAAATTTGGGTTGCATCAACAAAAGCAAAGATTCTATAAAGAAGTATGTGACAACAGTTCTTTCCCCCATCTTGTGCAAATGATATCTGCAGTACTGTGTTCATTTCTGGCCACCATATTTTAGGAAGGACATTGATTAGCTTTGGATCATCAAGCAATACTTGACCAAAATGGGGAGGTGCCTTCCAAGTATTCCATAGTAAGCTGAGATGAAAAACTGAACAAGTGTATTCTGGCGAAGACAAAGCTAAGGGTGACAGTTGTCGGACCATGATAGCTATCTTCAAGTAGTTGAAAGGTAGTCCTATGGAAGAGGAATTGCATGTAATCTGTTTAGCCCAGTGGGTCATAAGTAGGAGCAATAAAAGAGGTTAAGACTTGATGTAAAGACAAAATTGTTAGTGGTTAGAGCTATACAAATGGGAAATGGACATCCCCACCTCTAATAGGGAGGGAGTACTTTATCACTTGAAGCCTTTAAGCAAAAGCTGGATGAAGCAGTTATTTTGCTGTGGGATTCTCTTTCCAGGAGTGGGTTAGAGTAGATGTCCACTGATATTACTTGCAACCCTGAAATGGTCTTGTATCCTATAGATGATGCAATGGATAGAGTGTTGGATTTGGAGTCAGGGAGGGCTGAGTTTGAATCTTGCCTTATCTATTTAGTCTTTACATCAAGTCTTATCTATTTACTAGTTGTGTAACTCTGGGTAAGTCACTTAAGTGCTCTCAGCCTCAATTTCCTTATCTGTGAAATGGAGATATGAATACACCAACTTCTCACATTCTTGTGAGGCTCAGGTAAAGTGTCTGGAAACCTTAAAATGCTATCTAATTGTCATGGTCATTGTATTGTTATTCTTGTGTGCCTATGATAGTGACTCTCACAAAGGGAATAACTGGCAAGTGGTAATAAGTGATAGCTAGCATTTATATAACACTTTAAGGTTTACAAAGAATTTTACATATTTGATCTCATTTAAACCTCACAACAAGCTTCTGAGTTAGGTGATATTTATTTTGCAGAGGAGTGAACTGAGGATGATAGATGTCAATTGACTTGTCCAGGGTCACATATCTGAAGCAAGATTTGAACTCAGGTCTCAGTGATTCTATGTGCCAAATTTGAGGGTAAGATGTTGTGTAGGAACCTGACATTTGTCAATGAAATGTTCTCAGTTTCCTTGGGAGTATCAAGACTTTGGTGTTGGAAGAGAGTGGGCATATAATGAGGCAAAGAATGAGGCTGATTAAAAAGTGGTATTGACTCCAAAGGCAGCACTTCTCATGACTTATTTTCTTAAAGGCCATAATTCAGTGTCAAGCTTATAGAAAAGCTCATTAATATCACCTTCCTTCATCCAACACTTTAGAGCTGTGGGATGTGCATTCATTAGTGTGGGCAGTCCCTCCACCAACTCAGCTTCCAACCCTTGCTATGCTGGAGCTGATAGTTTTTGTGTGTTACTGTAGATAGAAACAAAACAAAACAAAACAAAAAACACAACCTCTTCTTTGAGTGGACAGGACAATTGAAGAACTTTCCTAAATTGAGCTTGGCCAGTCCTTGGACAAAAAGCACACATTCTCTCTCCCTTGTCTAGAGTAGTTCTGCCTTACCTGTTCCTTTTGGCTACCCTGTTGCAAAAATAATTATCAAAAATTGGGGGCTAATAAAGTAGATTGGATAATACTAAGACTTGTGACTTTTGACCTTTTTTGGGGGGCAGAGAGGTCAGGACCCTTGTGTAAGAAGCATTCTCTGGGTGATGTGATGGATAGAGCACTGGACTTGCAGACAAGATCTGAGTTCCAATTCTTCCTCATACACTTAACTAGTGGCATGCCCTGGGCAAGTCACTCAAGTTTCTGGATCTAAGTTTCCTCAGCTGCAATATGAGTATAGTAATAGCTCCTGCCTCACAGAGTTGTGTTGTGAAAAACTGAAAAACTGAAAGCACCAAGTAAATACCATTACCGTGTCATTGGGATTAGTGACTCCTGCTTAGCACTTATCTTGGACCTCAAATTGCCTGAGGATGGTGAGAAATTAAGGGCCTTGCTGAGAGTCATAGAGCTAGTATGTGTCAGAGACAGGATTGGAACCCAGGTCTATTCTAGAAGCTGCCTCTCTGCCCACACTACCTCTCGATTTTTTAACACGCTAAAAATATTCTCCCATTGCCAGTAAATCCCAAAGCCCACAAAAGTCGTGCATGACTGTTCCTTGTATTTCCTTGTCGATATAGCATTTGATGACTGGTGTCTTTCTATTTTAATTATAGTATCTACTGTGTCTTCTACTAGCAAACCCAATCCTTTTTTTTTTTTTTGGTCTACCCAATTCTCCTTTTAGATGGACAGACATTACTAAAGTGATAAACACCTACCTCAGCATTATGGAGAGTGGTAAAAATATCCCCTTGTGGGAGGATCAGAGGCTGTGGTTTGGGTGGTTTGCGTCTAGATTTTCATAAATAGATTGTGCCCCTGTAGCTTTCTATTTGCCCGGATGTTCCTTCTGATGGACAGAGCTCGTGGTACCTGTTTGAGAGACAGATAGCAAGGAATAGTGAAAGTCTTCTGGAGACTGATGCCGATGACTACAGTTAAGTTTATCATGAATCCTCCTCAAATCTGAGTTGTATAAAACCTGAATGGAGCCTGTAATTGCTGTTTTCAGTTTATCTTCCCCTTCAAAAAGAGTTTGTTTAGAGGTGCAGCCTCTATATACGATCAGCTTATATTCAGACCAATGTCATCAGAGGAATGAAGAGCTAGAAGCAAGTTCAGACATCATGTAGTATAAGGGATGTTGCACTGGAATCCATAAACTTTTTTTTTATGCATAGTTTGAAGATAGTGCTTCAACACTGGTTTCTTTTGTATTCTTAAATATTTTACTTTATGGATTTAAAAACATTATTCTGAGAAGGGGTCCATAGGCTTTACTAGACTGCCAGAGGGTCCCCAGGACACAGAAAAAATTGAGAAACCCTGATTTAGAACACATTCATTTTGCAAAAGGAGTAAATGAAGGTCCAGAGAAAGCAGTGAGGCCCATTGGCAAAGAGCCCTGGACTTGGCGCCAGAGGACGTGAATTTGAATCCTGCCTCTATAACCCTGGGTGAGTTACTTAATTTCCCATGGCCTCAGTTTCCCCATTCATAAAATTGAGGGGGGTGGACTAGATAACTTTAACTACCTCTGAGCTATTGATCTATAAAATAAGTGTTACTCTCATCATACAAGTGACAAGTTACAGCATCACCATTAGAACCCACATCTTCTGATTCCAAATCTAAAATTCTTTCCACTGTAGTATATAGTTAATTTAATTTCTGAGAGATTTAAAAATTGGGCATAATTCTTTAAATTTGTCATGTTGATTTCCTAGGCATGAGAAATATATTTGTTATTTCCCTTCTGGAGAATGAGGACAGGGACCTATTCACTGCTGCCTTCACACCCCCAGTACTTAGCCCTGACTGATATATAATAAGTTTCTCACAAATGCTTATGGAATTGAGTCAAAATTCATGCAAAGAATGAAGGGCAGGGCACAGACTAAAGCATAATTGTTAAGGAGGTACAATTCATCTTTGGTGTGCATCCATTCTGGACCTGAATCTCTCCCTCCAGTCTACCTCTCAACCATCTTCCTCCCTTTCCAGAACAGGTTAAATTCTCTACCAACTGATTAACCTGTTGAATAGATTCTCAAGATTAGATTAGTTAAAAAGAAATAGAAGTTTTAACTCTCAGAGGAGTATTTGCATTTCAATACACATCTTTCTAAGATCCCAAAGCATTCGAAATGCAAAGGAACGAGTCTCTATCTAATGGTGGAAATGCAGGTAGAAGAGTGGTTTTTGAGATAGGGTGAAGGCAGTTAGAGTAAATGTCATAGTCCCAGAGAAAGCTGTTTGTCTGCTCTGCCTACCCTTAAGCTCAGCTCTGATGGAGAGAAAATTGAATTAGATGGTGGTCAAAAAGAAGAAACTTTTCTAGAGGTGGCATGGCTCATGCTTCTTTGGTATTAAAAAATATACAAAATACTTTCCTTAAAACACTATAAAGTAGTTTTGCATGTATTTTTAATACCATCTCCTCTCTTTACTGAAGTTGAAAGGGGAAAGGATTTACCCACCATTACACAAGTACTAGGTGTCTTGGATGTGATTTAAAAGCCAGGCCTTCTGGACTCCAACTTATTTCTTGTCTATCCACTTGTGCTCCTATGACTTCAACAGGTCCTATCTAGTATGCATGTGTGTGTATGTGTATCACCATAACCATAACCATAACCATAACTATACATACATAACACATATGTGTGCAATGTATACAAACACATAACATACATAACCACATGGCATACATTTTGTGTATTTACATACATGCACATATATAGGTACACACAGATAATACACATGCATGCACATAAATACACACATGCATACGCATATGTACATACATACATACATGTAAAATCTCTACCCAGATAAACTAGAGAACAGAGGGATGCATTTAATCAGAGAGAGAAAGGGGGATTAAACTTTGAAAAGTTGTTTTCTATATTAAATCTTTATTTCAAAATGACTGTATCACTGATAAAGTATTTAGAGATTTTATTCACCTTCTAGCTCTCCTGTGGAAATGACAGGAGACCAAAATGCAATGATTGTTACTGACTAAATCCTCCACAGTTTGGGAAAGGAAAACAGCTCCAGGGTTCTTATTCACTTTGGAGCTCAGTCAACATCTTGTACATTCTGTGAGTGAGAGGGGAAGTCATTTCTCAATTATAATAGCTTCTCCCTAGTTCAGAGTGTTCACTATTACCTATGGTTCCAGAAATGAGGCACATGATCACAGAACCTCAGAGCTGGGAAGGTCCTCTGGGGCCATCTGGTCCAATCCATAATCCTCTACATGTATGACAACTGGTCATCCAACTTTTACATAAAGAAATACAATGATGGGCAGTACTCCCAAGGCAATTCATTCTACTTTCAGCAAACTGTCAATATTAGGAGATTTATGAGTTAAAAATCTTCCCCTGTAAATTCCTCCTATCATTCTATTCTCTGGAGTCAAGGTTAGGAAGTCTAATCCCTCGTTCACATGGACAGTGGCCCATGAATGCTGCTATTATATACCCCGGAGGTCTTCAGGCTAAAGACCCCAATTTTCTCCAACTGATTCATGGATGGAAAGATGCCACCATCATATAATCACAATCTTAGAGTTGGAAAGGACCATTTGGGGCAAGCTATACTTCTACAGAAAAATTTCCTAACCCAGGATCCACAGACCCATTTTCAATGGGTCCATTAACTTGGAGAAGAAAAATACACACACACACACACACACACACACACACACACACACACACACACCACACTCACACACACACTAACTTTCAACTGAAATTTAGCACTTCCTTCAATTATGAAATTAAGAAAAACAATTTCTGAGAAGGGACTTGAGACTGCCCACGGGGTCCATAATTCAGAAAACAGATTGAGTCCTTGCTGCAGAGCAATCCCCTTTACAACATCCCCAACAAGTGGCTCTCCAGCCTTTGCTTGAATATCTGAAGTGATTGCAAACTCACCTCTAAAGGTATCCTGTTCCACTTCAGGAATTTTTAGGAAGTTTACCCTTATATATAAAATTTAAATGTGTTTCTATGCAACTTCCTTTCAACCTTCTATAATAGTTTGGTCCTTTGTAGAACCAATGAAATCCCCCTTCTATCTGACATATCTTCAGATACTTGAAGATTTCTATTGTTATCCTTCCCAATTCTTCAATTCTGCCATCTCTAGTTGCTTTAACTGACTTTCATGGTTTTGAGGACACTCACCATCCTTGCCAACCTCTTCTAAATACCACCCTCTGGTTTATACAGGTCCATCTTAAAATGTGGTACTTACCATTGTACACAGTCCCTCAGGTGTGGTCTGATTGGGGCAGGCTATCTTTCTCCCTATTTCTGGACATTCTCTTTCTATTAACATAGGCTAAGATTGGATTCTCATTTTTAAGTTCTGTATCACACTATTGATGCAAGTTTGAGTCCATTTTCTAACAACCCCGTAGATTGTCTTTCTTTGACCTATATGGTGTAGTCATGCTTTTTAAACCTTATGCTCTTGAAGTTTTTTTTATATTAAAGGTAGGACATTATATCTCTCTCTATTTAATTTTAATAGCTTTGTACCCACCTCCTGATCAATTGAGACAGTTTTGTGTCTTGCTGTCATCCGATGTGTTAACTATCCTTTCCGAATCATTTGTAAACACTCTATTTTGTCAAAGTCCTTCCCATTAAGTATACACAAATAAAGATACTACAGATGTGACCTGACCGGGGCAAGAACAGCGTTTTATGACTGTTTCAAAACCTCGATCATTCTGGACAAAGGGCTATTTGCCTAGGTCAGGAAAAAAATAACAATGGGAACACCAGTTTTAGGTTAAAAGTACATGAATTGGCATTAGTGGAAAGAACATGATTGTCTAAATTTTACTGTCTTGAAATGTAAATGCCTCCAGGAATAAGGAAGTGACAGTCTCTCAGGACATCTTTACTTGGGACCTGTCTTTTAATATTTTGGTACCTGTATGTCAATGTAAGTGGTTCCTTTGTAATTCTATGTATTTTATTTTTTGCACTTACAAAGATTATCCTGAGGAGTACGTAGGCATCGCCAGACTACTAAAGGAGTCCATGGCATAAGCAAGGCTAGGATGCCTTTGTATTGCACTCTGTGCTATCAGACCACATCCAAGTACTGTATTTAGTTCTGAATATCACAGTTGACAAACGATGTTGCTTGGAGACCATCTAGAGCAGATCAATTAGGTTGGTGAAGGCAATAAAGTCCATGTCATCTCTGAAGATGGTTTGAAAGAACTGGTGATATTTAGACTAGAGAAGACAGGAGAGGTAAAATCACTGACTTCAAGTGACAAGTATGGTTGTCTTATAGAAGAGGCACAAAAATTGGATGATTTGGACCCAGAGAGTAGACCCGGGAGTAGTCCAGAACAACAACACAACAACAACAACGACGACAGCATCATCAACAACACAAACTTTAGGCTCGATGTTAGGAAAATAACAATACTTCCTAACAATTACAGCAGTCCGTAAAGGGAATGAATGGGTTCACTCCAGAGGTGATGGATTCCCCTTTTTCACTCAGCTTTAAGTGGTTTAATAACCACTGATGGGGATGTTGGAGTAGGACTCCATTGGTAAGTATATGGGCTAGACTAGAAGGTCACTGAAGTATTTTCCAGCTCTAGAATTCTGTGTTTCTGTGAAATCCACGGAGAAAGAGTCTCATACAGCCTTCTAAATCAGCGAAGGGAGATCAGAAAAGGCCTTCTGTAAAGATCACTTTAAAGTTAAGATGCAGGTGATTCAAAGGATTTCAATCCATGTGGCTGTAAAACGGAGGGTTGGACTGAGATTTTCGCATTACTTTGAGTTAGCAAACACAAAAGATTCCTGACCACGAAGAGGAGAAAAGAAGACAGGAGCATGAACAACAGCAAGAAATTGCATGGTTGGAAGGCCAAGAAAGAGTCTTCCTCCCTCAGTTGACCTCATATATAAATATTGTCTTCTTACAGCGTTGTGCTGATGAGACCAGGCATCTATTTCTCAGGAGAGTCCAGCGAGTTTCTGGCAAAGCCATTACCTAGCCATAAAATCCGTTTTTTAAACATTAGCCCTGGAAATTTTAAAATAATCATAATCTTAGGGCTAGAAGAGACCATAGAGGCTACTTAATCCAGCTCCTTCATTTTATAAATGAAGAAAGTAAGGCCCAGAGGACTAAGTGACCAGCACAGTCACATTGGTAGCAAGTACCACAGGTGGAATTTGAACTGGGGCCCTCTAACTCCAGACCTAGGTCTTTTTTCCACTGTCCCAGGCAGTGCCCCCTTGTCAGCACTGGAGAAACCATTCAAAATCTGTGCCATTTGTGACAATAAAGGACAGACTATTTAATAAGGATTCATTTTTAATGAGATGTGCTCATACCTTTCAAACCTTGTGCTTTTGATGTTGCTTGTTTAAAAAAATTGTTTGGGGTAAGACTTTAATTTCACCTTAATAACTTTGACCCAGGTTCATAGCCAGTTGAGATATTTTTTGCGTATTAATCTATATGTATTTTTTTCTTTCCAAATCTTTTGAAAGCCCTGTGTTTTGTCAAAGTCTCTTTTTTTTTTCCTTTTTGATGCATCGTCCATTTATCTTTTATGTTTTTTTAAGAGATTTTTTTAAAATTTTGGACTCAAATACCAGAAGTTAAATATAGAATAAAGAAAAGAAACATAAACACATCATAAAATTAAAAACTAAAACTTAAATATAAAGTAAGAAAAGAGAAAAAAAAGCATGTCATGTGCACAGCAGAACACGAGAAGATTCAAAATAGATAGCCATAAATTTTTTATTCAAGAAAGCCGATCTGATGAATACTACACATTGTGAGAGCTGTCCATCTTTGCTTTCTTGTAAGTTTTCTTTTGCTCTCTGCTGTGCACTTTTTACTTTGTTCTTTTCCCCCCTCGCCCGGAAGGCTAGAGTAAAGTGTGGATATACTTATATACAAAAGTCTCTTCTACCGAGTTGTGGGCAGAAATGAAAATGCAGGGTGGCATCTTGGCCGACCAATTAGGTCATAGGAACGAGGAATGACAACAACAAGAACAATGGATACCACGTTTACATAGTGGTTACTATGTGCCCAACAATGTGCTAAGGTCTTTACCATGATTATCACATTTGATATTCACAACAACCCTTGGGAGATAGTAGCTGTTATTATACCCATTTTAGAGATGAGGAAACTGGGATAAACAGAGATTAAGTGACTTGCATGTAGTCATACAACTAACATATATTTGAGGCTGGATTTGAACTCAGGTCTTCCTGACTCTAGGACTGGGCCCAGTCCTCTGCAACTATTCACTGCCACATGTAGCTTCTTAGAAAAGGACAGAGAACTTTGAGTTTCTTCTAACTTATTGCATCCTCCAAGACTTCTCTTGCGAATGAGAGAAACTTTTGTGTTCTATCTATATCTATCCATCTATCCATCTATCCATCTATCCATCCATCCATCGATCATCTATCTATCTATCTATCATCTATCTATCTATTATCTATCTACCATCTATCTATCATATATTTTCCCACCTATTATCTATTATCTATCAATTTGTCTATCTGTCTGTCTGTCTATCTATCTATCTTGCACTGAGGGAACAAATGCACTCAGTAATCATTGAATTCACTAAGATTATAACACTTTCTCTGGAATCAAGGAACAGGGAAATATCCAGCCAATAAAGCAAAACCAATTCAGATTGCTATTACCATATTGCTAAACCAAACTCACCAGACACATACACATACAGGCTGTACTTTCACCCTGCTCCCCAGCTGTGAGCCTGAGACTGGGATGCATAAAGCCCATGGGTCATATTAATATTAATCCCATGTTTTCCCCAGGTGGATTGTGTGCTAGGTTGGAGGCAAGTAAAGCTTGGGTTCAGTTTCTATCAGTGATATTTATTAGCTGCAGGTCTCTAGACGAGTTTACTTAAACTACATGAGACTCATTTTCCTTGGTTATGAAATGAGAACAATAAGACTGCCCATCTCTGGGGTTTCTTTGAGACCGAAAGAGCACTTTGTAAACCATTAATTGCACTATTTAATGCCAACTGTGTTGTTCTTCTCCTCCTTCTCCTTCCTCTTCTTTCTCTTCCCCCTCCTCCTCCGTCTTATTACTCTCTTTATCACAAGAACTAGATCATTTATATGAAATAAATATAGACTAGAGACTATTATTTCTTTCCTTCTGTATCCCCTATGCCTAGCACAGTGCTGGGCACAAAATACATACTTGATAAATTCTTGTTAATTGATTAAATTGAGAGAAATGCAAACCTTACAGTAAATGGATGGTTTTTTCCTGCTGTAATCTTTCAGAGTGTACCAAACTTCGTTTTTCAGCTTGAGACCTGCAGTGAAAAATGATATCTGTTTGTATTAATAGATGTGTTTATGTGTACGTGTGCATAGATCTTAATTATATGTACAGGGTTTGGCTATATTTCATAGAACTCATGAACAGAAGTACAATCTGGGGGCAGTTTTTAACTGATGCTTTAGGAATAACAGTTGATACATAGTACTTGAAGCTTTATTAACTTTTTATATACATTATTTCATTTGATCCTCACAGCAACACTTTGAGATAGGTACTAATATTCTCATTTTAAAGATGAAGAAACTAACTCTCAGAGGCCATAGGTGACTTACTTATAGGTGAATGTCAGTGTCAGAGGTGGGATATGAATCCAGATCTCTTCTTGGACAGGCAGTTAGATGCACAGGAGATAAAGCACTGGGCCTGGAGTCAGTAAGACTCTTCCTGAATTCAAATCTGGCATCTGACACTAGTTGTGTGACCCTGGGCAAGTTACTTAACTCAGTTTTCCTCAGTTCCTCATCTGTAAAATGAGCCGGAGAAGCAAATAGCAAACCACCTCCACATTTCTACTACCTCTGTTGTTGCCTCTGTTACACTCAGAAGCTTGTTTTAATCTACAAGCACTATTCAGTCCTCATAAATCTCTCTGTGACACCAACTCATATCTTTAAAATGTCTTAATAAATTGATAGGAAGTAAATAGGTTATAGATAGATAGATAGATAGATAGATAGATAGATAGATAGATTAAACATTTATTTATTGTGTTTACTGTCAGGCACTGTGCTATACATTGAGAATACACATGCCTGCACAGCAATGCCAGTTGTTGCCCTTAGGGAGCTGACATTCTGCTGACAGCTGAAGTGGCTGGGATGGGGGGGGGGTGGATACATGAATGGTCAAGGCTGATAGGTGATCAGTATTGTCATGGGCTGCTCTGTGTTTCAAGGAAGCATGATGCTTAACATGAGTGCTCCAATAGAGGTTCAAAGAAGATTTTGCCAATCAGAGGAAGAGGCCACGAGAATGGAGGTGATAGTGTGAGAAAAAGACTGTTGAGCAGTGGTGGAGAAGCAGTTTGAGGCATAATATATGGGCTGGTCCAGCTTTGAAGAAATTAGTAAGTGCTTTATAAATATTTATTGAGTTTAACTAAATTAAACTGAATTGACTAGATATCAGAAGCATCAGAGAGCACCAGGGTCACATTAGGATATCATCAAGGGTCTATATAGTTGAACTTGGGTCATGTAGATCTTCATCTCCCTTAAAGAGACAAAGAATGGGAGGGTTTCCCAAGCTGGTTCAATGCACTCAACATCTACATACACCCAGTGAGCATAGTAGTCTATTGAAATTGCAATGGGGTGGAATGGAGGCAAGAATAAAAGTTGCTTGACATGCCTTGACTTTGGGAATATAGGATTTGGAAACTCTGATGATACTGAATTCTTCACACCTGAGCTGTAAAGATCATAATAACCCCAATGTCCTCTGAAGCCTTCCAGGAACTGAGCTTTCATTTCTGGCTCAAGTGACCACAAGGACAGGGAAGCAAGCCAGGGCTTTGTTATAGGGAAGGCTCTATTATTCTCCAAGTTGTTCTCAGTCATTCCTATCTACTCACCCATCAATAATTCTGAGCAGGTAGTCAAATCAACATCTCCTCCCATTTTAAAAGTGGCTCTGTTGGCACATCGTTGTGCCAACTAATGTTTTTATGCCAGGAGACCAGGAATTCTTATAACTTTTTTTTTTTTGCTGTGTCATGCACCCTTTTGAGAATCTGGAAAAGCTTATGACCTCCTTCTTAGAATCATACTAAATGTATAAAATAAAATATATAACATTACAAAAGAAATATACTTTAATGAAATATAGTCATTAAAACAAATTGAGAGATACCAAGTTAAGAGCCCCTGCCACAGAAATTAAACTTTAGAAAATTCTTGGGATACTTAGCTTCTTGTCCTGACTCTGCCACTCATTAGTTATGAAACTCTTTCGTTGGTATGGTAAAGTACAGGGAATGGTGAAAGGGAAACACACATTTATTAACCACCTACCATGTACCAGAGCTGGGCGTGGCATCAGTAAGACCTATGTTCAAATCTGGGCTGAGACACTTACTAGCTGTGTGACTTTGGGCAAGTCACTTAACCCTGTTGGCTTCAGTTTCCTCATTTATCAAATATACTGGAGAAGAAAATAGTAAACCACTCCAGTATTTCTGCCAAGAAAACCCCAACTGGGGTCATGAAAAGACAGACATTACTGAAAAGTGACTGAACAACAAATGTGCCAGAAACTATGTTAAGTACTTTGTAAATATGAGCTTTGATCCTCACAACAGCCTTGTGAAGTAGGTACTATTATAATTCCCATTTTATAGTTGAAGAAACTGAGGTAGACAGAGAAGAGGTGACTTGTCCAGGGTCACACAGTTAGTAAGCATCTGGGACTGGAGTTGAACTCTGGTCTTCTTGACTTCTGACTCCAGGCACAGCTCTCTAACCACAAACCACCTACTTACATGAGTAAAACAGGCAGCATACCTCTAAAACCAGTACTTTATAGCTGAAAAGCTGATCTGGATCCAATGCCCTCCAGGAATTATTGCAGACCAATACTACAGAATTCAAAATTAATAAAATAAAAAAAGTAAAGATACTAATGCCTCATTGGTATGAACACACAGCATCTTTTACCATTTACTCCCTAACTAACATTTCACCTTTTAGACACAAGCAGATGCACTTTGTGATTTTGATGTGGCATAGACTAGCTATAGCACTGGATATTTCCACTTAAATAGTGATGATGGTGAAAAGATGCATTATGGTCTCCTGAAGTCCTTGGGTGAAATAAAAATCAATACCAGGTGACTCTAGAGAAGGAGCTTCTAATGGCTCTTCTATTTACAAGTCACTCTGGTATTAACTTCCTACATCAAAATAGATCAGTCCAGAGATGCTATGCTATGCTATCCCATTGTCAGGGGAAGAACCCTCTTGATCCAGACCTGTAGTAACTAGAAAAAAAAACAAAAAAAAAACCCCAAAACAAAACTAACTCCGGTGGCCAAAATGGGCTGGGTGGCATCTACAAACACTTCTTCATCTTATAAATCCTTCTTTAAGACTGAATGGAGACAAGGCAAGTCTTGAGGTCTTGTCTTGTTCCTATATAACTAGGGCTGCCTTCTGTTTTCAGCTTGCAGTAGCAGAGCGATGATGTTTTTGGAAAGTCATGTTGGGCAATCTCCATGAAGAAATCTCATGAGATTATCCTTAGTCCAAATCATCCTTTTAGTCTGATTATTTGCTTAAGAGTGATGGCATATGATGGTAGCTAGCAATGTGGACCAATTATTAGAAATGTTTTGTTTTTCAGTCATGTCCAACACTTCACGACCCCATTTAGGGTTTTTTTGGCAGAGATACTGGAGTGGTTTAAAATCCCTTCTCCAGCTCATTTTACAGATGAGGAAACTGAGGCTAATAGTGTTAAGTGACTTGCCTATGGTCACACAGCTAGTAAATGTCTGAAGCTAGATTTGAACTCAGGAAGATGAATCTTCCTACTCCAGGACCTAGTGCTCTATCCACTGCACCACCTAGCTGTCCTGTTAGACATGATAATGGCAGGCAACTAACTGGCACAATGTTGTGATTGTTGTAGCAAAGATCTAATATAGACATGGGGACAATTCAAGCCACATTTTGAAGAAATCATGACAGTCTTTTCATCAAATAATCCTGCCAGATAAACATTTTGCTCAAGCTTTCTTGTTAAATTTCCATGAAAATTAGCTACCTTTTGTGTATTACATGAGTATCCTCCTAGGTGCTACATTCTCTTAGAATCCTTTTCACCATGAGAATAAGTTACAGGACACCAAGCAGAACAATAGTTCACACTCCAGGTATAATAGCCTACTTTTTATTCTTCACATTCAATAGTCTCTCTCTTGACCCCACATTTGGCATTGACCATCCCCCATGTCAGGGATGGTTACCATCCCACTCATCATCTAGCTTTCTTTTTATATCTTTCAAATTCAACTCCAAAGCTATTTTCTGTACGAAACCCTTTCTACCCTTTCCCCACCTTCCCAAGCTAGTACTTTCGTCTGAGCTTACCTTTCATATGCACTGCATATATCTTGCACATACATACTTAATTATTTTTGTATTGTCTTCCCTATGAGAATGTGAGCTCTGTGAGGACAGGGACTACCATTTGCTTTTCTTTTGTTCCCCAGTATTTAATACATTACTTGGTATTTAGTAAATACTTATTGACTAGAATTCAATTTTCACTTTAGAGTTTACAAAACATCTTCCTCTTAATCTTACAAAGTAAATATGACCAGTATTATTATCACAAAATTGCAGAAAACAAAACAAAACAAAACTTGGAGGAGTTATATGATTTTACCATAGCTAATAAGCGAGGGAGGCTGACAGAAAAACCTAGATTTTCTAATTTCCAGTCCAGGGGACTTTCTGAAATACCACAGTACCTCAAGAGCTGCTAGTCAATGGTTTTAGGCAGAAGTATGCTTGAGCCAAGAGCCAATTGTTAAATTTACAGTGTGAGCATTTACACCTTTCAAATCAGTCAATGCTACAAATCAGGGCTAGATTGATCATTCTATTGATTGTCTAGAATTAATAAAGCAATGAAGAAAATGTTAATAATTCAGATTAAAAATAAAAGTGTGATGTGGTTCCATTCCATCCCTTCTTTCCTTTCCCTCCCCCTCTCTCTGGATATTTATTTGTTAAACCTTTACAACCAAATACCTGCTTTCAGGGTAACTGTTCTTATAGGTGATGCCTGTATGAGAACAAGATAATGTAACACCCACCTCCTAGGATAACAAGGTAATTTCCTCACGAAAGGATAAAAGAATAACAAATATAAGGCCAGTAGGACCCTCAGAGGACCTCTAGTCCAATGCTCTCATTTTACAAATGAGAAAACTACACCCCAAGGAAGTTAAATAACTTGCCCAGCATCCTATGGCTATTATTCATCAGAGGAGGAATCTGAGCGCAGAGCCTCTCATTCTAGAACCATGATCTCTACTTTGTCTCTGGACAGATGGCTCAGCTTGCTAGCTAGTGATAAGTTTGATTTCTCTGACAATTTGTCTCTCAGACTTTCCCTCCATATTGCATTGAGATGGAAGGTAATCTGGGATCTTGTTCAATCAATGATGTGAATTGATCAGCTTGATCAAATGGGTACAGTGGGTTTAGGGAGCTCTTCTTTTTTTTTTAAGTATAGAATAAATTTTTTTTAATTCTTTATTTATTTATTTATTTATTTATTTTAATGTAAAAACAAAACATATTTATTATACTTTTTTAAGTTACATATTTTCTCCCCGTCTTTGCCCCGTCCACCACCCCAAAACAGCCATCCCAGTGTGTCCCCCCTCCCCCAGTCTATTCTCTCCTATGTCACTTTTTGGTAGGGCAGGATGGATCTCCCAACTGCAGTGCCTGTGTATCTCAAGTTCCGGTTGGATGTAGTCAATAATAATAATAATAATTGCATAGATAGATAGATAGATAGATAAATAGATGGATAGATAGATACACATTCATAACATTTGATTATGGAACTCCAGATTGCAGATTCTTTCTCCTCCTCCCTCACCACCCATCCCCACTGGAAGGACAAGCAATCAAATACAGGCTGAACATGTGAAATTACGCAGAACCTCTCCATAGTGAGCTCACTGTGAGAGTCTGATTAAATGTCCCTT
>CM053583.1:33725937-33761654 GCA_028627135.1 Pseudochirops cupreus | reverse complement strand
GATCTTTCTTTTCCCCAAAGAAGGAATCAAGGGTTTGGGAGCTGTTCTTACTTTGCTTCTTATGCTTATTCTTACTCATGGTTCTTCAGACCGTGATTTTTTTTAAAATCTCTGTGGGGCTCTGCTTCCAGAAGGGAAAGCTCTGTCCCAAATCGCTGGGGTCCTCCCAGCTGCCATAGCTCTCAGGAAGATGCTGGGACTCTTCCTAAATACTTCTGGCTGACTGGATAATGAGGACTCCAAGACGGAGGCCCAAGACGGGGATCCGGATCCGGGCCGCTCAACGCGAGAGCACTGGCCTGAGAACAATCGCTAAGTCCCCCTGCTGTCTGCAGGCCGCGGGCGGGAAGCTACAAGGTGGAGGCAGGTGCAAAACCTGTGCCTTTTGCTTTTCAGCTCTGGAGGCCTTTCGCCAGACTGCTTATCTCCCCCCTTTGGCAATTCCCCTCGCAGCTGCTGCTAATCCGCTCACCTGAGAGGCTCCTCTGCTCCTCCTGTCCAGCCACCCCCGGGGCACAGCCTCGGCTTCAGGGCAGGCTGGTTTCGGTTTGCAGTGCTGATATGGTTCCTCGTAGCCGAGCTGACTTTAGTGGGAAGTATGTTTGTGTGCTTTTTGGAGTTCTAGGATTGGTTTAGAGTCCTGTTTTATGGGTATTTTGGGGTGGCTATATGAGCTCTGCAATGTGTTGCTGCTGCTATGCTGCCATCTTGGCTCCGCCCCCTCAGGGAGCTCTTCTAACCTGAAAGCTTCCAAAAGAAGTAACTCATTATAATCTTGGATCTGTGGTGGTGCTGGGCTCAGAGGGCCCACCTTCAATATTGTACTTTTAAGCTTGTAGACATAAGTAGGCATAAACAATGAGCAAAAGACTTCAGTGCTGCATTATGGTGAGATAATTAACACCAAAGATTTAGGATTCTATTGAGTGGCACAGTGGATAGAATGGCAGGCCCGTAGGTAAGGAGACCTGAATGTGAATTTGGCCCCAGACACTAGGGTTGTGACCCTTAGGCAAATAACTTCACTGACTCTATTTCTTCATCTGTAAAATGGGTATAGTAGCATTTACCTCCCAGGGAATGTTGTGAGGGTCAAATGAGATAATTATAAAGTGATTAACACTCTCTTTCACATAGTAAGCACTTCATGCATACATGTTAGTTACCTACCAACGGTCTTATAGTAACGAAGTATAAAGGCATGACTTTAAAAAGTAGTTTGGAAACCTGGGAAGACTTATATGAACTGAAACAGAGTGAAGCAAGCAGAAACAGAAAAACATTTTACACAATTATCAACAGTGAAAGAGTTAAGTTACTCTGATCATGAAAATGATCAGAGAAGATTCCAAAGGACCCATGATAAAAATTGCTATCCACTGCCAGTGAGAAAACTGATGAATTCTGCACCCAGATTGAAGCATACTTTTTTGGACATTTTCTATTTATCTTTTTTTTCTTCTGGTGCAAAATGGCTAATATATTTTGCATGAATTCACATGCATAATTGATATCATATTGTTTACTTTCTCAATGGACTAGGGAGGGGAAGGCTAGAGACGGAATGCAGAATTCAAAATTTAAAAAAAGAATGTTAAATTTAAAAATAATAGTTTGAAATTTTAAAATTCATGAACTTAATAAGGACATCTTTGCCAATTTGTATAGAGTTCTGTTCTGCCAATGACATTGTTCTGGAGTAGCAAGCAATTAGTGTCCCAGTGCCATCTGGCACTTTGTGGATAAATATCACTCCATCATGCTAAGTAGAAGTATTGGTAGTGTGAAGTGGTGGTTATGTTTATTTCAAGGTATTAACACAAACTCAGAAGTCAATATCTACTTGACATCCTGGAAAGTGTCCTCATGTGCTTCTGATATCACCAAAGATCTGCTTCCACTGGGGAATGAAATCTCTCAATAATTGGGGAAAGGAAAACTAAATAAACATTGGGTAGGAAGAGGAAGGTTTGAAGTTCCTAATTTGTTCAAGAAGGAAGTGTCATATGGATTGCATACATAGTCTGGTTCTGATTGATGTAAATAATGAAGCCAATGAAATGGTTGCGTTATTTGAATTTGTACTTCATATTTCTATTGGGCTGGAACCAATTACCATATTTTACATATAATTGTGGGAGCTTCATAAATTCTTGTGGATTCAACTGTTGTCTTGAACAATGACATTGAAAGGAATCATTTTGCATTTTTTCCTTTTGTGTTTTCCTGTGGATACCTATTGTCTTAAAACATTGCACTATTTCTTGAAGACTTTCAACTAGTTCATTGTCTTTTGATTTCATGGGTAGCCCATTATAAGACTATGGTTCCAGTCATGCCTCTATTAGATCTATATGCCAAGGATGTACAAAAAAGAGCAAAGAACCTATTTGTACAAAAATATTTATAGCACTTCTTTTCATGGTGGCAAAGAATTGGAAATCAAAGGGATGCTCATCAATTGGGGAATGGCTAAACAAACTGTGGTATATGATTGTAATAGAATATTATTGTGCTATAAGAAATGGCAAGCAGGATGATTTCATAAAATCCTGGAAAGACTTACATGAACTGATGCATAGAGAAGTGAACAGAACTAGAACATTATACGCAGTAACAATGACATTGTGCTATAAAGAATTGTGAATGACTTAGCTATTCTCAGTAATACAATGATCCAAGACAATCTCAAAGGACTGATGATGAAGCATACTATCCACTTCCAGAGGAAGACTTGATATTGATTAAGTAGACACTGAAACATGCTATTTTTCACTTTTTCTTTCATTTTTTCTTTTATTCAAGTTGTCTTGTACAAAATAACTAATATGGAAATGTTTTACATAATTGCATATGCACAACCTAAATAAAGACTATGGTTCCTAGAAAGCAAGTGTTGGAAAATCTCAGTTGCCAGTGAAATTCTTAATGGGGGACTCTTGATCTTGAATGTTCCTTGGTGAATGCTAATTGTCTAGCCGATGATTTGTTGTTGGGAAGCCTGGCCAAGGAGAAGTTTTGGGAAATTCTTCTTTCTCCCCACGAATATCAGCAGATAGTTGACTGGCCACAAGCAGTAGATATGGGTGATGATTATGACTGATTAACAGTGTGCTTATCTTCTAAATGTGACCTTTCCATGAAGATTTTTACAACATGATTTTGTAACTGGCTTGGAAGTCCCTTATTTGTTTAAATGTTCTAGTTTGTCATATTTTTCCCTTTAGAATGAAAGAGGGAATGATGCTGGTTTATACTATAAATGCCCAGCTCCTCAGACAGCATGCAGAAAATCTGTGTCTTTTCTAATACTTTCCTATATCCTCCTAGTGATGAAAAGTGGAAGCATTTCTGCCAGTAAGCCATTCACCTTTTCAGGATTAGCTCCCACCATTGCTGACTGAGTGATCTTGAAGAATACATGGTAGAAGGAGAAATGTTCATAAGACATCAACCTCCCTTACATGCCTCTTACTTAGAAAGCAGACTGACAACGTATGTGCTATTTAGACTGCCCCAGAGCAAACATTTCAAGAAGAGGACACTCATATAGTGGGGATGGAAGTGGGGAGGGGAAGAATACATATTTGCTTACCAGAAGTACTTGAAAGTACAACCGTACTATCTATGGTTGTGCAGTTGTTGTTGTAGGCAATTGGAGTTAAGTGACTAACACAAAGGTCACACAGCTTGTGTCTGAGGTTGAATTTGAACTCAGGTTCTTCTCATTCAACTGTTTGTTCTCTATCCCCTGTACCACCTAACTGCTGCGAATTGTGCAATTTTAACAGAATTCTACTTTATACAGGTATCATCATATCAGTCCATTGATGTAGAACCTCAAGGGCTCTTCATTTTCAAAAAAGAGGCAAAATAGTAGAAGGAAAAGAGAGCTGTATTTGGATTCAGGGGACTGGGTTTAAAGCTTGGCTCTGACACCTGTTGCCTCTGTGACCTTGGGTGAGTCATTCAGGTCAAATTTACCATCAAATAAACATGTCTTGTCCTCGAACTTTTTCCTATCAAGGTCTAGAATACTCTCACTCCTTTTTCCATTAGTCGACTTTTATACATTTTATGGGGGACTGACCCACAAGGGCTCAGTCCTTTGACATGTGCAATCATCTTTGCCTGGTGCCAACCCTCATGGATGCTTGGGGAGCCTGCTTCTCAAAATACACCATGACATATAAGGGAGACATCCTAAATTATTTAAGTGCTAAACTGCACAGGGACTTTTGGGATACCCTATATTCTGACTTTTTCCTGGTGACTTATTTTGTGGTGAAGAAAAGACTTTTAATTGACTACTGAACTGAATGAGAGTACATGCAAAGGTCTGCAAAAGAGAAATTCCATATTTCTCTCTCTCCTCCTCCTTCCCTCCTCTTTTCTCCCTCCTTTGCATTCTCTCTCTCTCTCTCTCCCCCTCCCCCTTCTTTCTCTGGCTGTGAACGAAGCTCTGCCATAAATCTTGGCTAAAGAGAAAGGGGTGGCCAACTTGGTTGCCTCAGTTCCCTACCCAAGCCTCCATGTGGCACAGCATTGCTCTATTTTTTGTCCCTGGTGCATTTACATCTTACTGACCTTAGATGAATGAGCATTTGATATGGAACAAGTCTGAAATAGCCATTAGAATTCCAGTGATAGGAATCTATGGAAGAGATTGCCATAGCAACTGCAGCCAAGCTGCATGAGGAGCCAGTACATCTCCAAGGAGTGAGTGACCTGAATGATCCAGCCTAGCAGGGAATCAACCTGGCAGCCAGGATGCCATGTCCTTCAAGCAGGGGAGCGCCTCATCTATCCAACCATGCTGATTTCAAAGTGAACTTGGTAGGAGAAATGTTTGTAGAGACACTTTAAGAAAAGCCCACTCTTCCCAGGGACCAAGGGGGTAGAGGAAAATAGAGTCCTCTAGGTTTGGAGATTCTTCAAGGACTTCTCTTCTTGCTATATGTTCTCATAAAATAACGTTAAAGAGGATTGATGTTAATTGCCGTTCAATGCTTTTGAAGAGATATCTGAGGATGCTGGGAAAATACTAACTGGCAGTGGCTAATGATATTGGGGCACAAAACACAATCTTCAGAGGTACACACCAGAATGGTGGCTAAAGGCAAATAAACATCTATAAAGCACCTACTATGTGTCAGGTGCTGTCCTAAGCACTTATTAAAAAACTTTCACAACAACCTTGTGAGGTAGGCACTGTTATTACCCCATTTTATAGTTGAGGAAACTTACCTGTGGTTAAATGACTTGCCAAAATCACACAACTGGTATCTGAGACCAGATTTCTACTCAGACCTTTCTGACTCTAGGTCCAGCACTGTATTCACTGGCCCATTTAATATTAGAAGAACACCATTGACCTTCAATGCTGTCACTAAAATCTTGAGTGTGGTTAAATATCCAGATGTACTCTGGGTCTGGACCTACTCTTTTATATGTTATTGGGAGAGTAAATCCAGAGTCTAAGCAGGGTTATGTATGTATTCTTCATAGCTCTGTCCAAATGCTACCTCTGTCAATATTTTTCCCAATTCATCTAGCTAGAAGTGATCTCTTCCTCACATGATCTTAAAGAACGCAATATTCCTTATAATCATGAAATATATATATTTTTTGAGACAATTGTGACTAAGTGATTTGCCCAGGGTCACACAGCTAGTAAGTGTCTGGTGCCTGATTTGAATTTAGATCCTCCTGACTCCAGAATCAGAGTTCTATCCCCTGTGTCTATCCCTCTATCCCCACTGAGCTGTGTCTCCCATGCATGTCTCTGTATCTGATTTGCTTTGTACTTATCTGCATAGCTGCTTTCCCTCCTTCAATTACATTATCAGCTCTGCAAGTACAAGAATCATGTCTTATTCATATTTTCCCCAATGCCTGGTATAGTGCACTTCATACAGTTGATAGTTAAGAAGTAGCTGTTTAATTGAATTGTTGAATTGAATTTGATACTAGAAAAAGCATGTCAGTTTGAGAGATGATCAGGCCTTCAATATTACAATAGTTTGTTGTTGCAAAATGACTTTGGCCTAACCTGCCATCAATGTGTCCCCAAAGTCTTAGTGAAGTTTTAAGCCACATAATAGGGTCTGTACAACTTAGAGATTCACAGGAGAAAAATGTTAAGTAATCCACTAACATTACACCACAGTTGTCCCAATGGAACATACGTACATACGTATATATGTGCATACCACCTAGTTCTCCTCATCACAAAATATCCCTCTTTTAGTTTGTAAACTCCTTTATGGTGAGAATTATACCTAACTGTTCTTTGTTGTAGTTCAGCACCCGTGCTGAACTATCTGATTTGTGAATTGTAAGTGCTTACTAAACATTTCAAAAATTGAAATGGGCTTCTTGGAAATGAATGTTCAAAGTTATGAGATGGGGCAGAACAAGAGATCTGAATGGGTCAGTATAAATCTATGTTTTTATTATTAGACAGAAAGTATCCTTTACCAGTGGACAAGTGAAATATTGTTTGTATTAGGGGACATTTTGGTGCACTGGGAAAAATACAAACATATCCACATATTCATATACACCTGCACTCATCCACCCTTCCACCTATACATACTTACACACTGCCACGTACACATTCACATATATTCATATCTACCCACTCATACACATACATGCACAGCTATACACACTCCCACACATGCACAGTACCCCTCCCCCACATGAGACATACATGTACAGAGACACACAGGCGCAGACGCGGACACTCTCTCTCTCTCTCTCTCTCTCACACACACACACACACACACACACACACGCACACACACACACACACACAATGATCTGGGTTTCAGTTCCTTCTCTGCTGGGTGACAGTGAGCAGACTGATTCACCTTTCTAACACTCTCTTATTTCATGTGAAAGCTACCCTTAATGTAACATATAGTACATTCTTCCCAAGGTTTGTGTGTGAAGGAAGCAAGTTATAAGCTATAAAGCTCTATGCAACTGAGGGACCTGGTTTCCAGTCCTGTTTCCCATACTTATTTCTGGCTTTGTGACCTTGGGCAACTTAAGCTTACACAGCATCCCAAGCACCTTTTCTAAAAATGATATCTGGGTTCAAATCTCACCTCTTCTGATTAGTACCCAAGTAGTCTAGGTCAAATAATTTTACATTTATTGGCTTCAGTTTTTTCACTTACAAAATGAGAATAATATTATCACTTACATCTCGGGGATGTTGTAAGGATCCAAGGAGATAATATTCATAAAATAATACAATGCTTGGCTCACAGTAGGTGCTACATAAATGCTATTGTTCTTATATCCTTGTTGGTGGAGTAGCAGGAAATACAACCAAGTTCCACCAACAAACGTTGCCAACAGGTCTATAAAATGCACAAGACCAAATACTAATTGGGAAATCCAAGCAAAGACACTGAGTTGTTTTCAAATCCAGATTGGTATGGGGAGAAAGAGAGGTCTGTGGACAGTGTAGACAGGATCTAACCAGGAATTGTTATGCAGCACATCCTAGCATAGGGAAAGACTGTGTACCAGGGTTAAAAAAGGTCCCAAGTTTATCACAAAGGAATATAAATATATGTAGTAGGGTAAATGAATAGGCATCAGTGGGAAATTCTGTTGCTTTCTACACAGTTTTGGTTCACATATACAGGGCTCACTGAAGAGGAGACTTGTACCTAGGGATGGCATTCCACAGGGAGGAGTGTACCATTTGTGGCATTACTATGAGCCTTTGATGGCAAGAGTAGAACAGGTCTCAATTCTAGGATTTATCTGAGTCTTAGGCCTGCTACAGAATTAGCAAGGCAGGAATCGTAGACCAAAGGAGAGTTTTTCGCTCTGAACCAGCAGGTTGAGCCCAACAGAAGACTATTGGAACTCCAACATGGAGCAAACTCATAGGCGTGTTGCTCAGACCCAAATCCAGGTCAAGAACTTTCAGAGATCACACCAAGAGGACATAAATCACACTTTGCTCTGAATGAGACCACTTTGGAAGCACTGAACTTCCAGTTCCTGGTATAAGCTATCCTTGAAATCCTACAATTGCAATATTCAATAACCTCAAGAAAGTAGCAAGAACATCACAGGCATTCCCTCCAGAAATACACAGAATCTGCTCTAATATAAAGTCTGAAGTCAAAAAAGAAGCTAGAAAGTTGAAAAAACAAGAAAATTATCCCACTTAAATAGTTATTATGATAACAAGAATCCTCAAGACACAAGTATAGAAGAAGAGAATGACTCTAAAATATCTATAAGCAAAGCCTGTGAGAAAGCACAGACTAAAAACAAGTTTGACTAGAATTGTTTTCAGAATTGCTGGGATAGAAAGTATCCATTAGTTACCTCTTTCTTTTTAGGGGTAGAGGTATTTTTATTTTTTTCAAAATTTTCACTTTTTTTCCAATTTATTTATTTTTAGTTTGAAACATTCATTTCCACAAGATTTTGAGTTACAAATTTTTCTCCCCATCTTTCCCCTACCCTACCCCAAAATAGGGAGCCTACTGAGTACTCCTTCCCCCAATCTGTTCTCTCTTATGTCCTCCCCCTCCCCCTAATTTTCTGATAGGGCAAGATGGATTTCTATATCCCTATATATCTTATTTCCCAGTTGCATGTAAAAAACATTTTTTTTGAACATTTGTTTTTAAAACTTTGAGTTCCAGATTTTTTCCCTTCTTCCCTCCTTACCTACCCTCACTGGGAAGATAAGCAATTCAGTATAGGTTGTACATATGTAGTTGAGCAAAACATTTCCATAGTAGTTATATTGTGAAAGACTAACTATATTTCCCTCCATCCTATCCTGCCTCCCACTTATTCTATTTTATCCTTGACCCTGTCCCTTTTCAAAAGTGTTTGCTTCTAACTACCCTCTCTCCCAATCTGCCCTCCCTTCTATCAACCCCCTCTTATCTCCTTCCCCACTGCTTTCCTGTAGGGTAAGACACCCAATTGAGTGTGTATGTTATTCCCTCCTTAAGCCAAATTCAATGAGAATAAGGTTGTCTCATTCCCTTTCTCCTTCTCCCAATAAATTCCTCTGTCACACTTTAATTTTAATTTTTAGATATCATCCCTTCATATTCAATTCATCCTGTGCCCTCTGTCTATGTATACATGTGCATGCATATGCACACACTCACATACATTTATACACACATCCACCCTCCTATACATACATACACATATATTTATGTACACATACACACACACATACACACACACATATATACATATATATATATATATGTGCACTTCAGCTATCCTCATACTGAGAAAAGTCTTGCAAGTTACGATTATTGTTTTTCTATATAGAATGTAAATAGTTCAATTTTAATAAGTTCATTATGATTTCTTTTTCCTGTTTACTTTCTCGTGCTTCTCTTGCTTCTTGTCTTTGAAAGTCAGATTGTCTGTACAGTTCAGCTCTGGGTTTTTTATCAAGAATGCTTGAAAATCCTCTATTTCATTGAATGACCATATTTTCCCTTGAAGCATTATATCAGTTTTGCTGGGTATGTCATTCTTAGTTTGAATCCTAGCTCCTTTGACCTCTAGAATATCATGTTCCAAGCCCTTTGATTCCTTCATGTAGAAGCTGCTAGGTCTTGTGTTATCTGGATTGTGTTTCCACATTACTCAAATTTTTTCTTCCTGACTGCTTGCAGTATTTTCTCCTTGACCTGGGAACTCTGGAATTTGGCTATGATATTACTAGGAGTTTTCTTTTGGGGATCTTTTTCAAGAGGAAATTGGTGAATTCCTTCAATTTCTATTTTTTCCCTCTGGTTCTAGATTATCAGGGCAATTTTGCTTGATAATTTCTTGAAAGATGGTGTCTAGGCTCTATTTTTAATCATGGCTTTCTAAGTTCTTTCTTTGATCATGGCTTTCAGGTAGTCCAATCATTTTTAAATTGTCTCTCCTGGATCTATTTTCCAGGTCAGTGGTTTTTCCTATGAGATATTTCACATTGCCTTCTATTTTTTCAGTTGTTTGGATCTGTTTTTATAGTATCTTGATTTCTTTTTAGGTCATTAACTTCCATTTGCTCCAATCTAATTTTGAAGGAATTACTCTCTTCAGTGAGTTTTTGAAATTCCTTTTCCATCTGGCAAAATCAGCTTTTTAAGGCATTCTTCTCCTCATTGGGTTTTTGGGCCTCTTTTGCCATTTGAGTTAGTCTATTTTTTAAGGTGTTGATTTCTTCAGTATTTTTTTAGGTCTCCTCTAGCAGTCTGTTGACTCACTTTTCATGATTTTCTTGCATCATTCTCATTTCTCTTCCCAATTTTTCCTCCATTTCTCTTACTTGGTTTTTTTAAAAAGAAGTTTTATAGTTTTTAATCTCTAATTTAGGAGAGTTTAATTATAGTGTTTCTTTTTCATTTTTAAAAATATTTAATTATTTCCAATTACATGTAAATTTTTAAACTTTTATTTCTTTACAGTTTTTGAGTTCCAACTTCTCTCTCCTCACCTCCCTCATTGAGAAGGCATGCTATGTAATATAGGTTATAAATGTGCAGTTATGAAAAATAAATTTCCATATTAGTCATGTTATGAAAGAAAACATGGACCAAAAAAAGCCCAAGCACAATAAAGTTTAAAAAAGTATTCTTCTAGCTGGATTCAGACTCCACCAGTTCTTTCTCTGGAGGTGTATAGCATTTCTTTGACATGAGTCATTTGGAATTTCCTTAGATCAATATATTGCTGAGAATAGCTAAGTCCTTCAATGTTGATCATTATAGAATATTACTGTTGCTATATACGATGTTCTCCTAGTTCTGTTCACTTCACTATGCATCAGTTCATGTAAGTTTTTCCAGCTTTTTCTGAAAGTATCCTGCTAATCTTGAAACCCCTTCTCCCAATCTACCTTCCCTTCTATCACCCCCCCCACTCTCTTATCCCCTTCCCTTCTATTTTCCTGTAGGATAGATTTCCATATATCATATACATATACATACATATATATACATATACATACATACATACATACATGCATACATATATATATATAATTTCAAGTTGCATGTAAAAACAATTTTTAATGTTCATTTTTTAAATCTTTCAGTTCCACATTCTTTCCCTTCCACCCTCATTGAGAAGGCAAGAAATTTGATGGAGGTTATATATGGGTAGTCATGCAAAGCAATTCCATAATAGTCATGGTATGAAAGACTATATTATCCTCCATCCTATCCTGCCCTCCATTTATTCTATTCTCTCTTTTGACCCTACCTCTCCTCAAAAGTATTTACTTTCTGATTACCCCCTCCTCCCATTTGCCTTCCCTTCTATCACCACTCCCCTTATCCTCTCCCCTCCAACTTTTCTGTAGGATAAGATACATAGCTATACCCAATTGAGTGTGTATGTTATTCCCTCCTTAAGCCAAATCTGATGAGAGCAAGGTTCACTCATTCCCTTTCAACTCCCCCCCTTCCCCTCCATTGTAAAATATTTTTCTGGCCTCTGGTAAGATAATTTGCCCCATTCTACCTTTCCCTTTATACTTCTCCCAATGCATCCCTCTCTTTAACCCCTTAATTTTATTTTTTAGATATCATCTTTTCAAATATATTCCCTCCCATTACCCTTATACTGAGAAAGGTCTCATTAGTTACAAATATCATCTTTCTTTTTTTCCTTTTTCTTTTATTTTGGAGGGGGGAAGGCAAGGCAATTGGGGTTAAGTGACTTGCCCAAGGTCACATGGCTAGTTTTGTTTTAAGTATCTGAGGCCAAATTTGAACTCAGATCTTCCTGACTCCAAGGCTGGTGCTCTATTCACTGCGCCACCTAGTCACCCTCAAATATCATCTTTCCATTAGGAATGTAAACAGTTCAATTTTAATTAGTCCCTTATGATTTGTCTTTCCTGCTTACCTCCATGTTTCTTTTGATTCTTGTATTTGAAATTCAGAATTTCTATTTAGTTTTGGTATTTTCATCAAGAATTATTGTAAGTCCTCTATTTCATTAAATGTCCATTTGTTGCCTGAAGTATTATACTCAGTTTTGCTGGAGAGGTGATTCTCGGTTTTAATCCTAGCTTGTTTGATTTCTGGAATATCATATTCCAAGCCCTTAAAGTAGAAGATGATAAATCTTGTGTTATCCTGATCATGTTTCCATAATACTTGAATTATTTCTTTCTGGCCACTTGCAATATTTTTTCCTTGACCTGGGAATTCTGGAACTTGGCTACAATATTCCTAGTTTTCCCTTTAGAATCTCTTTTGGGAAGTGATCAGTATATTCTTTCAAGATCAATTTTCCTCTCTTGTTCTAGAATATCAGGGCAGTTTTCTTTGATAATTTCTTGAAAGATGATGTCTAGGGTCTTTTTTGATCATGGCTTTCAGGTAGTTCAATAACTTTTAAATTATGTCCCCTGGATCTATTTTCTAGGTCAGTTGTTTTTCCAGTGGGATATTTTACATTATCTTCTATTTTTTTTTTCATTCTTTTGGTTCTGTTTCACAATTTTTTTATTTCTCATAAAGTCATTAGTTCCCATTTTCTCCATTCTAATTTTGAAGGAATTGTTTTCTTCAGAGTGCTTTTAGACATTCTTTATCGAGTTGATCAATTCTGTTTTATAAGGCACTCTTCCCCTCATTGACTTTTTGGACCTCTTTCTCCATTTGAGTTAGTAGTCTATTTTTTAAGTTCTTATTTTCTTCTGCATTTTTGGAGTCTTCTTTAGCAAACTGTTGACTCTTTTTTCATGATTTTCTTGTATTAGTCTCATTTCTCTTCCCAATTTTTCCTGTACTTCTCTTACTTGATTTTCAAAATCCTTTTTGAATTCTTCCATGGCCTGAGACCAATTCATATTCTTCTTGGAGACTTTGAATATATGAGCTTTGACTTTGTTGTCTCCTTCCATTTGTATGTTTAGATCTTCCTTATAACCAAAGTAAGATTCTACAGTCTGATTCTCCCTCCCCATTGTTTGCTGAGTTTCCCAGCCAATTATTTGTCTTTTAGCTAGTTGTCAAGGTAGACCTCTGCTTCCAGTGTGGGAAGTCTACTGTCCCAAGCTTCAGGGGTTTTCTGCAGCTGTTTCCAGAGATACTTTTAGGGACTTATAAATTTTCAGCTCTTTTAAGGTTGTATGATGAAAGGAGAGGTGTTACTCCTCTCCTGCTCTGTGCCGTGGTCTGTGAGTGACCACAAGATCCCTTTTCTGCCTTGGGACTGTGAAGAGGATTCCTTCTTCACTGATGCCACAAGCTCCACCATACCAGTGCTCCTCCTTGTTCCAGGACTGCCACAGAACTGCAACCCAAATCTAAGCAGGGGAAAGTAAGAGAATCTTGCCTTTGCACCAGCAAAGAGACCCCTGCAATCCATCTCTGATCCCCCAACCACCTGCCACATACACACCATCCGTGGGCCCAGAGCTTTGGAAGCAGTTCCCACCTCTGCTGAAGCTGCTGCCAGGGGGTACTGGAGTTGGTGCAAACCATGCAGGACTGTGCTATTCTCTCAGATGGATGCAATAGACCTTTCCTGTCGACCTTCCAGGTTGTCTTGGGCTAGAAATTTGTTTCACTATGTCATTTTGTGGGTTCTACTGCTCTAGAATTTTTTAGAGTAATTTTTACAGGTGTTTGGGGGAGAGTTCAAGCAAAGTCCCTACTTTTACTCCATCATCTTGGCTCTGCCCCCCATAGTGCCTTTAAGAGAAATAGAAACATTTGGAAAAAAAAAGGTTTTTTTGGGGGGGAGGTTAATGTAGCGCATTCCATTTAGGAAGGAGAAAAAAAAATACAATATCCTTATTTTAAATATTAGTCAAAAACTTGTATTTATCTCAGAATATGTACTTTTATGAATTCCATAGAATTTTGAAGGTAGAAGGAATCTTAGGGCTCCTCAAGTCTAACACTCTAAAACTAACAATTTACAGAGAAAAAGATAAAACCTAGACAACTTAAGTGACTTGGCCAAGGCTGCATAATTAGGTCATGGAGATTTCAGGATGCAGACCCTGTACCCTATGTTGCCCATTCCTCTGTACCACAACATAGCTAAAAGTCTTTAGCTTGGCCTGACCTTTAGCATAATGATTAGCACAAAGTAGGCACGTAATAAATGTTTTTTGACTGACTTTTCCCATACTGAAAACACTTGATAATCTATGATGAATGTTATAAAATATGAACAAAAAAGTGCTTCAAAAGGAGCAAAACATGTCTTGACAGATAACACCGTAAAATTGAGAAAGCACTGGCCTTAGACTTGGGAAATCTGGCTTTGAATCTCAACTCTACTGCCTACTTTTGTATGACCTTTGGCAGGCCATTTCCTAGCTCTGTGCCTCAGTTTCTTCAGTTATGCAATGTGAGGGTAAGGCTAAGTGATCCTTGAAGTGCATTCCAGATCTAACATTCTATGTTCAGTGTTCTCTTCCAACTTGAACATTTTACTATCTTTTCTCTTCAAAGGTCTCCTCCATCTCCAGCATTCTTTGTTTTATGTTCGCCTTCTTTGGCATTCTATCCTCTGTGTTCTAAGTTCACTTCCAGTTCTGACATTCCTTGTTCTTTGTTCAAGTCTTCTTCCATCACCAACATTTCTTTGTTCTATATTCTCCTTATCTGGCATTCTTGGCTCTGTTCTAGGTTCTCTTCTAGTTCTTATATTTTGTGTTTTATGTTCTAAGGTTGCTTTTACCTCTGACATTTTATTCTATGTTCCTTTCCAATGCTAGCATCCTAGGTTATGTATTTTAAGGTCTCTCCTAGCTCTGACATTCAGTATTCTATATTCCAAGGTCTCTTCTAGCCCTGCCATTCTTTGCTCCATATTCACATAAAAATTTAGCATTTTATGTTCTAGATTGTAACCTCCTTTCCAGGGTTAATATTTTGTGATTTTTGTTCCTTTCCAACTTCAACCAATGCCCTATGATATAAAGTTCACTCCAGGTTGTGCATTTCATGTTCTATGTTCAAATTTCTTTCCAGCTGTAACATTCCCTATTCTATGCTCCCTTCCAGCTCTAATATGCTCTGTTCTAAAATTTCTTCTAACTTTCACATTCAATGTGAATGGCACTAGGTTAGAGTAATGCAGCAGGAAACCCAAAAGGAAGATTACTGAAAAAGGGTGATGAGAAAGGAATATGTTCCCACAGTAACTGCTTGGTGAAATGACAATGCCTCACTTTGTACCTGGTATTCTCCTTTGGCAAGAGTGGGGGGGAAGAGACCAGTCTTGCCATTGCCTGGATGATCATTGACTAGGATATTTTCAATCCAACATTTCCACTATTTACAAAGGGGGTGGGGAAAGGGTTGAGAAACACTCTTCCATGGTAAATTTCCCCAAGCATCCTATGAGAGGTGCATGAAGAAATCCTGTTGACAAAATATTTTGTGCAAGTACCTCCCACACACAGCTTTGAAATTCTCCTCCTATGCACTTCCCAATCCTGCTACTATTCAAATAACAAATGTCAGCAGCATCGTAATCTGTTTCTTTCTTTCTCTTGCCCCATGACTCCTCTAAGGAACATTAGCATCTATTACATTTATCTCCTTATGTCATTTCTGGTAACCTTTAAATGAATTTGGTAAATTTAGAATGAAAGTTTGTTCCAAGTGTTCCTTGGAAGTCATTTGGAAGGTAAGT
Source organism: Pseudochirops cupreus (assembly GCA_028627135.1). Classification (NCBI taxonomy): domain Eukaryota; kingdom Metazoa; phylum Chordata; class Mammalia; order Diprotodontia; family Pseudocheiridae; genus Pseudochirops; species Pseudochirops cupreus. Next base: position 33,745,979 of record CM053583.1, on the reverse strand, counting down.
TAAATAAAAAGGGAACCACAAGAGCATTCTGTATACTTTGGAGATATCAGAATTTACATTTCCATTGCAAAAGTCTCAGGTTTTTCCTTCAGAGGTCCCAGTATTTCCTGGCATTTTCATAGAAAGCAAGAACTAGAAGGAACCTTTCTCAGAGACTTCCCAGGACCTTTCCTGGCAATTTCCGAAAATCCTTGTCATGTGATATTGTGCAATATGGTTCTAGGCTACACTGTAGATGTTAAATCAACAAGCATTTATTAAGAGTTTACTATGTGGTAAGCTCCATGCAAAGGGCTGGAGATACAAAGAGACTGACAGCAATTGTGAGCTTGTCTAGGGCAGGAACCGTCATTTACCTATCTTTGTGTCACCAGCCCTTAGCATAGAGCCTGGAACACAGTAGGTGCTTCACAAATATCTGTTGGCTAATTGATTGACTTATTGGAGAGACAGAGACTTTATGTGGGCAGAGATCTGGTCTCATTAGGATGTGAGTTCACTGAAAACAGAGGCTGTATTGCTATTCCTCATCATTTTCTGGAGCAAGGCCCAGAAAATTGTAGGTGCTTAATACATGCTTTTTTCACCATTCATTATTTAAATTCCACCTCCCCCTACCCATTTTGCTGGGCACAATGTATTTTAGAGGGTTTTTAAAAAATAAATATTACATTTATTGATTTTTTTTAATTTTAAAGATAATCTATTACAACCCCATTCCTTTGCTGATGAGGGAAAAAAAAAAAACTCACAGAAGGGCAGTGACTTGCCCAAAGTCAAACAAACAGTAAGTAGTGACACTAATAAGTAGAACTCTAACTAGGGCAGGTCAGCTGAGGCTTGGGCTAAGAGCACTAAAATTTGGAGATTGCTGACAGCAGTGGAAGTCCTTTAGCAGATAGAAACAACAAAATCAATGGATCTTATCAACTATTTAGTGAGGATAACATGGGAAACTACTAGATGGCATGATTCCTCTTCCTTCGCTCTCTACCCCAGTGGCTAAAACCCAGTTGACTTTCTCTCTCAGTCTGATCCAACTCTGCTTCCTTTCCCAAGTAAGTAGTCCCAGCTGCTGAGTTTCAGCATCTATCTTCCCTTAAAAGGGGAATTTGAATCCAGGTCTTCTGATTCTAAGCCTAGGATTCTATTTACTGTAACATATTGCCTCATCTTCTCTGACTTGTTAGACTTATACCCAGAAATGTGATGTAATGAAATAAAGGGTCCGTGTGTTGCTTTATGGTGCTTAGATCCCAATTGCTATTAGACCAATCCCTTTAGGGAGCAAGGATAGCATGATGATTATGTGTTACTCCACTGTTTTTGTTTTTGTTTTGTTATCAATGCCTTAAAAATCCCAACAACATCACAGTAATTTCTGGATATATCACTACCCTCAGCCTCTTGCCCCTAGTGAAACTTCTACTTGTAACAAAGGAAAAGTAAGGAAAGCCAAATAACACTATGACCTCATTAGATCTAGTTTAACTATGTATGCCATGTTTCCCACCCATAGTCTGACATCTCTCCCACAAGGAATGGAGGTTTATTTCTTCATTTCTTCTCTAGCATCACATCTAGTCATTATAAGTATAGAACGTTTGTCAGCCCATTGTTCAAAGGAAGTTTTCTGGTGGCTCTCTCCTACTGTAACATTCTGTTATCACCCTCAACTTTGGTTTGCTGTATATCTTGGCTATTCCTATCCCCTGACTTTTTCTCTTCACCACCTACTCAGTTATTCTGACCAGCTTTGGCTTCTGACTTCTGTGTTCCAGCTAGCTCTTTAGTTTGATTCACTTCTCAATGACTCATGGTTTTGACTAATTTATAATACTTTCACCTCTGTTTTGTAGCATAGTAGAAAGGTACTGGGTTTACAGTCATGCGATTTGAGTTGGATTCCTACCTTAGACATTTATTAGCTCTGTGACTGTTGGTAAATGATTTAACCTTTCAGAGCCTCACTATCTTTCTCTGTAAAATAAGATAGGATGGAGATAGCTTACTTCTCCGAGTTTTTGTAAGAAATGTACTTTGTAAACCTAAAATCACCATAGAAATAGAAGATCACTATTAACTCTCTCATTCCACATCTACCTCTCCTCCCTCTGATACTGAGTTGCCATTGTCCAAAAGTCCAGTTTGTTTATGTCTTCTATCTTACAGTCTGGTGGTGATAGCTTCATTTGAGCACTTGCTTTCCCACTAGCTAGTGGAAGGATGAGATAAACACAGGCCAAAATCTTGTGCATATACATTTTCCCTGACTGGTCAAATATAAGCACCTGAAAGGCAACAATTACTTCTCTCATTTTCTTTTCATCACTAGTAACTTAACAGTGTCTTCTTGCACATATTGGATGCTTAGTAAATGCATTGATGGTTATTGTGGATTGGCTTGTTGATATCAGAATGTCTTTCAAATTTCTATATACACATGGCAAAGGCTGCTGCCTACTGTGTGAGTTTAACTGACACCTGGAATTACTGTGTTTACATCTTCATGAGAATGTGAACTTTTTGAAAGCAGGGATTGTCTTTTTTTTCTATTTCTATCCCCAGTTCTTAGTATATAGTAAAAACTTAATAAATGTTCTTTTGCTGATTCATTCATTAATTTTTTTTTTTATCCATGCCAAAGAAATTGTGGAAATCGTAATTTTGCTGATGTTCATTGTACTTAATTAGGAATAGGTGTATCACTGGGTCTATGGTCGTGAGTACTATAGTCCAGGGTATATACTATTACATGAATTTAAAATCAATTAGAGCAGCATCTGTGAATCTGTTTTACCCCTAATATTTTGATAGCTATTTCAATATAATTAGGATCTTTTGTTATTCTATTATCTTATGCATTTATAAACATCATTCTGAGAAGGGGTCCATAGGCTTCACTAGATTGACTGCCCCAGGAGTCCATGGCACAAATGGTTAAGAACCCCTGAGATAATAGATAGGGAGAGAGAGAGAGAGAGAGAGAGAGAGAGAGAGAGAGAGAGAGAGAGAGAGAGAGAGAGAGAGAGAGCGCACTTATTAAGAACTATGTGCTGGGCAGTGTACTAAGCTCTGAAGACATAAATATAAACCAATAAGACATTTCCTTCCCTCAAGGAGATTACAGTCTAATAGGGGAAAAGTGCAAACAGAGGAAGTAGAAAAGGTGGGGAGGAGAAGATGTATAGAATGGACTGGTGACTGGGAATGGAAGTTTGGCTCTGGACGAGATAAGAGGAAAAACACATTCACAATAAGTAGCCTAAAATTCTCCTGCAGCAAATTTCTTCTTCTCCTCCTCCTCCTTCTCCTTCTTTCCTCCTCCTTGTCTTTCTGCTCCTTGTCCCTCCTCCTCTATGTTATTTAGTTTAATATTCATTTTAATTTTTATGATATTATTTAGATATTGCATTGGTGATGGAGCAAGACTTTTGATGAGTAAGAAAAAAATCATACATGACTCTAAAGAACATTAAAGAATTTCATGGTAACCATAAGGAGGTTGTAGCAACCTTATAGTGGTGACCTGATACAGTGAAAGAACACTGAGTTAGGAATGTCAGATTGTTGTTGTTCAATAATTTTCAGTCATTTCCAACTCATGACTCCATTCGGGGTTTCCTTAACAAAGATACTGGAGTGGTTTGCCATTTCCTCAGCTCACTATACAAATGAGAAAACTGAAGTAAACAGGACTAAATGCCTTGCCTAGGGTCACACAGCTAGTAAGTGTGTGCAGTTGAGTTTGAACTCAAATCTTCCTGACTCTATGCTTGGCGCTCTATCTACTATGACACCTACCTGCCCTTGGAGTGTCAGGACTTGAATTCAGATCTTGTCTCTGTCACTCTTTGTGCAATCTTGGGCAAGTCACTTCTTTTCCAGGTCTCATTTTCCCTATCTGTAAAATGGGAGAGTCGAACTGGATGATTTCCAATCTCCTTAGACAATAGATGCACAGTTGGATGGCTATGACTGGACATAAGATAGATAGATGGATCAATATGTATGTGGATAGATATACAGAAATAAACGAATGCACAAATGAGTGAATCAATAAGTAAATAAAACTATCTCCTTTGATTTAACCCAGAATTTCAGCTCTTATGACTGCCACACCATACTGCTGGCTTCTATTGAGCTTACAGTTTAATAAAACCCACAGAATTTTTTCTTCGGACAAATTGTTGCTTAACTATGCCCCACTTATTACATAATTGTGAAATCGATTTTTGAATCTAAGTCTAATATTTCACATTTATCCCCACTGAATTTAATTTTTTTTCCATTCATCCCAGTATATGAGCTTTTATATTTACTTTGCAAATATAAACCATACATGAAATAAATCTAAAGCTACCCTGTCTTTACTTTTCATATACATCTGCATTCATGTTATTTCTCCACTATAAATGTCAGTGTCTTGAGGGCAAGGAACATGTAAGTTGAATTTTTTTACAGTCTTGCGGTATCCTATACGTAATAGGTGTTTAAAAGTGTTTGTTGAATTAAATTGAACTGAGTGATCTCTACCAGACCCTAAATTCCAGGCTACTGTTCTCCTCCTCCTCCTCCTGCTGTTCCTCCTCCTCCTTGTCCTCCTTCTATATTTGATGGACCTGTGAACTAATGTATTTGAATACTCTCTTCAATGGCATTGATTAAAATCCATTTGTGCCTTGTCATGTCTATATTTTTTCTATTAATCTTCACCCAATATTGTGAAGTTTAGAACCTCAATTTCTTGATACTACATGAATGCCAACAGATCAGATAGTCTGTCTGTAAGTTATCCTTAACACTTGTGAATATCCCACAGTGTTATCATCAACAATCATGAATCATTACTGCTATTATTTATTTATACTTAAAAAAACACACTTCACATACACCATCTGATTTGAGTCTCATAGCAATCCTTTAAGGTAGTTTAGATAATTTTATCTTTATATTTATTGTACAGATAAATAATTTTGAAAGCCAGAGTAAGGTATTCAAATAATGTCATCAGCTAGTAACAGGCACAAGGATAGATCACAGGTTCATCTCTTCCCCTGGGCCCTTTTTGTTGTGTACCACATGGTTTGAAGAAATGCGGGGAATATGCTTAGATAAGTTATTACAGCAGTAAAAGAGTTTGGGATCTGAGAACATTCTTACATTTTATAATGCCTGTATTGTACAGAGAGGGCAATCATCGGATTATAGGTTCAGAGTGTGAGGGACCCCTTCATTTCACAAATTAGAAAACCAAGTCTCAGAGAGGTCTTGTAAATTGCCTAAGTAACAAGGTAATAAGTAGTTAATCGGGGATTTGTACCTAGGTCTTCTCTCGACAAATCCAGCTCCTTTTCCATTTCCACCCTGAATTTCAATAGGATATTGAATTAAAGCACAGATTTATATATTTAATGGAACAAACTTTCAAGTAGAATTTTCCAGAGACAAAAAAGTCAAATTAAGGAAAGCCACCACTGAAAAGAGAAGTTTCTCATAAAAGTTTGCATGGGCGCCCACTAAGTAGCAAAATCTGCTGAGAGACAGAATCTCAACTTAGCTTTAGAAGGAGACATTTTTAGACATTTTTCTTGGTGTTGTTATATTGAATGAAGACATAAACTTCTCTTAATTGAGGCATAAAGTGTTCTGACTGCTTCTAAGAATGGAATTTTAAACAAAATAAAGAATGCTTAAAATAGCATCATCTTGTGATAAAACGTTGATAAGTCTCATGGCAATGACTCAAAGCCAAATTAGGTAAAGTGCATGATGGGTCCTCTGTATGCACAGCTGGCTGGGGCAAGGAATGTGCATTGTCTGGGAATGTGCCGAACCATGGAATTGAATTTTCTCTTTGTCATGGGTCAGAATTTTAACTGGGAATCCTGTTGGCTGGGGATAATTCAGTTGGTAGTAGGTCAGTAAAGTGGAAAGTTTCTCTTGGTTGGTATTAAGTCTGACTCCAGACTCAAATGCATAGCTGAATGTCAGTGACTTCTGGTTCCTCCTGAAAAGTCCAAAAAAGGTCATAAGCAAGGAGTTTAGTGTCGACAGAACACAGATGCTTGGAGAAAGGTGGGATTCCTTTAGTGGCTGTGTGTGGCATGTGGCAAACGGAGTACCATTAAGTATAGTAATGGCAAGTTGAGAATCTTATTGGGCCAGGAGACTTCCTTGGAAAGGAAGTATGTTTTCCTCAAATATTGGAAATATATTCCATCTTAATACTCCACCTTTGATAGAATTCTGGGTTAGTTTATATTGAGTGGTTTGGGCTTGCAAAAATGGAAAAAAAGGATACAACTGAGGAAACCCCTGTAGTCAATATGTGCTACCTCTAATGTGGTCACTCTCCACCTTAGAACCCATGTTGTAGTGATATGAATTACTCCAGAGTCTTTGAGCAAATGAATGTTTCTTGGATGTTTATAGGCATGCTTAAGTGGAAGGAGCTTGTACTTTGAGTCAAGAAACCTGAAATCTAGTTTTAGCTTGCTGCTATCTAAATGTGGTATCTAGGGTAAATGTCTCCCCCCGCCCACTCCAGGCCCCAGATTTCTCTTCTAAACAAGAAGACTTAGTCTAAATGATCATTGGGATTCCATCCAGGCTTGCCAGCCTGTGCTCTTAGGATGTGATGGTTATGGGTATTTTGTCTCTCTTTTTCCTTCCCCAATTTTTTTTTTTGCTTGGAGGGGGGAAGGTAAGGCAATTGGGGTTAAATGACTCGCCTAAGGTCACATGGCTAGTTTTGTGTTAAGTGTCTGAGTCTGGATTTGAACTCAAGTCCTCCTGACTCCAGGGCTAGTACTCTAGTCACTGTGCCACCTAGCCACCCCTTCTTCCCCAATTCTTAAAAAAAAAAAAAAGGATTTTAGATTCAGGGAATCTCAGACTTGAAAGGGGCTTACCCATATTTGGATCAGAATCTGTTCTATGACATCCTTAATAAATTACTCAATTAATAAGTATTTATAAAGCTCCTAATATGTGCCAGGTGCTGGAATAAGCACTGTGGATACAAAGAAAGGGAAAAGGCACTCCTTGCTCTCCAGGAGGTCCAAGTTTTATAGGGGAGACAACAAGCCAACAATTATGTCCAAACAAGCTTTACACAGGAAGAATTGTAGATCATTCAGGGGGAAGGCACTAGCATAAATGAGGACCAGAAAAAGCTTCCTGAAGAACGTTACATTCAATTAGAGGCCATCTGCTTAACTGGGGCAGCTAGGTGGCCTGAAGTAAGGAAACATTGAATTCAAATCCAGCCTGAGACACTTATTTGCTGTGGGAGCCTGGGCAAGTCACTTAAACCATTTGCCTCAGTTTCTTTATCTGTAAAATAAAGATAATAATAGCACCTATCTTAGAGAATTGTGAGGATCAAATGAGATAATAATCGTAAACCTATTCGTGCAGTGTGTGGCACATAGTAAGGTGCCATATCAATATTAGTTATTATTATTACCATTATTATGGTTATTAGTAGCATGATTATGATTATTCTTTGCTCTAGAAAGGGAATTGACTCCCTTCCACTTACAGAATAAAAGACTTCCACCTTTGGACAATTCGAAATGTAAAATTATGGCTAATATGTCAGTTATGGGACAGAAATTATATATTACTATATATATATGTAATATAGATTATAATATATAATCACATACTATATAATATAATACATTATTATATAAATTATATCTAAGGAGACAGCATAGATAATGATTTTTTTACATATGGTTCCTTAGTGGGTATTTCTTCTTATTCAAAGATACTTTGATTCCTTTTCTGGGAAAGTTATTCTAATGGGCACATGCGTGATGCTGTTGTGACCATGCAGAACAGATAATCTCAATTTTCCATCTCTCTCCTTTGAAATCCACCATTGCACATAGTTGGAAGAATAATCTTCCTTAGGCACATAGTATCATAGATGAGAGAAGCTTCAATAACCTTCACTGCCTCTCTATGTCACCACTCTGATGAAATACTTGATCTTTCAAGGTCCTCAACAATTTGGCACCAAGCTGTGTTTTCAGCTATATTGTTTTATTGTTCCCCTTTCTGAATTCTACATTCAGCTACTCCTTGAATTTAATATCTCCTCTTCCACCTCTGTGTATCATCACAAACTACACCAAAGCCTGGAATTTTCTGCCTCCTCAATTCTGCCTCTTCGAAGCATCATCTTCCCTCTAAGCTTAGCTCAGGTTCCATCTTCTCTATAAAGATTACTCTGATCCTATCTCTACTTAAATTATTTTTATACGCTAGTACTGATTAGTATACATTATAGCATAAAGTAAGCTCTTTGATAGGAGACAGCCAGGTAGCTCAGTGGATAGAATGTTGAACTTGTAGTCAGGAAAAAATGAATCCTGCCCCAGATATCTGTTAGCTGTGTGACCCTCAGAAATTTAATCAACCTTTTACAGCCTTAGTTTCCTTATTTGTAAAGCGGGTAATAATAATAACATCTACTGATCAGGATTGTTATGAAAATCACTTAAGGAAAGGAAAGTGAGTTACACTCTTTATTTGCTGTGTAAACGGGAGCTTTTATTGACAAACATTCCCTGCCAAGTGCTTTTAATTTCAGAAGAGCAAGGATAGCTGGGCTCATGCATCACTTAGTAAATACATGCATGTTATATTTGCAGTTTGTATAAGAGAGTTAATATTCTTGAAGACTTTCTATGGATTGTGGAATTTAAAGAGACCTCTACAATGCCACATTATCTGAAATGGGTCCCTACTATATGCCTTTGGGTCCCTAGGGCCTCTTATGTTAAAGGAAGTAAAGCAAGTTTCAGGGGCACTCACTTGCCCTTTTCAGTGGATAACTTTTCTTTTACCATCCATGTTGTCATGGACCAGAGGAGTAGCCCCCTCTTCTGGGTTCCTAAGTAATATTACATATAGGAACCACTTGAGCTGAGACTTGAGGATAGTTAGGGATTCCAGTGAGTAGAGGTGAGGACAGAGAGCATTTCAGTCATTAAGAACAGCAAGCATAATGAAGCAGAAGTGCATGATAGAAAGTCCTCTTTGTTTCTCGACTTGCTTCCCTGTTAAATGAAGGAGTTGTACTAGATGGCCTCTGAGGTGCCTTCCAGCTCTAAATCTATGACTCTGTGACCCTTTGTTCCAAACTTAGAGAATATGATGTGGATTCCAAAAAGTCCCTCAGCTGCTTAGGTGTGAATGGTCCTTGGGAGAGGGCTCATTTAAGCTGAAGGTAACTAGAGGGCACACACACACACACACACACACACACACACACACACACACACCGAGCTAGTTGGATCGCTTTCTCTGACATGTGGATTACATTCTCCTGGTATGTGGGTTGTATAAAACATAAAAACAAAATCATCATCTGGCTTAGGGTTAGTGGTACTTATTTTTAATTACTGAAAGTTATATTATGGGAAAAACAGATTATAAAATAGTATTTGGGAAATAGCTAGAGGTCTTCACAAGATGAAATAATAGGTCTAATTTTATGAGCAGGCTACAAAAAAAGTCAGAAATGTCTGAAAAAACAAAACAAAATAAAACAGGAGCTGGAGGAATTTTGGAGAAGTCATATCTTCCCCGTTTCTATTTCTAGGGAGTTGGAATAGCTCGCTAAAACTCTGAATATTTTGTTTCTTTTTTCAGTAGAAAATCACAAATAATACTGCTTATACCTGGCTTAGCATAATCTTGTGGAAGGTGGTGTCAAGAGATATAGCCACCCAAAGGTTGGATAAGGTTAGGGAGGAGGCAATAGGTAGTGTGGTGTGATGGAAAGAGCATTGACCTTTGGGTCAAGAGACCTAGGTTTATGTCCCATCTCTGGTACTTACTAACTGTGTGACTTCTAACCCATCAGTTAGTCAACTAAAATTTTTTTAAGTGTTTATTGTATGCCAGAAACTGTGTTAAATACTGGAGATAAAAATATGAGTAAAATAATGAAAACAATAGCAAAAAGGACAGCAACAAAACCAGTCCCTCCTCTCAAGGAGTTTAGAGTCTAATGGAGCTCTCCCAAACTTTCTGAATCTCAGTTTCCTTATCTGTAAATGGGGATATTACCTACATGCCTCTTGTGAAAAAATGATATGTAAATCTTGAATTGATGTAGATATGGAGACTGTTAAAAGTTTTATATGGAAAACATTAAGTCAGAAATTAACCTGATCTTCTTCCTAAGCAACTTAGAAAGCCAGCGTCTTAGGAGCTTGGCCACAGTGGGGCTGTGATAATTAATAAGACTGTACAATGTACTTGGAGCACCTTCCAGATAGAAATCTATGACAACCCCCAAAAAAACATTATTGGAAGAACTCACTGATCTCTAGCTCTCCCAAATCATGGCTTATGTTTCCCGCTATGATCTCCTTCAGTTTGTTTTGTTTGTTGCTGGAACCTCACTTTCTTGCCCATCACTACCCATGAGTTTTGCCTGTTCTAGGTCGCATCTCTAACAATCAATCCTCTCTTTTGCAATGAATTATTTCAAAACAACTTTGTGTGTCTTCAAGTCCATTCTCTAACTAAGTGACTTTGAGTACTTAGCCTCATCAAGTCTTAATTTCATTATCAGGAAGAGAGAGTGAGGAAAGAGACCTGAGCAAGGTGACATGAAGAGGAAGAGAAAGAGATGAATGGAAGAGTCATTGTGGATTTGAGGAGAAAAGAATTTAGAAGAGTTGTTAAGGTATATAGGACTGTAAAGGGTTAATATATGTGGTTATATATTTATATACAAATATCAATGGGCTGCCTATATAATAATTAGTATATATGCATATATAAATAGGATGTTTATTTATATAATATGTAACAACAGCAGCGATAATAATTATTATAATGAGTGGTGATGATAAACTTATCTATCTATGTATCTTTTATTTATTTATTCCTGGTTTCTTCTGTCTTCTTAATGCTTTTCCCCCACGTGCATAACAATTCGTATACTTTTTTTCTCCTTTCTTATTAAATTGATCACAATTATGAACAAATCCATACAGAGAACAGAAAAATAGCATCTCAAATCATGAATCTACATATTATGTGTAGTTTATTTTTAAAGCATACATTATATTTTACACAACAGGACCAACATTTCCCTGCTAGTATGTGTCCCATTATGAATTTCCTTCTTTTCTGTATATTGTTAAAATTGATGGATTTTTCTTTTCACTTTTGGCAATGACATCAGTACTGTTTAACTGTCTCCCTTAATTCTTATCAGACTACAATAGAATCAAAGTCCTCCCTGTAACAAAAGTATAGATAAGCTAAACAAATTTATACATTGACTGTATTTGAAAATGGAAATCTTATTGGCTAAGATGATAAAATAGAAAAATGACAAATGCTGGAGAGGATGTGGAAAATTTGGAACACTAATACATTGTTGGTGGAGTTGTGAACTGATTCAACCATTCTGGAGAGCAATCTGGAATTATGCCCAAAGGGCTATAAATAATTGCATACCCTTTCACCCAGTAATACCACTTCTAGGGTTGTATCTCAAAGAGATCCTAGAAGTGGGAGGAAGACCCATATGTACAAAAATATTTATTGCAGCTCTCTTTGTGGTGGCAAAAAATTGGAAATTAAGGGGATGCCCATCAATTAGGGAATGGCTAAACAAGTTGTGGTATATGAATGTAATGGAATACTATTGTGCTATAAGAAATGAGAAGCAGATGACTTCATATTTAGCTGGAGAGGCTTATACAAACTGATGCTAAGTGAGAAGAGCAGAACCAGGAGAAATTTGTATACAATGACAGATGCAACCTATGTGTGATGACCAACTTTGATAAACTGGACTCTTCTCAGCAATTCAAGGTTATAACACAACTCTAAAAGACTCAGGATGGAAGGAGATGTCTACATTCAGAGAAAGATCTAGAAAGAACAGAGTTTAAATGGAGACTGAAGCAAACTACATGCTCCCTTTCTTTTCCATGTTTGGTTTTATTTCTTCTTCCCATTGTTCATTCCATCACTTACAACCCTTCTATACAACCAGACTAATGTCCAATGTGAAAGTATTTGCAGATCCTATACTTGATTGCAAGCCACCATGGAGGGGGGCAGGGAGGGCAGAAAATTTGAAACTCAAGGGATTGTGAAACTAAATCTTATAAACTAAAAGTAAACAAACAAATCAATTTAAATTTAAAAACAGAAAATAAACAAACAAACAAAAAAAGAAAATGGAAATCTTATTTTGCATCTTCAGTTCACAACTTCTCTCTCCAAGAAAGTGAGAAGCCTGCTTCATGCTCAGTCTTCCAGAGTTGTGATTGGTCATAGCTTATGGGGAGGGTGATAGGTCTTTTGTGGTGGTAAAAGAAACAAACAGCTCTTAAGTCTCATAAAGTTGTTTTCTTTTACAATGTTGTAGTCATTGAATAAAATGTTCTGGTTCTGTTCATTCACTCTGTATCAGTTCACACATGTCATTTCAGGTTTCTCTGAAGCCATCGTTTTTGCTACTTCTTTCACCCTACTATTATTTCATTACATTTGTGTACCCTAATTTTCACAGTCATTCCCCAATTGATAGACACCTACTTTGCTCCTAGTTGTTTTCTATAACAAGAAAAGGGCTGTTCCAAATACTTTTGTACAAATTGGTCCTTTCTTTTTATCTTTGACTTATTTGAAGGTATAAGCCTATGAGTAGTATCACTGGGTCAAAAGATATATATAGGTTAGTGACATTGTGGGTATGGTTAGAATTTGCATTCAGAAATAACTAGACCAATTCGCACATTTCCACCAATATGCATTCATGTGTCTGTCTGTTCACTTCTCACTCCTGCTATTTTCCTTTCTTTCTTTTTTCAAAATAATCTTTGCCAGGCACTAAGATGTCTGATCTAAATCTCAAAATTGTAGATTTAATCACTGTTCAGAGTTGAAAGTGACTTCTGAAGTCATCTAGTGGAATCTTTACCTGCAACAAGAACCTTATTTATAATATTTCCTTTAAGTAGTTCTCCATCTGTTTGCTTGGATGCCTCCAGGGGCAGACAACTTACTACCTTCTAAAACTCACCACTTAGCCCTTGGATAGCTATAGTTGTTGGAAGTTCTTCCTTGAGGCAAATTTTGCATCCCTATAACTTAAAATAATGATCATAACAAGTTCCCCTTCATATGATCTTTTTGGATGGGTAAAGAAAATTCTTTAGTAATAATAATAATAGTTAACATTTATTTTACAGTACTTACCATGCACCAGGCACTGAGCATAGCACTTTATAATTATCATCTCATTTGATCCTCACAACAACTCTGGGAGGTAGGTGCTATCATGATCCCCATTTTACAGTTGAGGAAACTGAGACAAACAGAGGTTAAGCAACTTGCTCAAGGTAACACAATTAGTGTATCTGAGGTCAGATTTGAACTAAGCCTTCTTAACTTTGGGCACAGCATTTGAGCCAGTCTGCAAATTATGTCTATTTTTAAGACTGCTCTGTATAGTTGGAAGGCCAATCTATTCATCTGGTTCATCCATTCATGTAACTCTCTGGTTAAAGTCAACAGACCAGACATCTTTCCCACATGTGGTAAAGGCAACTTTATTCTGTACATTTTTTGCATTCAGATTTACACTTCTCATCCTCTATCTTTCTTATCTCTTCATGCCTACTTGTATAAGGATCTCTGTTAGAGGCTGAGGATGCAAAGACAAAATGTAAAATAGTCACCATCCTCATGACCCTACATACTGTTGAGGTTGAGGGTCAACATGCAAATATGTAAGTTGCTCATACATAATCATTTGCATCTTCCTTCGCCCATTGGTCTGTGATCTCCAGAGCAAGGCATTGTCTATTACTATTCTTTGTACCCATAGTGCCTAGCACATTGTAGGTATTTGATAAATGTTTAGTGATTGATTGACCAATTTAGGAATGACAGAATATCCCTGAGTAGATCACATGTGCAACAATATGTGATAGAATGCAAAGCCCTGGGATCCAGGAGACACAGATCTTAATCCCAGCTCTGCCACTTAATCCTGTGACTTGGTACTTATGAACTATTCTTCTCAGGTCCTCATTTTATTCATCTGTAATATCAGGGGAATGGACAATATTTCAGGTCTGACTGAAGTCTAAATTTCTGCTAATTTTTGATGCTGTGTAGACAACAAGGAAGTGGGTGAGCTAAATGGGGTCATCAAATTTCTCTGGTGCTTAAAAGTAGAGTCACTCTGAATCTGTTTCTCTTCCTCCTCTACTCTCTCTCCCCAAAAGAATGTTAGCTCCATGAAGGTAGGCACTAGTCTATTAGAAAATCATTTTATCTCCAGGCCCCAGCACAGAACCTTGAACATAGAAGTATCATCTCTTCTGTCCCACTCAGGGACAGTCTTTTCTCAGTGGATTAAAAATTCTAAGGGAACAAGTGGTCCATTGTCTTTGTAGCATTTCCTGACCATTTCATTCATTTCTCCAGGCAGGTGGAAGATAGATCTCACATTTCTTACTCATATTATGATTATCTAATTCTCATAAATATATGCAATACATAGTGTCAAAATAAAATAAGGGACTAATTCAATAAAATTTACGTTAAATATAGCAGTCATATTGGTATCAGATTATCAAACTTAATGCACGCATTCTTCTTTCATAAGTTTGATCTCATTTATTTGGTTTCAGAGAAGGCACTTTGTAGGGAAAGGAAATCTTTGGGTGTTTGTTATCCATTATGTCAATATGAAACCAATTAACAATTTAAAAAATGCTCAGAATCCAGTTTTTGACATGTTTCAAATATAATAGTCATTCAATATATAACAATAATAATGGCTAGCATTTATATATTGCTTTAAGATTCGGAAAGCCTTTGCAAATACTACCTCATTTGATACTCATAACCACCCTGGGTGGTAGGTGCTATAATTATCTCAACTTTATAAATGAAAAAAAAAACCTAAGGCAAAGATGTTAAGTGACTCACCCAGGTTCACACAGTAGCTAGTATCTGAAGCTGCATTTAAGCTCAGGTCCAGAGTTCTGTCCATTGCACCACCTAGCTATTTCTAGTTTTTTAATTTAAAAAAGAGAGACCAATAATTCTCATAATGATAATAATAATTTCATTTAGAGGGTGCTTTCAAGTTTTCAAAAAACTCAATATTTTAAATTATTCTTTATGGTAACACTGTTCTAGTTTATATTATCTCTATTTTACAGAGGAAGTTCATAGAGGTTAAGTGAATTTTCTGTGGGCACATATGGAGTGTCAGAGACAAGATTAGAACCCAGATTTTACTTTCTCCAAGTCCAACACTGCATCTACTACACCATGACCCAAATGTCTAATTTTAACTGGAGTAAATAATCCCTTACATCTGTTTTAACTCTAATATTCTATGATTTTCCTAAGATGAAATTGTTTTAGCATACTTTGAAGTTCTTGTTTCAGCTGAATTAAATGTGCTCCAATTTACACGCAAAGAAATTGTGACATAAATTTTTCTTCCCTCTTCTTTAGGAGCTGGCCAAAGATGTGAATGGAACTGGCTCACCTTTTTAGAATAATTATTTCCTCTGAGGTGAGGTTTTAAGCTGACATTGTTTGAATCCAAAGACTGTTGAATGCTTTTGGCCCAAGAGTGAAACTGTGGAACAGAGGGTGGCCTTGTTAGAAGTAGCAAAGTGGTTGGCTATTCACAGATGAAGGCATGGTGATGTAAGGAGGAGGTAATTGGACCCATCCAGTGCCTTGTTATGCCAAAACATACCAGTGAAAGTTGTTTGTTTTTTTTTCCAGATCTCTTAGTCATCTACACCTATAATATTGGGCTCACTTCATTTGAAATTCAACATTTCTTCTGGAGAAATAATCAAAAGAAAGAAGGAAGGACACTGGGGAGAGGGGGTTGGCAAGAAAGACAACATGACACCTCACAGGTTTATTATTTTCTTGGACCTTATAAAGGGCTGCTCCTGGGGATGCAAGGTAGGGCTGTAGGAGAGATTTCAAAACAAATGAGAGGACTGATCTCTGTGATTTCAGAGACAGTTTTTTAGTGATGGGGAAAAAAAAACACATTCACAGGGAAAAGAAAAAAAAAACATATGAGCCATTCAGGGCCTATTGTTCAGTGAGAGGAAAGATTGCGACTAATCTGTACATGGTGGGGTTAGATGAAGTGAGAAGAAAAAAAGATTTCTCTGATTATTATCATTCCCCTCCCCTAATTTCACTATCATCCCTTTTATTCTGAAGATATTATAGTTTTGCTCTCTTAATGAAATCTGGTACCAGGATGGAGTTTCCATTGGCTTTTTTTTTTTTAACCCTAAAAATGTTTTCCTTTTCTGTCATCTGATTTCTGCAGCAGGAGATCTCCCTCAGTGAGGGAAAGCTACCCACCCTTATTTTCAAGAGGGCAGCATGGAGATTTTTTTTTTTCCACAAGGGAGCTGACATCACCCCTGGGGAAACCCCTGGTGCTGAGGAGTCCATGTTGCTAGGCAACACAGCCCAGTAACCTAGAAACACTGAGGAAATCAAGAAGGCTGCTGGTTAGTTTCCTTCCATGGACAAGCATCCATACACCTGATGAAATTTGCCCTGTTCATTTCCAGAAACGTTCTCTTCCTGCCTTTACCAGTGATAGTTTTTTTATTTCCTTTTCTTACTGGGACACTGACAGGTTCTGAAATAAGTCCTTAACCTCCTCAGGAGCACTCTACAAGTAAAATCAAACGAAGGACTAATGAATTAGAGTAATTTAGGTTGATAAATGAAGTTTCTCTACCTAAATCCTCTCTTCCCTCATGAATAGAACATATGCTCTAGAAGACAAAAGACTTCCTTTTTTTTGGTGGGGGGGGAAGCAGGACTTTGTATTACCTGGTCACTAGGTAATAGGTCCTAATACCAAGGATGGTACCTTACACAGAGTAGATGCTCAGCCAAGGTTGATTTTAATCTGAATTGCTTTATCTCTTCATCAGACAAACGGAGACAGGTTGGTGTACTAGACAGAGTGCTGAATTTAAAATCAGGGAGACAGAAGTTTTGATTCTTTCTCACACTTACTAAGAGAGAGATCATGAGAAATTCATTTAATCTTTCTGAATCTCGTTTTACTCATCTATAAAATTAAGATGAAAATTGTACCTGCTTTGCATGGTTGTTATAAGGATGAAATGAGTGAATATATGTAAAGGGACAAATAAATGTCATCCATTATTAAATAGCACCTAAATGTTAATCTTCCTCATACCCCAGTCTTAAGCCCTGATTGTCTCATGAGGAGTCTTTTTCTTTATTTGCCTATTTTACAAGTTCCAGGATAGTCTTCGTCTTTGGGCATAGCCAAGCAAATAGATTTCATATCTCAGGGTCATTTGCAATCTGTAGCTTATTTGCAGTTACAGAAATACTGAACACTCTCTAGGGGATGTGATTGTATTCATGCTGGTACTTTGGCCAATGAGCCATTGCAACTCACCTAATCCTACCAATCTCATGTCTTGTCCATGTCTGTTTAATATATCACAGGAATGGGATCATTACTCTCATTCTTTTGAAAATGTATGGATATCAATCATCTTTATATTTACTTCATGCTCTTTCAATTAACTGACTCATATTCTCCTCTAGTCATACATTTTCCTAATTCCATCCCTTATACAACTTCTATGTCTTAACTCATTTGTAATATTCTAGCATGCTCACACTAATGTTTTGCTCCCTATAGTCCTTGACTTTGATCCATAATTTCAATTCTTCGGATGATGTGGCATTCCATGACCAGTACCAAAAAGTTTAGTTAAAACAACAATAACAACAAACTTTAGCCATATTGTTTGGTCTCTTGTTGCTCCATAAATTGACCTTTTCTGGAATCCAGAAGTACAGTTGGCACACAAAGCCTGAAGTTGGAATAAAAAAAAGCTGAAAATGGACAAGTGCTATCTTATGACAGCCTGGCCACTTTTCTGTATCCACTCGACCTACTCCATCCTTGTTTCTGTTCTGCTGATATTTCTGCCTACTTATTTCTTCCTAGTTACTCCCTCCAGTTTGGTGAGATTAAGATATATTCTGATACCACTGATTAAGATATATTCAGATATCTCTAGTTGCCTATTAACCTCCAAGCGTTTGTTACATCACTGCAAAAAACAACAACAACGATAAAGGGGATTTGTAATCATAAATACCTTAGAATATTCTGATAGCGAGTGTTTTGAGAATTACTAAGCTTACTAGATTTTTAAAAGGAGAGAGGGGCAGCTAGGGAGGCACAGTGAATAGAACACAGACCCTGAAGTCAGGAACACCTGAGTTCAAATCTGGACTCAGACACATGACACTTATTAGCTATGTGACCTTGGGCAAGTCACTTAACTGCAGTTGCCTTGCCTTCCCCCCTACAAAAAAAAAAAAGAGTACTGCTTCATAGAACATCAAAACCCCTATCGTCTGCCCACGTTGTGCAATAATTGAGAGTATTTTGGAGGAATACAACTCTAATTAAACACACACACATGTGCGTCCACACACACACACACACACACACACACACAAATACACAAAGATATTGCACTGTGTTTTACAAACAGTCACAAGTGATGAAAAATAAACACTGACTTCAGCTCAGACAATTATATCTTAGATTTAAAAAGTCGAGGAGTGAGATATTGAGTAACTAATCTTTTTCAGCTCATGGAAATTTTAGAGATGATTTTTTTTTTCAAATCAATGGGCTAAAGCCAAATGTAATCAGTGGTGTGGGAGGGATCACTAATTGAATTTCTAAAATTACCTTCTCTGTCTATTTATAGAAATTCTCCTCTGAATTAAGTTGGGTATTACGTGAAATGAGGCAACTGACGTGCTAACCCAAAGACTCAAATTAGCAGCAGGGCTTTGTTGGTATTTTGAACTTGTAAATTAAAAAAAAAATTACAGTCACTAATTGCATCTCTGTAGTGTACAAATTAATAATGAACAGATTACTCTATCCACATATTTACAAATTTTATTTTTTAAAACTTGTTTATTTTTATTTTACATCATTCATTTCCATGAGATTTTGAGCTACAAATTTTCTCCCCATCTTTCCCCTACCCAACACCTCAAAACAGCCATCCCAGTGTATGCTCCCTCCCCCAATCTGCTCTCTTCTATATCCTCCCCCATCAGTCCTCTGACTTTCCAGTAGGGCAAGATTGATCTCCCTACCCCAGTGCCTGTATATCTTATTTCCCAGTTGCATGTAAATAATAATAATGATTTTATACACACACACACACACATACATATATATATATATATATATATATATATATATATATACACACATATATATTTTTAACATTTGATTTTAGAACATTAAATTGTAGATTCTTTCCCTACCTCCCTCATCACCCACTTGCACTGGAAAGACAAGCAATTCAATACAGGCTGTACATGTGTAGTTACGCAGATCATCTCTACAATGGACATATTGTGAAAGACTGATGATATTTCCCTCCTTCCTATTCTGCTCCCCACTTGTTCTCTTCTCTACTTTGTCCCTGTCCCTTTACAGAAATGTGAACTTCTAACAACCCTCCCCCCAACCTGCCCTCCCCTCCATCCTTCCCCTTCTCATCCCCTCCCCCCTCACTCTCCTATAGGCCAAGATATCGAATTTAGAGTGTATGTCATTCCTTGACAGTAAGGTTAACACTTTGCCTTTTACCTTCCTGTTCTTCCTCTCCATTGAAACAGTTTTTCCTTGCCTCTTCTATATGAGAAGATTAACCCCATTCTGTCTCTCCCTATCTCCTCTGATACCATTCCTCTCCCACCTTTCAATTTCACCTTTTAAAATATAGTGCCATCCTATTCAATTCATCCTGTGCCCTCTGTCTATATACACATATATACACACACTCACATATGTATTCCTATGCATATATACCCTCCTATATAATCATATGTATATGTATACATATATATATGTATATATATGTATATATGTATATATGTATGTATAT
>CM053583.1:33709831-33725437 GCA_028627135.1 Pseudochirops cupreus | reverse complement strand
CATATGTCTATATAGGAGGGTTTATATATGTGTACAAACACATATCTGAGTATGTGTATATATGAGTACATAGAGGGCACAAGATCAATTGAATAGGAAGGGACAATACTCTAAAAGGTGAAGTTTTGAGGTGGCAGAGCATTAGAATAAGAGGAGACAGGGAGAGACAGAATAGTGTTAATCATCTCATAGAAAAGGCAAAGGATAATTGTTACATTGGAGGGGAAGAACAGGAAGGCAAAAGGGAAACGGTCAACCTTACTCTCATTGAACTTGGCTTAGGGAAGGCATGACATAAACTCTAAACTGGATATCTTGCCACACAGGAGAGTAGGGGGGATGGGGATGAGAGGTGAGATGATGGAGGGGAGGGCAGGGTGGGGGGAGGGTTTATGAAAGTACACATTTCAGTAAAGGAACAGGGACAGGGACAGAGTAGAGAATAGAACAAGGAGGGGGTATAATAGGAAGGAGAGACATATAATTTGTCTTTTACATTATGCCCACTGTGGAGAGTTTTTGCATAATTACACATGTACAACCTTTATTTAATTGCTTGTCCTTTCAGTGGGAGTGGGTGACAAGGGAGGAATGGAAAGAATTTAGAATTTAAAGTTCTATAATCAAATGTTAAATATATATATATGTGTGTGTGTATATATATATACATATATTATTATTATTATTATTAACTATATCCAACTGGGAATTAAGATACACAGGCACTGTGGTAGGAAGATCTATCCTGCCCTACCAGAAAGTCAGAGGGGTGAGGAGGAGGACATAGGAAAGAGCAGACTGGGGAAGGGGTTATACAGTGGGATAGCTGTTTTTAGGTGTTGGGTAGGGGAAAGAAGGGGAGAAAATTTGTAGCTCAAAATCTCGTGGAAATGAATGATGTAAACAAGAAAGTAAAATAATTAATTTAAGAAAAAAAGAATTAAAGAAATGAGAAATGAGGTTAGCAAGAATGTTCTTGCAAGAATGCAAATGTGAAATGTTGAGTGTCTGGGTTAAAATAGTGATAGACAAAATAGAAAAGAAATAGAAAACTAAGGAGATACTTTACATATCAAATGGTGAAATGAGTCAAAATATGTAAAGCAATTTGGAAACCTTAAAGTGCTCATTTGAATGCTATCTAAAATTACTTCAAAGGAAGAAAGAACACAAACTGAAAATAAGATGATATAGAGAATTAAGATAAATGAAGAATGAAAATAAAATGCTAAGTTTTTAGCTTAGAGAACTAGAAGCATGGTCTTACCACTGACATAGTTGGGATGGAGAGTCAGCTTAGTTAGGAAGGTAATGATTCAGTTTGGAATATGCTGAGTTTGCATGGTTAACTTCTAAGCAGATGTGTGCAAAAGTGGCTTAAGTTATGGAACTGAAGCACATTTTTAGATGAGCCCTAGTGATGTAGACCTGTATTTAAAAATATAGAGATAGTTGTTGTAGCCTTGAAAACATTTGTAATGAGTATAGAGGGATGAGCAAGCACAGAGCCTTGGGAGACAACTACAGTCAGAGGTGGAAGGGAAAAGAGGCTCAAAGATAACACCAAAAAAGAAATCTAATATGGGAAGGAGAATCAAAAAAAACTTCAGACTCACAAAGTCGAAAGTAAGTGTCAAGAATCAGTATACAACCAAGGATCTCAGATAACACAGAAAGATCAAAAAAGATTAAAGAATAATAAAAGCTCACTGCACTGGAAAGAAATGGCATTTAGAATAAACAGAGTGGTTTCCATGGAGTAGTGGGCTAAGGGTCAGGGAGAGAGCTGAAATCACATTACAAGAGGTTCAGAAGGAAATGAACAGATAACAAGTAGAGGAATGGACCATACATTCAAGAAATTTGTCAGCAAAGAAAGAGAGAGATGAATGATAGCTAAAAGGGGAAAAAGGGTCAACCAATATTTTATTTTATATAAGATAAGGAAGATGTGAATTTCAAAAATAGAGATAAAGATGAGAAGAAAAACTGTTGACTGGAAAAAAGCTTTACATTAACTATCTCTAACATGAATTTAGTATCTAAGATGCACAAACAACTCACTGAAATAAAAGATCAAAAGCCATTCTGCAAAGCACCAGTAGTCAAATGATATGAACAAACAATTTTCAAAGGAAATTGAAAACTAATAGCAGCCTTATAAAAGAATTCTCCAAATTATTAATAATAAGTGAAATGCAAATGAAAATAACTCTGAGGTTTAATCACATACCCAGCGAATTAGTAAACATGACAGAAGATGGTACAGAGACTGTACCATACAAATACATTGTTGGTAGAGCTGTGAATTATTATAACCATTTTGGGGGGGAGGGATGGAATTGTGAAAATGTATTTGCTAAAATATCAATACTCTTTGATCCAGAGATTTACTGCTAAATATATGACCCAAAAAAGTCATGATAAAAGTAAAAGTTCCATATACACAAAAATATGGATACTGCTACTTTTTATGGTAGCAAAGAACTGGTAACAAAATAGATGCCCTTTTATTAGGGACATCTAGGTTGTTTAGTGGATAAAGCACTCGCTTGGAGTCAGAAAGCCCAATTCAAATCTGACCTTAGAAACTTACTAGCTATGTGATCCTGGGCAAGTCACTTAGCACCTTTTCTCTTTAGTTTCCTATATGTAAAATAGAGTTGATAATAATAGCTACCTCAAAGGGTTATTGTGTGGAATAAATGAGATAATAATTATAAGGTACTTAAGACAATGTCTGTCACCTAGTAAGTACTTTATAAATGTTGGCTAATATGAGTAGTTATTATTGGAGGAATGGCTAAACAAATCATGGTACATGAGTGTAGTACAATATTATTGTGCTTTAAGAAATGATAAATGTGGGGTGGCTAGGTGGCACAGTGAATAGAGCACAGGCCCTGTAGTCAGGAGGACCTGAGTTCAAATCTGGCCTCAGACACTTAACACTATCCATGTGACCTTGGGCAAGTCACTTAACCCCAATTGCCTTGCCTTCTCTCTTCCAAAAAAAAAAAGGAAAAAAAAACTAATCAAGAAATGATAAATATAATAAATGCAAAAAAAGTATGGAAAGTCTCATGAATTAATACAAAGTATAGTATACAGAACAAAAAAATACAATATGTAAAATGACTGCAATAATGTAAAAGAGTGGGGGGAACAATTGCCACAAAGAAATTGAAAATGAATGTTGCAAAACTACACAGAATGAGCAAGGCCCCAAAGAAGACACATGAGAAGAAACCTTCCCTCAAATCTTTTGCAAGGTGAAGGGTAAGGTAATCTGTAAGTCTGGGACGTTGCATGTAATGTCCTATTTTTTATATATTGATAAATTGTGGAGAAATTTTCCTCTTTTTTGTTATAAGAGATGACTTTCTGGAGACAAAGGGCTATAGATGGAAATCTAATTATGTAAAAAGGAAAGATATCAATAAAAATATCTTCTAAAAAGTAAATAAAGGTTAATTATTAATTTTGATGAGAGAGCTAGAGTAGATAGAGAAGAAGGAGATAATCATAGAAATCCCAAGGATGAGATCCAGAATACAAGTGGGATGGTTGGCTGTAGACAAAAGGAGAGTAATCTTTCCCTGGAGACTGAATGGAAGAATGAATAAGGATTAAAATTTTCACACTGAGCATGACTTCAAAAAATGACCATAATCTTAGAAAAATAATGCCATGAGTAAATAGAAGGTAGTTTCTTTTTCTGAATGGTAAAGAGGGGATTCTTTTTAGATCAGATTAGATTGATTAGACAGCATGGATTCTAGAGTCCTTTCTGATTCTAAGAAAGTAGGATTTTGTGAAGCCGAGAAGAAAATGAGACTAAAAGAAAGATAAAAACAATTTCTAAATTGTGTACTTATAATTTTTTTCATGAAGTAGGAAGTAAGATCATTCCCCAAGATTGGGATATGGAGTGAGAATCAGTAGGGGTGGAGGAAGAGGAATGTGAAAAGAGAAGTTCTGAGATAACTACAATGACATATTAAGTAGACAATTAAAAATGGAAAAGAGTACTAATGAGCAAGGTCAAGTGAAAGCAACATGACATTAATTTTTAACGACTCTGATATGCCATTTTGCATTCTGTCTAGCAATGGCCCAATAAAAAGAACAAAGAAATCTTACAATTAAGGGTGGCATGGAACATGGTGGTGATTTGGTGTTGGAGACTGAACAGTTGTTTCTTTTAAATTTAAAGAAATAATTTCCAATGGTCATCGGTTTAAGTCAAAACTCTTTATTCATATGTGAATGTGTATGTGTACATTAATGTATCTACATATGTGTTTGAAGGGATGACAGTGATTATAGTGATGAAAATTATGATTCACCAGAAACATATTATGTGCCTATTGTGTATCAGGGGTTTGGGAGACAAAGAAAAAAACTAAACAATCTCTGCCCACAAGAAATTTGCCTTAAACTAAGAGGGTATAAAATGTACACAAATAGTACAAGGGAATTTGTTAAAGATCATGAATAAATGGGGAATCAGGAAAATTGTCATTAAATGAGAATCATCTGAGTTCAGACTTAAAGAAAAGCAAGGATTCTGAGAGGAAAATAAGAGGATTGATGTATTCTAGGCATGGAAGACAGCACGTGCAAATGAACAAATAAGGTAGATGGAATGTTGAGTTTGAGAAGTAGTGATCCATTTTGGTCAGAACATAGAAGGAGGGTAGCATGAAATCAATCTGTAAAGGTATGTTGGATCAAGGCTGTGTAAGGCATTAAATGTTTGACTAGGGGGTATTTATTCTATTTGACAAGATTCAGGGAGAGGAAATCTAAGACTGTTGGAGAGAGCATCAATACAGGCAGATGTACTTTAAGATTATTTTACTGGCCATATGGAGGATACTTGAAAGGAAGACTAAATAGGAAATTCTTAAGGTAGTCTAGAAAAGAGATGATGAGCAACACATCTAAGATGGTGCTTGTATGAGTAGAAGGCAGGGAGAAGAATAAATGTGAGAGATGCAAAGATAGTATCAGCAAGAATTGGCAATTGATGTGATATGGTTTAGGGATAAGGAAGAGAGAGAGTACTCACTAAGTGACTGCGGTCTGGAAGTGGCAGGGGTGATAAGGATTCTGCCAACTCTTTCTCCTGGTCCAGTATATTTGGGGATATAAAAGAATGAGCCAGCAACCCTGAAAAGAATGGCCAAAAAATAGTATCTTCTAAAGAGCTGCAGGTTTCTATAAACACAATATGGGAAGAATGGAAAGAAAAAGAGTTTAGAGATAAAGTCATATTGATTTTTTAAAATTTTATTGGTTTTTTAAATCGATTCAAACTAAGTCCTTTTGTTTTACATTTCCTATATTCCTCCTGGATGTTTCCCCTTCCCATTCCAGAGACATATTTCTTATAAAAAAAATTTTTTAAAACAAATTACCTACTTGGCAGATACTATTATTAGCTCCATTTCACAAATGTGAAAACTGAATCCAAGACAAGTTAAATGACTTACAGGTAGTTACAAAATTAAAGTGTATCAGAAAACAGATTCAAAATTCAGTCTAGACTGACTGCAAATCTATCACCCCAGAGCTGTCCTTTTATAGGAAGCATAATGGCTAGAGCAGGAGAAAAAAGACAGGCTCATCCAGAGTAGAACTTTTACACTAATTGTCCAGACCCCGACACTAAACTATCCCTTTAATAGGAAAACAGATGCCCAGCTGACATTTCTCATGGTATCACTCAAAGAAACCCACACTGAAACATATGCCACATGTCATAGCCTGTCTCATTTCTCTACCAGAATTAATCTATGATCCTATGACATCCTCAGTTAATTCACCTGGATTATTTACTTCTTCAGTATTTGACTTCAGCTTGTTTCTACTTCTCTTTATCTCATAATTTTGGACATAGTTATCTTGATGTCCTTTATGAGTTATATTCTCTCTCTCTCTCTCTCTCTCTCTCTCTCTCTCTCTCTCTCACACACACACACACACACACACACACACACACACACACACACAAACTTCTACAAACATGTCCATGCATGCTTGCACACGTGCATACTGCTTCTTCATACCTGGCCTCCATTGTTACATGCCTTCTGTTAAGTCTAAAGATGACCTAGTCAAACAACATTTCCCTTATGAAGGATCTCAGGTCCAAAGGAGAGAAGTCAATTGCCCAAGAGAAACAATTTGAACTCAAGTATTATACCCATGAAACTTCAAAATTAAGTTGTCCAGAATATTCCTAAGTTTGAGGCTCCTTTCATTAAGAACCTAAAGATGATAATAGCATATAAAGGAAGATAGATGGCCATTTAGGTAGAATTGAAATGAAACAGTAACTTGATGGAATATTTTGGACATTCAGTCCCAACCACAGGAGTCACCAGCAGGAGATAGCCATGATAGTTAATAAGCTGTAAGCTTCCTTTAACATTGGACTCTGTGACCTCACAGATCTCACATTAGAGTCAGTTGTCCCAAGCTACCACCTATGTATGACTTGGCCTGGTTAACTCTGCTATATTTGTACTTACTGAAACTCAATACAACTACTACCCCCCACCCCTCTCCAGTCCTGATCCAAACAAGGAACTTGTTTTAAATTGGATCTTCACACTTGAGTCAGATCTATGCAGGGACTCAGCAAGACAGGAAGCTTGTCCGGTGTGAGTCATAGCTTCAACAACACTGTTAACCTGTAAGGATGGGAAACTGACAGAGAAGCTCTCCCTGCCACTGAAGGTCAAATCCCAGTACAGCTGATTTCAAGGTACTGTTCAAACTTTTAATCATCCTAAAACTTAATTGGCCATAACATTGCTTAAAGTAAACAGGCCATTGGATAGGGTTTGATTATCATGCTATAGGGAGGAGGAGTGGGTCTAGTGTGTGCCAGAAATTAGATCTTGAGCGAATGAACAAAAAATGCTTTCTAGCGATGTGACCCAGGCCAAACAATTTAGTCTCTTTGTTCCTCAGGTAACTCCTTTGAATCATAGGATCAGAGAATGAAACCTGGAAGGGACCTTAAAGGTCATTGAGTCCCATCCTTCTTTGTACAAATGAGTAAAACAGGAAGTCATCTATTAAATCATGAATGAATTATGTGTTATATCAATGGAGGGATCTTATATCAGCTATTCCTCATACTGAAGAAATCTCAGATGTTTCATGCATTTGTGTTACAGATCCAGAGGGTTCAGCAGGAAAATGTCATCTGAGGTCAGCAATTATAGCTCTGAAGTCAAGGGGTATTCATACAGAGAAAGAACAATTGAGTAATATGGCTAGACCAGCTCTGTGATTCTAAAAAAAGGTGGCTTGCTTCATTCAAAAGTTTATCTTCAGACAGCATCATTTTATAGGTGGGTGGGATGTGCCTGTTCTGACCCTCAACCCAGCTGATGGACACACAGCCATGGACTCCAAGACTATCTCAAGACATGTCTACTCCCACCCACTCTCTAACAACACCTCCATAACCATAATACCTAAAAATCAAGATATCCTTAACTTCACGGAACATCCCTGTGGTTACCAAGATCATCCCAACTAAGTTACCTTTCCAAGAACTTACCTGGACTCTAGCTATGTCATCACATTGTAGTATAGTGGGCATAAATGGGAAAAATGGATTTAGAATCTTAAGACCAAGGATCCTGATTCCTCCACTATTTAGCAAGTTACTTTGTCTCTCCATCCCTTTCAATGGGATGGAGCTGGATAATAAGGTAGAGTGCTACACCTGGATCCTGGAAAAACTGTATTCAAATCCTACCTCAAATATGTACAATCTATATGAGACTGGGTAAGTCATTATTCTCTTCCGTCTTCAGTTTTCTCACTTGTAAAATGGGAATAATAATAACCCATACTTCACGAGATTTCTAAGAACATTAAATGAGATATGCAAAATACCTTGCAAAATGTAAAACACTATATGTGTTGTTCAGTAGTTGTTGGGTTTTTTTTTTTTATTCATGTCTGATGCATTGTTACACCATTTGAGGTTTTCTTGGCAAAGATGTTAGAGTGGTTTGCCATTTTCTTCTGCAGCTCATTTTATATATGAGGAAAATTAGGCAAACAGGGATAAGTGACTTGCCCAGGGTCACACAGCTAATAAGTATCTGAGGTCAGATTTGAACTCAGGATGATGAGTCTTCCTGACACCAGACCTGCACTCTATCCACTGAATATCTCTTTATAAAAATGAGGAGACTGCCTTAGGTGATATTAGATACCTTCCTATTCTAAAATTTGATAATCTAGTGTCAGAGCCAAGAAAGCAGAATATAGGCAGCCACTCAGCTGAACCCTCCCAACATTCCCATCCAAACAACTTTAAAACAACATCATCTGATCAAACAGTGGTGTAGCAGAGTCAACAAAATGTTGGGGTGAAACATTTTTCTAGTTCAAGGCAACTTAAGAGGTCAGCAAGAAAGGTCTGTGATGCCAGATTGAGGGGCAGTTCAGACAAGAGTGCACACACTGGCAATATTTGGCCTTGGAAGTAATTGAGACAGCAGCAATAGCTGTTTTGGGAGGATTAGAGGGTCAAATTACTGGTCAGAAAGAGATTACAGGAGACCCTTGACTGGGATTGGGTGCAGGACCATGTTGAATTGTGGTTCCAGGGTAAAGAAAAGCACTAGCACTTGCAGCCATAGGGGAACAGTAGATCTGGTTACAGTTGGATGGCTGACTACATATTAAATAAAATACATCACAACCAAATGCAGAAAAGAAAAATATTTAATGCATTCTTTGCAGATCACAACACAATAAAAGTATATTTAATAATGACCATGGAAACATAGATTAAAAATTAATTGTAAAGCAGATAATCTAATCCTAAAGGATGAGTGGATCAAAGAACGAGTCATAGAAATAATGAATAATTTCATTAAAGAGAATGACAACAATGATACAATACACTAAAATTTATGAAGTGCTGCCAAAGCAGTACTTAAGGGAAAATGTAATACATCAATAAAATAAAGAAAGAGTATATCAACGAATTGGGTATGAAACTGAAAAAAACACACAAACAGAAAAAGAGCAAAATAAAAATCTCCAGTAAAACCACCAAGTTGAAAATCTTGAAAATCAAAGGAGAAATAAACAAAATTGAAATTAAAAACCCACTGAACTAAAAAAAAAAGAAAAGAAAAGAAAAAAAGAAAAAACTAAAGGCTGATTTTATGGGGGAGGGGGATCAAAAAGATAAACTATTGAGTAATTTGATTTAAGAAAAAGAAGGAAACCAAATTACCAGTGTCACTGATTAAAAGGTTGAATGTACCACCAAGGAAGTTGAATTTAAAGTAATCCTTAACCATATAATTGCCTAATTTCATGTCAATAAATCTGGCAATCTAAGTGAAATGGATGAATATCAAAAAATATATAAATTTTCCAAATCAACAGAAGAGGAAAAAGGATAGCTAAAAAAAAAACTCACTCTCTTAGAAAAAGAAGCTGAACAAGCCATAAATGAACTCCCTAAAAAAATTCCCATGTACAAATGGATTCACAAGTGAATTGAACAAACATTTAAAGAACAATTAATCCCAAAATTATACAAACTCTCTAGACAAATAAGAAAAGAAGGAGTCCTATCAAACTCCTTTTATAAAGTAAATATGACACTTATACCTAAGCCAGAAAGAATAAATAAACTATAGATCAATTTCCTTAATGAAAATGATGCAGAAATTTAACATAAAATACTATCAAAGATATTATAACAATATGTTGCAAAGAACATACACTACAACTAGGCAAGATTTATAGCAGAAATGCAGGGCTGATTCAATATTAGGAAAACTATCAGCATAATCCACCATATCAATAATAGAAATTTTAAAAAATCAAGTGATTATTTCAATAGATGCAGAAAAAGCCTTTGACAAAATACAACACTATTCTTATTGAAAACACTAGAAAGCATAGGAATAAATGAAGTTTTCCTTAAAGTGAGCAGTACCTTTCTAAAAAACCATCAGTAAGCATTATCTATAATGTGAATAAGCTAAATCTCTTCCCAGGAAGATCAGGGGTGAAGCAAAGGTGCCCATTATAACCCCTATTATTCAGTATTATACTAGAAGTGCTAGGTATAGCAAAATTACAAGAAAACCATTGAAGGAGTTAGAAAAGGCAATAAGGAAACAAATCTATCAGTCTTTACAGATGTTAAGATGGTATGCTTAGTGAATGCTAGAAAATCAACTAAAAACATTGAAACAATTAAGAATTTCATCAAAGGTGCTGGATATAAAATTGACCCACACAAAGCATCAGCTTTCATATATTACAAAGTCTAGCAGAATAAGATAGAAAGAGAAATTCCATTTAAAATAACTGTAGACAATATAAAATAATTGGAAATTAATTTGTTGAAACAAACTCAGTTACTATATGGACACAATTATTAAACACTCCACACACATAACGACAGATCTAAACAATTGGAGAAATATTAATTGTGAAAATTCAGGTCAAATCAATATAATAAAGCTGACGATTATACCTAAATTCATTTACTTATTCATTGCCTTAACAAAGAAAATACCAAAGAATTATTTTATAGAGCTGGAAAAAATGAGAAAATTCCTCTAGAAAAAAAGGTCAAAAATATCATGGGAGCAATTAAAAAATATGAACTTCGCATAACAAATTTCAAACTGTATCACAAAGTGATGGTCATCAAAAATCTGATACTCAGTAAGGAATTAAGTGGTGGATCAGTGGAATAGATTAGGTACACAATACCCAGTAGTTAGTGACCATAGTAATCTTGTGTTTGACAAACCCCAAAATTCAAATTTTGGGTTTAAAAACTCATCATGTAACAAAAATTGCTGGAAAAGAACTGGAATAATAGTATGGTATTAACTAGGTATAGACTAACATGTCAAATCATATACCAAAACAAGGTCAGAATGGGTATATGATTTAGACATACAGGGCAATATCATAAGCAAATTGGAGGGCATGGAAAATTTTGAATAAGGGAAGAATTTATTACCAGACAAGAGAAAATCACAAGAACTAAAATGGATAATTTTGATTAAATAAAGTTAAAAACATGTTGCACAAACAAAACCAAAGTAGCCAAAACGAGAAGGAAACAGGAACCAGGGGAAATTTTTGTACAAAGAATCTCTGATAAAGGCCTCATTTCTCAAATATAAAAATTGAGTCAAACTTACAAGAATATGTTAATCTCCAACTGATACATGATGAGAGAGTATGAATAACCAGTTTCTAAAATAATACATCAAAGTTTTACATATCTATCTATCTATCTATCTATCTATCTATCTATCTATCTATCTATCTATCCCTTTTTGTGGTAGCAAAGAACTGGAAATTAAGGAGATGTCCATAAATGGGGGAATGGTTAAACAAGGCCTAGCACATAATTGTGATAGAATGATATTTCACTATGATAAATGATGAGTAGCATGGTCTCAGAAACATCTGGAAAGATTTGTATGAACTAATGCAAAGTAAAGTGTGCAGAAACAGGAAAACAATCTACATATTCACAATAATATTATACTATGATGTATTGTGAATGACTTAGCTGTTCTGAATAATACAATGATGTAAAGTAATTCTGAAAGACCTATAATGGAAAATGGTATACACTTCCAGAGAAAGAGCTGACAGAGTCTGAATATAGATTGAAACATATTTTTTAACTTTATTTTTCTTGCTTTCTTTTTCAAAATGGCTAATATGTAAATGTGTTTTGTATGATTTTACATGTATAATTGATTCACATTTCTTGAGTTCTTAATGGGTGAGGGAATGATTTAAGAGAGGGAGAAAATTCAGGACAATATTTTTTTAAAAAATGAATGTAAAAATAAATAATAAAAATTTTAAATAGTAAAATAAAATCCTATAATAACAATAAAAATCCTGCAATGGCTAGGTGGCACAGTGAATAGAGCACCAGCCCTGGAGTCAGGAGGACCTGATTTCAAATCTGGTCTCTGATACTTAACACAAAAAGTAGCTGTATGCCCTTGGGGAAGTCATTTAACCCCAGTTAGCCTACTTTATCACCTCCCAAAAGGGAAAAAAAAAGACATTAAAAAAATCTTTAAAACAACCAGTGAAAATCCTAATGCATTCTGCTTTTATTTTTATATGCTGTGCCACCTTTGGAGGAGCTGGAAGTAATCTCTGTGGCTGGTTGAGTAGTCAACCAGTCCCATCTCCACAGACATTTATTTTTAGTACTTTTTAGATATTTGACAATTTCTATTATAACAATGTTGCTATACTAGGGTTTTAGCATGACTTCACAAGAGTAATTTTGATTTGGAGTTGAATCTAAGTTTTCTAAAAAGGAAAGAAAATTTACTAATTTTTTTAGCCCTCGAAAGACAAGAGAATATTGATGAAAGGTGGCAAATGTGACTTCTAGTGTATTAAAAGTGTATTAAGTATTCTCCAATAGATTTGTTCAAGGTAGCCAATGTATACTTCCTCATTGTTGTTTTATAATCCTTTAGAACTCAGCTACCAAAAAATACATGTACAGGTGGTTTATTATTTAATGAGTCATTTTAAGAAAATAACTTGCAAAGGTGAAAAAAAAGCCAGTATCTTTGACTAGGAGACAAAAATTAATCATAACATGCTTTTATTATAAAATCTGTAAATAGTCAAGATGGTGGCTTAGAAGCAAGGGAACTCTGTAGCTCCCCCCATATCTACCTCAAATACCTATAAAATATGACTCTAAACAACTTTTAGAGCTCCAGGACCCACAAAATTACACAGTAACAAAGAGCCTGCTGATGGCAGCCTGGCAGGCTGACAGTGAGGGGCTCATCTCAGTGAGCTGGGAGGCAGACCAGCACCACATGAACCCACAGCTAGAGCCCTAAGACAGCCAGAACAGGCCGTGACTGGAGCTTTCAAGAGAGTGGATCACTGGGAGCTGTTGTGGTTTCATTGTCAACCCATAAGAAACAAAGACTAAGTGAAAGGTCTGCGGAACTCAGCTAAATTTTGGGGGGAGAGTCCGGTTGTCTGCCTCCAAGGAGAGAAGCAGCCACAGCAGCCCTGCAGCCACCTCCACATGGCTGCTTCAGAGCTCATGGCCTGCAGATTTCAGGGGGGCCAAGCGATCATTCAGAGGCTAAATGTTCTTGCTTTAATGGGCCTGGATCAGGATTATGGTCTTGAGTGGTGCTCCTGAGGTATGTGATCAGTGAGCCAAAGCTGGTGGGGACTGCAGAGATGGCGGTCACCTAATAGCTCTGGCAGCTGTGAAAACCACAGCAATTTGGAACTAACCTCTCCCCTTTAAAAGCAGAGCTCTACAGAGCACAAAAGTCAAGTAACTGGCGGACAACATGAGCAGGCAAAGAAAGCAAAGCAATTCGAGCAATCCAACTCTAGATTCCTTTTTTGGGCACAAAAAGGACCAAAGCATGGAATGGGAGGAAGACAACACAGTCATAACTTCCACACCAAAAGCTTCCAAGAAAAATGTAGACTGCTTACAAGCCATACAGAAGCTTAAGAAGGATTTTGAAAACCAAATAAGAGAAGGGGAGGAAAAATTGGGAAGAGAAATGAGAATGATGCAAGAAAATCACAAAAAGAGAGTCAACAACCTGACTGAAGAAAATAACACCTTAAAAAATAGAATAACTCAAATGGTAAAAGAGGCCCAAAAAGCCAATGAGGAGAATGCCTTAGAAAGTTGAATTTGATTTATTGCAATTCTCTTTGTGGTGGAAAAAAACTGGAAATATAGGGGATGGCCATCAATTGGGGAATGGCTAAACAAGCTATGGTATATGAATGTAATGGAATACTATTGTGCTATAAGAAATGGGAAGGAAATGGACTTCATAATTACCTGGAGAGGCTCATACAAATTGATGCTAAGTGAGAAGAGCAGAACCAGGAAAAACTTGTACACAATCACGGACACATCATACATATGATGACCAACCTTGATAAACTGGACTCTTCTCAACAAAGCACAGCTAAAGACAACTCTACAAGCGTCAGTATGGAAGGAGATATTTAAACTCAGAGAAAGATATAGAAAGACTATAGTTTAAATGGAGACTGAAGGAAAATACACTACCGTTCTCTTTCATGTCTGGTTTTGGTTTTTTTCCCCAGTGATCACTCATTGGTTACAACCCTTCTATATAACCAAACTATTGTACAATGTGAAAGTATTTGCAGCTTCTATACATGATTGCATGCCACCACAGCGGGGAGGGGTGGGGGGAAGGGAGGGGAGAAAATCTGAAATTCAAGTGATTGTGGAAATGAATCTTGTAAACTAAAAGTAAATAAACAAGTCATTCAAAAAAAAAAAAGAAAGTTGAATTTGCCAGATGGAAAAGGAATCTCAAAAGCTTTCTGAAGGGAATAATTCCTTCAGAATTAGATGGAAGCAAATGGAAGCAAATGACTATGAGAAATCAAGATACTATTGAACAGATCCAAACAAATGAAAAAAATAGAAGGCAATGTGAAATATCTCTTTGAAAATACCATTGAGGGGGTTGGAGCCAAGATGGCAGCATAGCAGCAGCAACATATCGCAGCTCTCACATAGCCACCCCAAAATACCCATAAAATATTACTCTAAACTAATCCTAGAACTCCAAAATGCACACAAATATAATTTCCACTAAAGTCAGTTCGGCTACAAGGAACCATATCAGCACTGCAAACTGAAACCAGCCTGGTCTGAAGCCCCAGCTGAGCCCTGGGGATGGCTGGACAAGAGGAGTGGTGAGCAGATTAGCAGCAGCTGTGGCAGTGTTCAGAACTAGGTAAGTGGGACTTGCAAGGTCGTGGGAGAAAAACAGTTCAGCTGAAACTCCTCCAGTGCTGGGAAGTGAAAAGGCAGAGGTTTTGCACCCACCTCTGCATTGCAGCTTCCACACCCTTGGCCTGCAGACTGCAGGGGGACAAAGCAATTGTTCAGAGGTCAAGTGCTCTTGCATTGAGCAGCCTGGATCCAGATTGTGGTCTTGCGCTTTGGTCTTGTGGCTCTTCTTTATCCAGTGAGCCGGAAATGGAGAAGGGACCCAGCACCTTCCTGAGAGCTACAGCAGCTGGGAGGACCCCAGCGATTTGGTACAGAGCTTTCCCTTCTGGAAGCAGATCCCCAGAGAGGTTAAAAAAAAATCACAGACTGAACAACCATGAGTAAGAATAAGCATAAGAAACAAAGTAAGAACAGCAACCAAACCCTAGATTCCTTCTTTGGGGAAAAGAAAGATCATGGCAGAGAGAGGGAGGAGGACAGTGCAGCCAGAGATCCCCCACCAGGGGCTTCCAATAAACATGATGATTGCCTTAAAGCTAGAGATGAGCTGAAGAAAGATTTTGAAAACCAAATAAGAGAAGTGGAAGAAAAATTGGGAAGAGAAATAAGAATGTTGCAAGAAAATCATGAAAAGAGAGTCAGCAATCTGACTGAAGAAATTAACACCCTAAAAAATAGATTAACCCAAATGACAAAAGAGGCCCAAAAAGCCAATGAGGAGAAGAATGCCTTACAAAGTCGACTTTGCCAGATGGAGAAAGAATCTC
>CM053583.1:33686024-33709331 GCA_028627135.1 Pseudochirops cupreus | reverse complement strand
AAAAAAAAAGTTAAAAAAAAACCCTCTTATAAATATGACATCTTTTCTGGGGGAGGGAGGGGGTGGCATTATTTCTAGATGTTGTAGGTCTTTATAGAATTGAGAAACTTGGGCTTCTTTGGCATTATTGGTTGGAGTATAAACTTACATCACTGTGATGCTGAATTGTTTGTCTTGGTTCTGAACAGATATTCTGTCATTTTTAGATTATACCCCAAAATTGCTTTTCTCACCCTTTTGCTGACAATGATTACTACTCCATTTGTTCTAGGGGATTCTTGCCAAAGTAGTATATGTAATGATCACCTGAATTAAATTCACCCATTCCCATTCATTTATGTTCATTGACACCTAAGATGTGAAAGTTTAATCTTTCCATCTCCTGTTTGATCACATCCAGCTTATGTTGGTTCATAGATCTTACATTCCAGGTTCCTATGTAATACTGATTTTTGCATCATCAGACTTTCCTTTAGTCATCAGATATATCTGCAGCTGTGCTTCTTCTTGGCTTTAGCCTGCCACTTCATTCTTTCTGGAGCTACTTGTAGTTATCCTCTGCTCTTCCCCAGTCATGTGTTGGGCACTTTCTGATCTGAGGAGCTTGTTTTTTAATGTCATTCTTTTATTATTTTAATACTGTTGATGGGGTTTTCTTGTCAAAGATACTAGAGTAGTTTACCATTTTCTTCTCCAGTGGATCACCTCTTGTCTGACCTTTCTACTATGACCTGTCCATCTTGGATAATCATGAATGGCGTAACTCATAGTTTCATTGAGTTATGAATACCTCTCTTCCAAGACAAGGTGATGACATAGGAGATTTTTGTTATTTAATCATTTTCAGTTTGGTCCAGCTCTTTGTGACACCTTTTGAATTTTTGTTTTTATTTTTGCCAAAGATGTCAGAATAGTTTGCCATTTTTTTTCTCCAGCTCATTTTACGTATGAGAAATTGAGGCAAACAGGGTTAAATGGCTTTTCCAGGGTCACACAGTGAGTTAGTGTCTTAGCCCAGATTTGAACTCAGTCTTCCTGACCCTAGGCACTGTGCTCTATCCATTGTACCACCCCTGAATCTAGTGACAACTTTTTTCCTATTATCCATTCATTCTTTTCTTCTCACCCCATATGTGACTTTTTTGTATTGTAGAAAATAGCTAATTAGAATTTATTGATGTCCTGTAGGAATATTAAACTCAATATGTCCAAAACAGTACTAGTTCTCTTTAGTCTAATTCCATCTTTAGAATTTACCTATTAATGTTGAGGGTATTGCTATCCTCCCAAGTCACCTAATCTCTCCACTGAAGTATCATTCTTATCTTCCGTATAAATCATTCATTACCAAGTTTACTTTCAGAATATCTCTTGTATAGCCTTCCTTTTATCCTCTGACACTACTGATTCACTAGTTTAGACTCTTGTCAGCTCATTACTAGATTATTATAATAATCCTGCTGGTTTATCTCCCCTCTCCAGTTCATACTCCCCCCAAGTTGTTAAATTGATCTTCCTTAAGGACAGATTTGACTATGATACCCCCTATTCAGTGAACTCCAATGGATCTCTATTATCTCAAGGATCAAATGTAACATTCTCTTTTTCACTTTTAAAACCCCTCACAACTTGGAAAGCTCTCCAGCTTTCTTAGAAGTTATACTCTTCCATGTAATCCATGATCTAATGACATTATGATTCTTGATATTCATCTTCTTCACTGAACTATGTGCCTTTGTACTTGATGTCCACAATATCTAGAATGCATTCTCTCCTCACCTTTGTTTTCTGTATTTCCAAATTTCTTTCAAGACTTATCTCTAATACTTTTTCCTTCCCTCCTTCCTTCCTTCCTTCCTTCCTTCCTCTTTCATTCTCTTCCCTTCTTCCTTCTCTCCCACCTTCCCTGCCCCCCTTCCCTCCATCTTTCCCTTCCTTTCTTCCTTTGTTTTTAGGCCTAATAGATTCTGCAGATCAGTGAATAGAGCACTAGCTTTGAAAACAGGAGGACCTGAGTTCAAATCCGGCCTCAGATACTTAACACAAAAAAACCTAGCCATGTGACCATGGGCAAGCCACTTAACCCCAACTGCCCTCCAAAAAAAAAAAAAGCAAAAAAACCCAAAAGATTCTGCAGATCAAATTTTCTAGTTTATTCTGTATCAGTTAATTGTAAAAATTACTTCTCCTGTGTTTCCAATATATCTGCAATATTTTTCTTAGAATTTCTTGAGATATAGTATTAAGATTTTATTTTTTCCATCATGTTCTTCCAGGAAGCTTATGAATCTCAGATTCTTCTGTGAACACTGTTTTCCAGGTAATTAAAAATGATAGTATCCCATTCTTGCACTACTGTGCTTTTGACTTTGTCCTAATATTTTTGGTTGCATCATTGTATTTTTGCATTCTGTCACATCTCTTCTTCATTATATTAGAGAGTCCACTGCTTTGCTAAGCTTTTTACATTATCTTTCATGCTATTTATTCTCTCTTCAAGATTTTCAAAAAGAGCTTGATTGAAAATGAAAATTTCTTGTTTCAGGGATTTAATTAGGATTTCTCAATAATGTGTTTGTTTTTGACATTCCTGGAGCTAGTTTGATAGAATGTATAGTTTTTAAATGCACTGCTCCATGTTTGAGCTATACATCTATGACATAGAAGAGGTCATGGGCCTAAATGACCCATGGTAGATATGTTCTGGAGGCCTGCCCAAGGATATTAGACCTCTTATTCACTTCTTAAAGGGCTGTTGAGCCCTATTGGCTTTGTATTGTCCTGGAGGATGACCTGAGACATAGTTACACCCTCTACATTTTTTGCAGGCCACCCAAAATTCTTTGGTGATGTGAGGCTATGAACTTGTACCCTCTGCATATTATTTCATTATAGTAATGTGAGTGGAAAAGAGAGAGAGAACAATACAATAAAGTTCAAAAATGGAACCCAGAAATAATTAGATATGAGATGAAAATGTCAAAGTGGCAATAAGCTTAAAATTCTTGGAAAATGGTAGTGCCACTCACAAAGATAGAGAAGTCAATAAATTTCAGGAAAAATCATGTAATATAAACCATCTTAATTCAGGGACTGCATGTTCTATCAAAGCCAAGAAGGTTGTTAATAAGAGTATATCTAATTTTTTTACCTGAGATGAATGCCCTTATGTGACAAAAGAGGAATCTCTATCGGTTTATGCCAATTTAAAATAAAATGGGCTCACTGACCAGCTCTGTAATTCTTGTGATCAAAATGAAGGAACAGATGTAGAGTCAGATGGTTTTAGATATTGGCTATCTGATGACATGTCTACTAGGACTGGAAGGACATCTAAGTTACCAAGCTGGAATTGGAAATCTCCAGTTAATTATATTCTATGAACTGTACTCCCTTCAGAGACATCCAACATGTAAATTCTGACCATAATTAATATTAGAAAGATGGGAATTTAAGAATATCTGGAACCACCAAACTGCATTAATTGACATAGTACATTATTTCTATCCATATGGCAAAAATAAATATAGTAGGATAAAAGAATATTTATTTCAAAGTACAATTTTAAATTTTTGATCGGTTGTCATACCTGATTTTTTCTAATGTTAAAGAACAACAGAGATAATTTTCTTTTAACTAGGGAACCAAGGTTTGCCAAAATTATTATTAAGCAGTAATGATCTCTATAAAAGGAAGAGAAGATATTGATTTAAATTTCTGTATAAAAGGATAAAGGGGAAGAAAGGAGGAAAAGTTGGAATGGGCAAGGAATATTTTTACCAGTTTTTGTAGCTGGGGGAATAGTTCATAGTACTAGGGCTGAACTCCTAGTCTGGTCACAGCTCCTAGTAGATTAAAGACCAGTGACACTCAATATTATTTTTCTATAAGAGCCAGGGTGCTGTCCCCTCTTCATGATTATTTCCCACTATCTCTCCTGTGCCAGTTTGGTGGGAAAAAGTTATGTCATTTGTGGGGAAACAAAACCAAAATGGCTATTGATGTTCTTTTATTAATAAACTAGAATACCTCCCCACAGGCAGAGATTCTTTAAAATGGAAATTGAACCTTCTTTCTGTGCCTTTGACTAAATGAGCTGGTATTTAATTGTGGTGGTAATTGCAGGTGCCTGTGGATAAAGAATATTCCTCTTCCCTGATTCACTATAAGGAGGGAGAATGGAGAAAGGAGGATGAGGGTTTGGGACTAGAGGAATAAGTCTGCCCTCGGCCAGTTCTAGTTTGGTGGATATAGATGTGATCTTTCAAGACTCCATTTCTTCTCTTTTATTAAGTGGGAGAAGGAAGAGTACCTAGCTATCTACCTATCACAGAGACATCTAATTGTTATACACAATTTTAAAACCAAAAATCTGTAATTCCTTTTTTCAGCATCCTGTGGGAAGCTGTACCCTTCTTGAGTTTTGGTCCTCTTATCTACCATTCTTGCTACATGCTATGGCCACCTCCTTTTCCAATGATATCTGTCCTCAGTGATTTCTTTCATTCTATTTCTTACTGATAAATCATCCTTGGCAATATGCTGAAGCTTTTTTTACACCCACTATACTGTTAGGATTAAGAACCCTTAGGGAAAACAGACAGATGTAGAGGGAAAATGGAGTGTTGCTATGCCTGTCTTGAATCATTAAATCATAACTTACCAAGCTATAAAAGCATCACGATATCTTCTTGATGCTGGAAATCTTTGTTTGGCATTGGAGTGTGAAATCTGGTGCACGGCTTACAAAAGAGCATGGAACTTTTATCAAGTTAATATAAGAAGTAGGCATGGCATACTAGAAAATTAGTACATGGGCAGGGAGGCATTATAAGGACTATTCAGTTGGACTAGTTCTGAAATGCCATAGGAAAAAAGAGTGCTCAGAGAAAAGTTAATTGACCAAAGTTAAATTGTTGGCAAGTAGTGAAGTTTTCAGGGGCATATTTGAGGGAGGCTGTATCACTCTCATATTTACATTGCCCCTTGAGTTCTTAATAATTTCAGTTTTTTCTGAAATTGTTATTTTATGTGATTCATATCCATATAGCTTTGAATTTGGATTTGTTTAGTGTTCAGCACATGGAGATCATTAGCTTTCCAGGTTCCTCTCTACCTCCTACTCAACTCCAGTTGAATCATCCATTCTTGATGCATATATTTTTCAACTAATTAGATGGGCTACTCATTCAGCAGTGGATCTTGACCATAAGTGCTTTTTATCCACTTTACTTTTACAGTGTGGATGGTTAAATAATTATGTTCATATACAACATTCATTTTTCTGAAAAGGTTTTATGGTGCTATGGCTTAATGCAGCAACAAATCTGTAATTCTATGGATGTCATCTCTCATCCACAAGTAATAGCATTTTAAAACATCACCACCAAGCACTTTGAGAAATTAACTAAGTTGTTGTAGCATTTCCTTTTATGACATAGCTATGTTCCTCTTTTTGCTTCTTAAAAGGAGAAAGATTTTTAGATTTTAAGATATTCAGAGTATTTGATATAGAATTTAAATATGATCAAATGAGCTAATGTATATATTTTGCAAAGTTTAAAGCTGTATATAAATGCTATTATTATTATTTGCAATCAATAAACATTTATTAAGTACGTACTATATACCAGACACTGTGCTAAGTGGCTAAGTGATGGAGATGCTAAAAGAGGCAAAAGACACAAGAGCACACAAATACACACACACACACACACGTACAAAGCGAACTACATCTGGGATAAATAGGAAATGATTAAGAAAGAATGCACTAAAATTAAAAGGATATTGGAAAGGCTTCCTGTAAAAGATGACATTTAAATTGGTACTTAAAGGAACCCAGGGAGGTCAGTAGGTAGAGAGGAGGAAGAACATTTTAGGTATGGAGGTAAGCCAGAGAAAATTTCCAGAGCCAAGAGATGGACTAGAGTATCTTGTTTATGAAACAATCAGGCATCCAATGTTATTGAATTGAAAAGTACATGGTGAGGAATATGGTGTAAGAAGACTGGGAAGTTAGAGAAATGACTAGGTTATAAATGGCTCAAAATGCCAAACAGAGTATTTTGTATTTGATCTTGGAAATGATAGGGAGTCACTGGAGTTTATTGAATAGGGGAATGCCATGGTCAGACCTGTGCTTTAGGAAAATCACTTTGTATCTCGAATGGATAACGAATTGCAGTGGGGAGAGATATAAGGCAGGCAGACCTATCAACAGGCTATTTGAGTAATGCAAGCATAAAGTGATGATGGCCTGTACTAGAGTAGTGGTCTTGTCAGAGGAGAAAAGGTGTATTCCAGAGATGTTACAAAGGTGAAATTGACAGACATTGGTAACAGCATGAATATAGGGAATGAGAGATAATGAGGAGTTGAGGATAATTCTTTCATTAAATATTGTTTTTTCTTAGGATTAGAAAAGTACATCCTAAAATGGTTAATATGGTATTTGGAATTGTGCTTAGTACCAAATCAAGTCAACTTATTTAATCAGCAATTCAGAAATGAATTTCTCAAAAGGCTTAAGACACCATTGTGTTTAAAAATGCTGCATTGACATTATATAAATATGAATATTCTGTAAGCATTATCAGGACAATTTTATGTATCTTATTATATATACACATCCCTCTTTCCAGCTCCCCTTTATGTGTTGTTCTCCTCCATTAGAATATAAACTCACTGAGGCCAGGGACTGTCTTGTTACTTGTAGTTTTATACTCTGCTTTTATCATGATGCTTGACATTAATAAATTTTCTATCTATCTGTTAGTCTAATGCATCTCTGCCTCCTCGTTGGAAGAAGGGTGACAATCAGTGAGATTGTTTTGACTTACTCAATGATCAATGCTAAATAAAGTACCAATAATTCTATCAAAAAGTCTAGGGTCAATTGCATACCTGTTTCTGAATTCTTAAAATTAGGGGCAGATAGATGTTATGGGACTTCTGAGGAGTAAGGATACAATATGTCCCTAAGTAGTGTTTTAAAATTGGTTGTAAAGGCCAAGAAAATAATTTCCATGACAAATTATTCAGATCAAAGGACTGTCGTGCTCCTTAAAATCTCTAATAACGTCGATCACGAAATTGCTGACCTTCAAAAGACCATATTTGACGTCATCTGGCACTCCTGAAATAACTCCCTGCTTAGTAGATTTATTGCACAATGCTTTTTTTCCTCCTTCCTCCACAGAAGATCACTGTTGTTTTGTAGGCAGCTGCCCTTTTCCCTTTACAAGGAAGGGAGCATTTTATCACCTGCTGAGTACCATTGTTGAGAAAATAGATATTATCACTCTGCCAATGGCCCATTTTAACCATCTTCCTTTTTCATAGTGATCAGAAATAAGATGGATAAAAAAGACTATGTGTATTACAAAGGAATGTCTCCAAGAATGCAGGAAAACAGTCAGCCTTTGCTACTTACATGCTGTTATTTTCCTGAGACCCTCAATCTTCCATAGTAATTTAGCAATAGGAGATAGTAAGGTTCAAATCTAAGTAATAATAAAAACCATTCAGATTTCCCAAATGCTTTATAGTTACAAAGCACCTTCCTTAGAAAATCCCTATGAAATAGGTGGTAAAGGTCATTTAATTATGAGGTGGCACGAATAACCACTTGTTGGGCAGCACACACTGACTCTGGCAGTTGTAATACACTGGATTGGTTCAGACAGAAGTGCTAAGAAAATGTTTTAGTTTTATATTTACCAATGTGTTCAAGACCTTCTATGCGCCAACTCTGCCTCTCTTTATACAGTGAGAGATCTACCAATTAGAACTTGGCTCTGAGCACTCACCTACTGGGTAGTCCCACTTGCTTTGGAACTTGCTATTTTTTCTATAACATTAGTCACATGACCTTGGAATAATGATGGCCATTACCAAGAGAAGCTGACCCACATACTTGAAAGCTATTCATAGTATTTTAGTTTGAGCAAGGAATCAGGAAGTTAAAAAAAAAAACCACAAATCTTCATAACAAGGAAATGATGCATATAAAAATGAACATCTACAGCTCAGGGGGCAACTCTACCTTTCTGCAGATATAGGACCCAAA
Organism: Pseudochirops cupreus; assembly: GCA_028627135.1. Classification (NCBI taxonomy): domain Eukaryota; kingdom Metazoa; phylum Chordata; class Mammalia; order Diprotodontia; family Pseudocheiridae; genus Pseudochirops; species Pseudochirops cupreus. Next base: position 33,701,263 of record CM053583.1, on the reverse strand, counting down.
ATTTGGGGGCAATATAGGATTTAAGTCCTTCCAGTCACAATGTAACAACCTGGTTCCCATAGGAAATTTGATTCACATTTTCCATAGGCTTGCTCATCAGGTACAAATGAAGAATCTCTAGAGTCAGGGCTTTTGCTCACTCATGGCAAAAAAATGTGGGATGTGGAATCTAGTCTAAACTGAAACTCAGGAGGATTGATGCTTTCCTGTCATGGTTGCATATTCACTGGTCAGAACATCTAACTTCATCTTACCATAACTAATTTATTATGGAACAAAATGAAGAGAATCTACAATCATTTCCAGAAAGGAGCTATATACACAGCATATCAGGCTGCCCCTTTCAGAACATTCTTCATCACTGTTTCCTGCAGTCACTTAATTGTCTGTTTCTTTCTCACTTCTTTCTCTAACACCCAAACACTCACTGCTCCTTGAAGAAAGGCAATATGATACGTACAAAATTAAGGGAATTATGGAAATATTATCCCAATTTTACAGTTGAGAAAAATGAAACCTAAAAATAACTAAGTGATTTGTCTAGAGTAAGAATACAGAATGCCAGTAAGGTATCAAATTCTGGACTACTTGAGTTTCAATGCTCTTTCCTGTATAGTAGTAGATTTTGTTAGAGTGAATGATTTTTTTAAAAAGCCCTCCAACAATGAACCTAATTCATTATACTTATTATTTTGATTTTTTGATAGAGCTTGGATTTCAAAGATGTGGATAATCTCTCTGATAATACAGATCACAACCCATCTAGACTTCATCCTGTGCAATTCTTATCAACGCGCACCCTACAGTAGGGTCCATCAAACATGCTAGAGACCTTTGTCAACTTCTCTTGACATTGCAAGCATATCAAAGAGGCCACAGGCTGTTATCATATGACTGGATTTTTCCCCCTTTTCTCACGCATGTATGTTGGCATTCTTTAAACTCTCTTGAACAATTTTTGGTTCTTATGTTGCAACTTATACCCTCCCATCATGTACCTTTTATGGTCTCACCTATGAAAAAAAGAGAAAAAAAACAACACAGAAGCTCTTATTATGTTTCAGTTGCCATAATGTAGGTAGCTCCATGTAGAAAATTAATAAAATCTCTTAGTACTGTGTTGTAGTCAATTGGGAGCCCAGTCTGATCAACAGGAGATCAGGAGCTGACTCAATGCCAGGAATACCTGGGTTTATATCCCTACTGTCATGTATACTGACTGCAAAATACTTTCAGTGCTTTAGGCGACTCTCTATGATTATAAGTTACAGTGATCATGCCAGCTGGCACAGAGAGAAATTTCCTCATGTAGACTTTCCAATACCAAATGAAATCAATAATACATCCCTTGTCCCCTACCTCATTCCTCTTTAACAATAAGCTTTAATATTCTAGTCTGAAATAATTGCACTAAGATTTTCATCTATGTAAATGCAAAATTTAAAAGGCAGTCTTCAAAACATGTAAACAACAGACTTAAGTACATTTTCAAGGATTTATAATGCATTTTATAGGACTCTGTAGGAAATTAAATGACTTTACTCTGTTCATTTCTGATCTAGGGCATGAGAAAACAAAAACAAAAACCAAAACAAAAACCCCCTGGTTTGGAAATGAAAAATCTTCCATCACTAAAGTGCACATAAATAGAGAGTATAAAGAAAGGAAGGAAAATGTTTTTCATGAAATGGCATTGCCCAATCAGAGTTTCTACCTGGTTAGAAATCAAATCAGATTTTTTAGGAGTCTTCCTGACTTGATCAAATACTTGGGCTTCACAGAGAACAAAGGGGAAAAATAAAGTTGGCCATGAAAAGAAGTCTGTACTTATTGGAGCTTTCCATGGTACTGATTTTGATCAGTGTACCCCAGGTGATTTTTCAAATGAACATAAGACATGATCCCTTTAATGATTTCTTTGTCCCAAGACAGGGGGAGCCCCTTCAGCATTTCAGTGAATACACAATCATTTCAATGGTACAGATAGCAACCCTCCCATTCCTGCCCAAAGCCTTCCATATATTTACAGAGAGGAATACCTTAACATACTGAAAGTCTCCTAAGTTTTAAAAATTTGGAGAGTAGCAGCAAAACATTTACCTATCAACCTATAATTCCTTGCTCTTACTTTATGAATGGCATGTCTCCTTTTAAAGTTGTAAATTTTCATTATTTTGCTTTTTTATTGTTGGGAGAAGCAATCAGGGGTAAGTGACTTATCCAACATCACAGTTATAAGTTTCTAAAGCCATATTTAAACTCAGATCATCACGATTCCAGGGCTGGTGTTCTATCCACTGCACCACCTAGCTGCTCCTAAAGTTTAAATTTCCTGAATGATACTTTCCATATCATATATTTGTAGCATCAGGATATTTAAAAGTTTATAGGGGTCTCAGCAGTCACCTAGTCCAACTCATGCATTAAAGGAATCTTGTACTCAAGTCACTGTTGGTAATATACCATATCCAGCTAGTTCCATTCTCCATCTTTCCATTGCCCTTCATTCATATCTCCCTCTCCATCCCCTGACTCATTTTTTGTGATTTTGTAGTATTGTGAGAACTGTAGATTTATAGCATTGCTAGAAGGATATTGACACCAAAGTGGCATTGCAAATATGTATTAAAACATAATAAAAACATCGGTTGAAATAGTCATCATTCCTCATAATAAATGTTGGTAAACGGGTTCATTTGAAGGCATGTAATTATTTCATTTCATTTTTTTAAAAAATAGCTTCCATATGCTGATGCTTTGATATATATATGTGACACTTAAACATCTGTTAGGGTATTTTCCTAAGAGAGAAGAAAATACTACCTTCTAAATTTAGTTTCCATTGAGGCTGGATTGTGAAAGCCACTTGTAGTTTCTGAGGTGTCTGAGATAGTTTGAGTAGTGCATCTGAGTAGTATATGTATATATGCCTATATGTTTTTATGTGTAAATACATGCATATATGTATATTTAGACAAGTCTAATACATATCTATATGCATGCATATGTATATAGTACATATATTGATCCTCTATCAACCCATTTGTCTCTCTTCCTATCCATCTATCTACTTATCTAGGTAAAATTAGTGATAATGCTTCATTAAGGAAAATGATATTTTGATCTTTGAACAAGAGTGCATACCTTTAGGTATTTGATTAATGAAACTGATGCTGATAACAATGGTATTGAAACACATAAGCTCATGAAGTCAAGATTATTTTAACAGGATAGAGACTGTCATGCACAAGAGGAGAAAAATGCCTTTTACTAGTAGAATGTATATTTTTTTTCTGGAAAATTGAAGTTGATTGATATAGTATGGTAGTGGAACTGTTAAACAACCTTTGCAGGATATAGGAAATATAGCTAAAGTATATGGGGTACTGAAGAAACATGAATAACTACCCAGGGAAATTTACCCACATGTGCATCCTGAAGGATCAAATTACATATTGCTCTGAGAGAAGATATTGTGATCCAAAGGGTTTCTTCCTCTTTGTGAACAAGAGGACAGGATTCTGGATTTGCCAGCAGAGTACTTGAGTTCAAACCACATCTCTGATGCTTTTATTAACTGTGTGTCATTGGGAAAACCACTTCAAAATTCTGAACCTATTTCTTCATGTTTACAAAATGTCAATACCATGAACTTCAGTGGATTTCCTATTTAAATGTTAAATCTTTAAGAGCAGGTATTGTTTCAACCTTTGGGGCTGTATCTGCAATATCCAACATATAATAGGAACTTAATACATATTTCTTGTTTGATACATAGAGCCCAATGAAGGGGGGAATCCCCTTTAATGGCATAGATTTGCAACCCAACCAGACTTTCATGCCATACGACTCTTGTCCCATTCTCTCCAGAAGTCTTCCACAGGGGATCTAACCAAAGCATTGAAAGACTTCCTCTGGACTTCTTGAGTTACCTTTTATAAAAACAAAACAAGCAAGCAAACAAACAAACAAAAAAACAGCAGAGCTTTGGCACTTATTACTTGATTGACCAAGATAGGTTTCTGGACATGTACTTTTTTGACCATCTTCTTCGCTCCAGTTGTCTTACACAATTCTCCTTTAACATTACAACATGCTGATGCCTACTATGTACCTTCCAACTGGCCTTTAGGTGACCTTATACATTAATTCTTTGGAATCTTAGCATCTCATTACTTCTAGATGTCCAATAGCATTGGAAGAGTAATGGTGGTGAAAAAAAGATGGTATTTGTTCCAGGAATAAACTGGGGAGTCAATAAAAGTACCATATGATTTCTAAAAGGCAATTAAGTCCATTCTCCCATTTCAGTTTGATTTTGGGCTTGGTTTGTCATTCATCTGCAGTGTGTCCAAGATATGAACACCATTAGACTAGCTCTGTGGGTTGTTCATCCACCTACACATCAGTTTGGACATAAAGTATTTTTTTCATTCTCTTGGGTTTTCTTGTGTGGATAGTTAGGCCAAGCTCTTTAAAGCGATAATGTATTTTTTTAGGAGGCTCCATAATGTTCCATGGGCTTGATTCCATCAGCTTAATGTCATTTACAAAGAGGAACATTTGTAGAAACTCATTATTTATATCATCATAATGCTTCTGTTTGGACTCAGAGTTGAATATCCACCACTACAGTGGCAGGCAACTTGGATAGGCACACATTTCCTGGTTTTAGTCATCACTTCATATTAATAATTGGGCTACTATTGAATATTGTTAAAAGGTAGCTAAATGCCTCAGTGCAGAGAGAGCTGAATATGAAGTCAAGGAGACCTGTGTTCTAATATGACCTCAAACATTTAACTACCTGCATAATTCTGGGCAAATTACTTAGTCTCTTATTCATCTTTCTCATTTATGCAATGGAGATTATAAAAGCACTTACCTCACAGTACTGTTCTTAAATTAAAAAGAGATATTGGTAAAATGTTTTTTAAACCTTAAAGCATTAAATAATTGTTAGCCAATATAATTTTTCTTACTGCTATTATCTTTCAAGTATTATTACATAACATAAAAATCATTTTTGATAATTTTTACATTGTCTTAATTTTCTCCAGAAGCCTTGGCCCAACCCCCTTATCTGGGAGCCATTCATTGTGACAATACTCAAAAAGACAAATGGGGGAAAATAGAAAAATTGACCAAAAGCATATATTTGACAACATATGCAGTACCCCATACCCATGCACTCCTTTTCTCCAACTCTGCAAAGAATTATGGAGCAGTGATTTTTCAAATCTTTTCTTTGCAGTCAATCTTCTTTGTAATTTCACAACATTTATTTTCAGTTTTTTGTTGAATATTTTTAAATTTCTATTGTTGTAGACATTGTGTTTCTTGTTTCCTTGACTCTACCTACTTTGATTCGCATTGGTTAATTCAAATCTTTCTATGCTTCTCAAATGTTCATCATACCCATTCTTTCTTACAGCAAAATAGCATTCCATTCCATTAAGAAACAACAATCTTCTCAGCCATTTCCCAATTGATGGGCTAGTATTTATTTTCTTAATTTTTTGCTAGTACTCTTTTAAGAGTTCTTTGCAAGTATGAAAATTGCTGCCAAAATATATATGGCTTATATGAAAGTTTTCTTTTTGTCAGTGGTGTGCATGATATGTATGTATATGTGTGTGTGTGTGTGTGAGTGCGCATCTATCTATCTATCATCTATCTATCTATCTATCTATCTATCTATCTATCTATCTATATCTATCTATCCATCCATCATCTATCTATCATCTATCTATCTATCTTTCTATCTATCTATCTATCTATCTATCTATCTATCTATCTATCTACATAGCAGTAGAATCCCTGGGTTAAAGTATATGGATATTTTAGACACTTTATTTGTATATTTCCAAATTTCTTTCCAAAATGATTGTATTAATCCACAACACCATGATGTCATTAATGTATCTATCTTTCCACAACTCCTGCTACACTCATTATTCCCTTTTTTTCTCATGCTTGCTGGTTTATTGGGGTGAGGCAAAATTTGTGACTTGTTTTGATTTTTTTTCTTGTTAGCCATTAGGAACATTTTTTTATATGTTGTTAATAAGATACAATTCTTCATTTGAGAAATTTGTGTCCATATCCCTTGATCACCTATCTATCTTACATAATTTTAACACGTGTGGTGGTGGACCTCTTTTGAGAAGAAAGCCTTTTAGGTAACATTCTTTCTTTAGTGATTCAAGCACCTTTTAGTAGTTAACATATGGTGTGCACACTGGGGTCTTAGCACTACACCTGTAAGGCAATTGTATGATGATAGAGACAGAGGCCACAGTGTAAGTTCATTTGTGAGAGATTGACTTTTGCTCCCTTCTCATGCCTTAATCAAGGATTCCCTTGAATTTGTGAGTAAATATTTTGTAGAAATGGCTAATACATGTGGCCCAGTAGTTACTGGTACTTTCTCAGTTGGATTTTCTTTGGTATTAATAATACAGTTCTCTGTTTTGGATACCTTCAGAACCATATTTTTATACCTCCAAAACTGTATTGCTTTAAACAGTTGCCTTTAGATATCTAAACTCAGAGAAAGATATAGAAAGACTATAGTTTAAATGGAGACCGAAGCAAAACACGCTATCATTCTCCTTCATGTCTGGTTTTGCTTTTTTTTCCCAGTGATCACTCACTGGTTACAACCCTTCTATATAACCAAACTATTGTACAATGTGAAAGTATTTGCAGATCCTGTACATGATTGCACACCACCATGGTGGGGGAGGGGGGCAAAGGGAGGGGAGAAAATCTGAAACTCGAGTGATTGTGGAACTGAATCTTGTAAATTAAAAGTAAATAAATAAGTCATTTAAAAGAAAGAAAAAGAAAAAAAATAAACAATTGCCTTTGTGTATTCATGGTATAATGCAGATGTTTTCCACATTTTTGCATTTTATAGTGTTATTTCTACTAAACAAAGCTACTCTAGATATTTCTAATCTAGATATTCCTATCTGTGAAGTAGGGATAATAGAACTATTAACTATTTCATGGGTTGGTTCTGATGATTAAATGGCAAATTGAATGCCAAGACCTTTGTAGACCATAAAGCACTGTATCAATATTACTTTATTTTCTTATTTTTGTAATTCTTTCTCCTTAGCCTTAAGGGATGGGTGAATGGTAAGAGATAGCGTATAGTGGAAGATCTGGATGCAAATTCTGCCCCTGAAAAATATTGGCTTTCTGAACCTGGCCAAGTCACTTAATTCTCTATGCTTCAGGTAGCTCTTTAAGACTATGAATTGTAGAGAAGGTGCCCAGGTGTAACTGGTGGTCACCTAGACTAGTTGAATCATAAGTCTTGTCCCTATCTCCTTGCCTAGAGTCAAGAAAAATAGGTTCTTATATCAAGAGGAGATCTTAGTGAGAATTTTGGCATGGCCTCTTGTTTTTCACATAAGGAAACTGAGACCACAAAGTTTTAATTGACTTACTCAAAGTCACCTAGCTACTTAGTGGCAGAAGCAGAGTGAAAATTTAGTTCTCCTCATTACTAGAAAAGTCACCATTTTTCTATTCTCTCCTGTCATATTAGATAATTAGATTGTATGCAACCATAGAAGAAAGAATTTGGAGAATCATTTTATAAAAGACATGATCAGGAAATCTTAGATCTTAGATTGAAAAAGATTAAAAAAAAACAATAAAAAGACATAAGTTGTAAAATGGATAATTAAATGTAAAGGGGAATTTGTTGAGATAAGTTACTATATATTGTAATAGAATATTTAGGGAAAAAATTGCAGAACACCTTCTCTGAAAGATCAGAAAAAAATAGATTGTGTTCCTTTTTGGACTGGTTTGAGGAAGGTAACATAATCATAGAATTCCAGGGCTGCAAAGGATGCCAGAAATCACTGAGTCCAACTCTTACCTGAATCCAGATCAATTCAATAAGATTTTATAAACAGTAGACACCTATTTCCCATTTGATGGTTTCTCACAAGAGGGAACACACTACCTCCTGAAGCTAATCATTCTACTTTGGGATAGCCATAATTCTGGGCAGCTAAGTGGTGCAGTGAATCAAGTTCTGGGCCTGGAGTCAGGACAATCTGAGTTCAAATCTGACCTCAGACACTAACTGTATGATACTAGATAAGTCATTTAACACTGTTAGCCTCAGTTTCCTCATCTGTAAATTGAGTTAGAGAAAGAAATGGAAAACACTCCAGTTTCTTTGCCAAGAAAACCCCAAAAGAGGTCATGAAGAGTGAGACATGACTGAATTGATTGAACAACAAATAATAATAATAATTTCCCCCTTATATCATTCTCTTTACAACTTCTACCAATTTATGCTCTTTAACATCAAGCAGACCAAACCTAATACTTCTTACCCATACGTAATAGCCCTGAAAAATACTTGAAGACAGATATAGCATTTTATCCCTCCCCCTAGTCATCTCTTTCCTAGGCTAAGCATTCCCAGTTTCATGAAGCATGGGGCATGGTCTACATCTTAGTCTTTCAATGTTGAATATGTTGTAAATATCCTTTGAAGGAAAAGGGATAGTCTAATTGAGCTTTCAGTGTCTTATCTCACCCAAGTCCATGGTGGAAAATATACTGGCAGAATGTAAGCTGTCTTCCTAAGAACAAAGCTCTTGAATCAAAACATATTTGTTTCTAGCAAATGGCCAGTTCTAGTTTTTCATCAGATTTTGAGTTCATGGATTTCCTATTATAACAGGAAATAACTTGTCTTCTACATGCTAATGCTGCTAAGCCACCTTATCCACTCACTTAATGTGTGCCATTAGGTAAATAGTTTGATCTTTTGGTCTCTCAGATTCCTCCTCTGTGAAGGAGAATAATTAAACCCCTCCTAAATACCTTATGAAATTGTTTGTAAGCAATGACTGTGAAAATTCTTTGGGAAGTTTTGATTTGGGTTGTTTGGTATATATTTTTAATTTTATTAATATAGGGCAATCTTGACAAGAAAACTCCCAACAGCAGAGATTGGTGATGGTTCTTTACTGAATTGACTTTCAGAGTTGCCTGCAGGAATAAAAGACTGAGAGACTTGCCCAGCGTCATAGTCAGTCTGGGTCAGAAATGGGGTTTGAACTCTGAACTCTGACTCTGGGGTTGACTCTTTAGCCACTTGAGCATGCTGCCTATTTGAAAAGTTAGCCCAAAGTTAAAAACCATTGAAAGGCTTGTCATCATCACTGTGCTGATGTTTGACACTCCATGCAGAGGAAATTGAGTGACCCAGGAGAGGGGCTGATATGAGGTCATCTCTCTATTGTAGTGATCAAGGTCCTACAGAGACAGCAAAACCAGGAAGATGTTTCTCGAAAGAACGGATGGTGAGCATGTAGTCTAGAATGATGTCAGCCTGACTGTAAGGGTGGCCAGAGGTGTCTGCAAATCAGCCAAATCACTTAGGACTGAATCATTCCTCATAGTGGTAGGGCAGGGGGAGGGCTGGAGCACAGACCCAGTCATAATTCTTGTCTTTATTTGAAAAATGAAATCTTCAGTGAAAAGTCATTGGAGAACAGGAGGAAAAGGAAATCAGGGAGATAGACATGCATCTATGGTGTTTTCCTAGATCCAACCCCAGAGAACAAGCTCTGAAAGGTCTGATGGAAAAGCACAGTCCTAAAAACAGCTCTGACAACCTGAAAAAACAAAGGAAAAGGCAGAAAAGTGTCAGCAGATGGAGAAGAGTTGGAAGCTTGAATGCTCAATTCCAATTAAAATATGTACTCCTTTATTCTTGAAGGCTCTGATTTTTCAGACTCCTCCAGAAGACAAAAGGTTAGCTCTTTCCATATACCATCTTCTTAACTGTTATCACCTACAAGAGGATGGAAAGGAAGTGGAATAAGCAGTTATATAATACCTACTATGTGCCAGATACCATAAAAGCTAAGTGCTTTTTCAAATATCACATTTGATCCTCATAATAACACTGCAGGGTAGGTACTAATATTATCCCCATTTTACAGTTGAGGAAACTGAGGCAAACAGAGGATAAATGACTTCCCCAGGGTCACTCAGCTAATAAATGTCTGAGGGCACAGATAGATATGCATTACAGAGCTAGTTTCAGTTTTCCAAATGAACTACAGGTGCTTTGAGGAGACAGAAAATCTGGCAATTGTTAGAATGTTTTTAAACAAATAATATTCTCTTTCACAGTTATGTCTTATTGGTTGGTTGTTGTCCTTTGTTCTTGAAGAGGACCAAAATGGCATCACTATGCTAGAGTCGTGTGTCAATGCGTCTGACTGTGGCTGATCAGATCAATATGAGCTCAGAATGCTCTACCACAGGTTGGGCACAAATAGTCCATGTGAATATTTGGTGTGGATTCTCTAAATCTTCACATTCTGAATGTCCTTTAAACTGTTTCAAGTCTGCTTTACTCATAGAGGACAGCACCTTCTCTGATGAGGGCATGCCATACTAAGTGGTCCTGTGCCAGTGTCTACCATGTCACACAATCAATTCCAAAGTTATTAAGAGAGATCTTGAAAGTGTCTTGGTATCACTTCTTCTGACCACGATGTGAATGCTTGCCTTGTGTGAATTTTCCATAAAACAGTTTTTTCAGCAAGTATACATTTTGCATTGAAACAATGTGCCCAGCCCATTGGAGTTGCACTCTCTAAAGCAGAATTTGAATGCTTGATAGTTTAGTATGAGTAATGAATTCAGTGTCTAGAATCTTCCTAAGACAATTCAAATGGAAGCCATTCAATTTCCTGGCATGGCTCCAGGAGATTGTCCAGGTTTTATGGGCATTCAACAATGAGGCCAATACAATGGCTCTGTACACCTTCAGATTGTTAGTCAGTGTAATACCTCTTCTTTCCCACACTTTCCTTAAGAGGCTCCCAAATACTGAGATAGTTCTTGCAATGCATGTGTCAACCTCATTATCAATGTATGCATCTTTGAAAAGTATACTGCCAAGGTAAGTGAACTTGTCCACAGTATTCAAACTTCTCCTTCTGCTGTAATTGGTGGTTAAACATATGGATGGTGTGGCAGTGGCTGATGGAGCACCTTTGTTTTTTTGGTATAAATTGTTAGGTCAAAATTAGCATAAGCAGCAGAGAATTGATCCATACTTTGTTGCATCTCCACTTTAGAGGCTGCCCAACAACTCCAGGAGAAATGCCAGTGGCAGAACAGAGGTCTGTACACAACATTTGTAGATCTGACCAAGGCCTTTGATACTGTTAGTCATGAGGGCTTATGGAAAATTATGTCAAACTTCCAAAGAAGTTCATCAGCATTATATGTCAATTTCATGACAGCATGCTTCCTAGAATTCTAGATAATGAACAATGCTCTCCTGCCTTCCCAGTCACCAATGAAGTGAAACAAGAGTTTGCTTGCTCCCATGCTTTTTAGAATGATTTTTTCAGCAGTGTTATCAAATGCTTTCAATAAGGATGAATATGGCATCAAGGTCAGCTACTTCACTGATGGTAAAGTCTTCAACTTGAAAAGACTACAAGCCAAGACCAAAGTAGAGGGAGGGTTGGTGCATGATTTTCTATTTGCAGATATATTTTATATATATATATATATGTATATATATATGTATATATACATATATATGTCATATATAATGTCATATATATGTGTGTGTGTATATCTATCTATCTATATAAATATATCTATATATCTATATATCTATATCCATATCTATATCTATATCTACATCTATATCTATCTATCTATCTATCTATCTATCTATCTATCTATCTATCTATATATAAACTATATTTTGGATGTTTTCCAAGTTCCTAGATTTACCAGCAACTTTTAGGAAGAAAGAAGTATACGGTGGAAAGGACCCTGGGTTTGAAGAAGTTAGAAATCTGGTTCTAGAATCTGAAAACATAAATTAGAATCTTGACTCTGCCAATTAATACCTGTGTGCCCAGGTCCAAGTTATATTTAGGGAAACTAAGATACAGTCTATCAAATGAAGAGGTTACAGTAGGTCAGGAGATCTTAACCTGTGCTCCATTAACTTGTTTTTCTTTCTTTCTTTCTTATTAATATTCACTTTAAAAAGTTTTGAGTTTCAAATTCTCTTCCTCCCTATTGCTCCTCCCCCATCTATTGAGAATCAAGTAACATGATATCAGTTATACATATGAAGTCATGCAAAACATAATTCCCTGTTTGGCATTCTGCAAAAAAGAAAAAGAAAAAAGAAAAGAAAACACAAGAAAAATGAGAAACATAAAGAAAAAGGTATGCTTCACTTTGCACTAAGTGTTCATCAGTTCTCTCTCTGAAGGAGAACAATTTTTATCATGAGTCCTTTGAAATCATCTTAGATCATCTTCTTGAAGAGTAGCTAAGTCTTTCACAATTGATCATCGTATCATATTGCTGTTATTTTGTAAAATGTTCTCCCAGTCTTACTTCACTCTGCATCAGTTCATATAAGTCTTTCCAGTTTTTTTCTGCTTATATCTTATAAAACAATATTGTTACATAACAATTATACGTCACAACTTGTTCAAACAATCCCAGTTGATGGCAATCTCCTCAATTTCCAAATCTTGGCCATCACAAACAAAGAAGTAGTATAAATATTTTTCTACATATAAGTCCTTTTGTTATTTCCTTGATCTCTTTTGGATATAGTAACAGTACTGCTCCGTCAAAGGGTAAGTATAGTTTTATGCCAGCATAATTCCAAAATATTTGCCAGAATGGTTGAACCAGTCCACAACTCTACCAACAGTGCATTAGTGTTCCAATTTTTCACCATTTTCTCTGGCATTTATTATTTTCCTTTTCTGTCATGTTAACCAATTTGATAGGTATAAGGCAGTTTTTCAGAGTTATTTAAATTTACATTTCTGTAATCAATAATGATTTAGAGCATTTTTTTCCATGTGATGATTGATAGTTTTTAGTTCAGAAAACTGCCTGTTCACATCCTTTGACCATTTATCAATTGGGGAACGAATCCTATTTTTATACAGTATATTTAATTGTATGCACACACATATATGTAGTATATCTCAGTATATATGAGAATTGAGGTTTTTATCAGAAAAACTTGCTGTAAAAATTTCTCTCAATTTCCTGTTTTCCTTCTAATTTTGGATGCATTGGTTTTGTCTGTGCAAAAGCTTTTTACTTATATGTAATCAAAATTATTCATTATAATTTTCATGATTCTCTCTAACTCTTGTTTGCTCACAAGCTCTTTCCTTTTCCACAGAACTGAGAGGTACAGTTTCCATGCTTCCATATTTGCTTATGATATCACTTTTTCTCTCTAAATTATTTATCCATTTTAATTTTATCTTGGTGTATGGTGGGAGATGTTAACCTATGCCTAGTTTCTTCCAAACTGCTTTCCAATTTTCCTGGGAAATTTTGTGAAATTATTTCTTTTCCCCAAAGCTTGCATCTTGGGGTTTATCAAATACTAAATTATGGTGGTCATTTACTACTGAGTATTGTGTACCTAATCTATTCTCCTGATGCACAACTCAAAGTCTGTCAGTACCAGATTGTTTTGATGATTACTACTTTGAAATGTAGTTTGAAATCTACTACTGCAAGTTTACCCTCTTTTATATTTTTTTCACCAATTCCCTTGCTGTTTCTGACCTTTTGTTCTTCCAGATGAACTTTGTTGTTATTTTTCTAGATTTGTTAAATAATTCTTTGGTAGTTTAATTGGTATGGCACTGAATAAGCAAATTAACAGGTGTAATTATCATTTTTATTACATTGGCTTGGCCTGTCCATCTGCAATTACTCTTTCTCCATTTGTTCAACTCTGTCTTTATTCATTTGAAAAGTGTTTTGCAATTGTGTTCATGTGATCCCTGGGTTTGTCTCAGTAGGTAGACTCCCAAGTATTTTATACTATCTGCAGTTATGTTATGTTATTTTTAAAGCAGTATTTAATTTCCTTCAATCACATGCAAAGATGGACCTCAACATTCATTTCCAACACTAGTTTGAGTTCCAAACCTTTTCTCCCTCCCTCCTCTTTTCCCTCTTCCTAAAATGGCAAGTAATCTGATATATGCTATACATGTACAATCATATTAAACGTATTTCCATATTAGTCATACTGTGAAAGAAGAAATAGAACAAAAGAGAAAAGCCACAAAAAACCAAACAAAAACAAAAACAAGTGAAAATAGTACACTTTAATTTGCATCCAGATACCATAGTTCTTTCTCCGGATGTGGATAGCATTTTTCATTATGAGCCTTTGGAATTATCTCGGGCCATTGTCTTGCTGAGAAGACCTAAGTTTATCAAAGCAGATCATTGCACAATGTTATTCTTGCTGTGTACAATCTTCTGGTTCTGCACACTTTACACAGCATCAGTTCATGTTAGTCTTTTGAGTTTTTTTTTCCTGAAATCAGCCTGCTCATCATTTCTTAGAGAGCAGTAGTATGCCATTACATTTATATACCACAATTTGTTCATCCATTCCCCAATTGATGAGCATCCCTTCAATTTCCAGTTCTTTGCCCACACAAAAAGAGCTGCTATAAATATAAATACATGTGGGTCCTTTTCCATTTTTTATGATCTCTTTGGAATATAGACCTAGTAATGGTATTACTGAATCAAAGAGTATGAACAATTTTAAAATCCCTTGGTCCTAGTTACAACCATTCTCCATTCTTCCAACCATATATATCTGTCCATTCTCCAGAATGATTGGATCAGTTCACAACTCCAACAATGCATTAGTCTTTCTCTTTTCCCACATCTCCAACATTTATCATTTTCCTTTTTCATATTAGCCAACCTGATAAAGTGTGGAATGGTACATCAGAGCAGTTTTAATTTGCATTTCTCTAATCAATAGTGATTTAAAGTGTTTTATATGACTATAAATAGCTATAATTTCTTCATCTGCAAACTGCCTGTGTATATCCTTTGGTCATTTATCTGTTGGAGTTCTTTTAAATGCAATTTTTCTTTCTATCTCTTCCTGCTAGACCTTGTTGATAAAATATAGGAATGCTGATGTTAGTTTGTATCTGTGACTTTGATAAAGTTGTTCATTGCTTTAACTAGTTTTTTCGTTGATTCTCCATGATTTTCTAAGTACACCATCATTTCATCTGCAAATCATGATAGTTATTTTTTTGATTTCTCGTTGTCTAATTTTATTCCTTCAATTTCTTTTTATTATCTTATTGCTATAGCTAGTACTTCCTCTTTTGTTAATCTGGGCA
>CM053583.1:33662263-33685524 GCA_028627135.1 Pseudochirops cupreus | reverse complement strand
ATTTTCCAGGTCAGGGGTTTTTCCAATGAGATATTTCACATTGCCTTCTATTTTATTTGTTTGGGTCTGTTTAATAGTATCTTGATTTCTCATCAAGTCATTAGCTTCCATTTGCTCCAATCTAATTCTGAAGGAATTATTCTTTTCAGTGAGCTTTTGAAATTCTTTTTCCATCTGGCAAATTTGTCTTTTTAGGCATTCTTCTCCTCATTGGCTTTTTGGGCCTTTTTTGCCATTTGAGTTAGTCTGTCTTTTAAGGTGTTATTTTCTTTAATTAGGTTGTTGAGTCTCTTTTCATGATTTTCTTCCATCATTCTCATTTCTCTTCCCAATTTTTCCTCCACTTGTCTTACTTGATTTTCAAAATCCTTCTTGAGCTACTCCATGGCCTGTGACCAGTTTATATTTCTCTTGGAAGCTTTTGGTGCAAGAGTTCTGACTGTGTTGTCGTCCTCCCATTCCATGCTTTGATCTTTTTTGTCCCCTCAAAAAGGAATCTAAAGTTGGATGGCTGTGCTTGCTTTGTTTTTTGCTTGCTCATGTTGCCACTCAATTACTTGACTTTTGAGCTCTTTGCCACAGTAGAACTCTGCTTCCCGAGGGGAGAGCTTTGTCTCAAAATACTGGGGTTTTCACAGCTGCCAGAGCTATTAAGAGGGCATCATCTCTACACCCCCCACCAGCTTTGGCTCACTGGTCATGCACCTCAGGACCACCACCCAAGACCACAATCTTGATCCAGGGAGGCTAAGGCAAGAATCCTTAGCCTCTGAATGATCACTTGGCCCCTCTATGAGCTGCAGGCCAGGAGCTCTGAAGTAGCTATGTGGAGGCGGCTACAGGGCCACTGTTTCCACTCCTTCTTGCTCTGGGAGTGGAGGTTGTACCACACTCCATCCCCCCCAGATCCAAGAGAGTTCCACTGACCTTTCACTTTGTGTTTGGCATTTATGGGTTGATAATTGTGGAAACCACCATAGCTGCTGGCGATCCACTCTCCTGAAGTCCCTCCAGCCATGGCTGGTCTGGGCCACCCTGGGGCTAAAACCGCAGTCTCACATGGGTCTGGGCTCTGCTCCCAGCATGCTGTGATGAACTCTTCCTGTCTGCCTGCTAGGCTGCCTTCAGTGGGAGATTTGTTTCTCTCTGTCACTTTGTGGGTTCTGTAGCTCTAAAATTTGTTTAGAGTCTTATTTTATAGGTATTTGAGGTGGTTATGGGGGGAGCCATGAAGTTTTCCTGCTTCTACCCCCTCTTCTGAAATTTCTAATACTGGACTGCCAGAAAGGACAAGCAAAATTCTCTGGGGTCCTTTGAAGATGAATTCTCCATGAAGTCTCTTTAGAGCAGTGGTTCTCAACCTCCCTAATGCCTGGACCCTTTAATACTCATATGTGGGTGTATCTGCATATAGGCAGACCTGCCTGGAGATGGATAGAGGAGCAGTGCCTCAGTTCCTAAGACCATCAGAAATATGTGTTTTCCGATGGTCTTAGGTGACCCCTGTGAAAGGGTCATTCCACCCTCCCCCCCATAGGGATCGCAACCCACAGGTTGAGAGCCACTGCTTTAGAGGAATAGAAATAGCAGTAGCGCCTCAGATCCTCCAGGTTGGACTGCATTACATGGAAGGTCCCTCCCAACCTGGAAATTCTATTCCCTAAAGTAGCAAAAGGTGAAAAGCATGGGTACAAAAAGAGAGGTCCCTTAAGTAAGCTCCATGTAGGAATTAGGCTCTCCAGAAATGTGATAAACAAAACCTAAAGATGAGGAAGATTAGATCACAGTATCAGTAGGTAGAGAGAATGGTATTCAGAAAGACAGGAAAGGGTAAAGTATGTTTGGGGAATAGCAATGAGTCCAGTTTGGCAAAAGGATAGGGGAATAGAGGGTGAGTAGGTTAGCAAAGTAAATTATGCCAGATTACAGAGGTCCTCCCTCAAATGCCAATTGAAGGACTTCACAGTTTTGCTTAGAGACACTGAGTAGTCATTAGAAGTTTTAAAGCAAGGACAAATGGTACAATTGGAAGAATTTTTTTTTCCTGTTATACAGAAAATATTGGAGGGGAAGAACCTGAACTTGGTGATAGCAATTTTTAAGTTATTGCAGTAGCATGATATGAGGGCATAAAAGGAGCTGAATGGGGTTAGTGACAATGGGAATGGAATGGAAGAAACAGATAAAAGAAACTTTAGGAAGGGACAATCAACAGATTTTGTTAACATTTTGAATAAAGAAAGTGAGACAGACCAAGTCATTCAAGATGGCATTGCTTTTGGCTAAATCTGAAATGGAACACAAATGGTATCTAGTATAGACTACATCCTTCTTCTTACGGGATCAGTAATTTGATGCAGACAGAGGCTGGGAAAAATCTAACCATTAGCTCTGAAAAAATGGGTGTTATAGTAAGGGGCACTTATATATTATTTATCTGGATGACTCAGGTCATTGAAAGTCTATTTGCAAAGTGCTACAAATTATATGTTGTTCTTGTAGGGATTTTATACAGCTGTTTTCAAAATTAACTAAAATGAGGGAGATACTCTCATGGAAATTATATTTTTAAAAAAGCACTCTAGTCAACAAATGATGTATTTAATCATTGAATACTCGTGCATTCATGAACTTGAAAGTGAGGATGGATGGGTGCAATGGAGGACAGTTGCGTATTTTTAAAGGAAGAAAGGAAGAGACTGCATTATATCATCCTACAGAAGTCCTGAGCAAATGGGGGGTATAAATCGAGATTTCTTGATACAGTTTATAAAACTAGCACTGAACTAAGATATTAGGGTGAAGGGAACTTGTACTGGGGAGGATGATTCATAACTTTTTAATAACCATATTCAAAGACTGTTGATTGCTATCAACCTGGAAAGACTTCTCTAGAGGAATGTCCCTAGTCTCTGTCTTATCCTATCAAAGACTTTTATCAGGGGCTAAGACTGAAGACTTTGACAACATAATGAATATCAAATCCTCCCATGATAATGATACAGTGCTTAGAAGAACAATTGGTAGAGCAGAAGACAAAACCAAAGTTCATGATAAGATAGCTTTCCTTCATGTTCAAAGAGGACCAAAATGACATCATTATGTTGGGGTCAAGGTACAGTGTGTCCAGCTGTGGCTGATCAGTCCAATATGAGCTTGGAATGTTCTACCACAGGTCAGGTACAATAGAATAGTCCATAGAAACAATTAGAGTGGATATATCTTTAAATATGCATATCTTATGTTTCTTTTGAACTACTACAATTCTGCTTTGCTCATAGGATACAGCATCTTCTTTGAGGCAGCCACACTGTGATGGTCAGTCCTGTGCTGCTGTCTCTCATGTCTCCCAATTCCAGTATAGATTAATCTAGAGATAGATGATAGGCTGGGATGATGAACCCAGATGCACAAGCTGCTATTACAGTGCAATAAGTTTTAAGTCTTTTATTTAAAGACTTTAAAAAATATTGTACATATGGGACAAATATGGATTCACATCAATTTATGTGAAAAAGAAAAACAAAGAAGCACAGATCTTGCTTTATTATAAGGACAAGGTGAGCCACTAGTATAATATAGTATGGGAAATATTGAAGCCAGCTTGAAATGGCTCAGGAAAGCTGATTTGTTAATTTTTCACTTTAGGAATTAGACCTTGGAAATCAGCAAAAGCTGCACACTAGGGCTTGCTTTATTGTTTGCTTGATTGTCAAGATTCCCAAAACTGAAGGAGAAAATGTTAATGATGAAGGTAGAATTTAAAAGTTTGTTGTGTTTATATTTTTATTTTTAGAGAGTCAATTGTTTTAAATACATATATTCTATATAATATATGTATATATACATCTATCTATCTATCTATCACTTAAAAATAGCAAGGATATTTGACATTCCTTTGCTTTTTTATGTTTGCGAATCACTTGGCATTTTTTAATCTCATTTGGACCTCTCAGGAACGCTGTGAGGAGGGTGTTATCATGATCTTCATTTTATAGATGAGGAAATTAAGACTCAGAAGCTAAAGGTCTTTCAGTGTCTGATGTGAGATTCAAACCTAGCCCTGGCTGACCCCAAGTGCAACAAGCTATCATCTATACCATCCTGCCTCCAAGACTTATCACAATGTGTTTATGGTCTAAATTGTCATTGTCAGTTGCTTTGGCCATGAAAGTTAATTATGTGGTGTCCATTCTGAAGTTTCTCTTGTCAGTCATGCAAATTCACTTCTGAGCATGGATGAAAAGTCTTTCTCATTTGGTAGAACTAGACAGAGCTTCCATTCTGCTGGCATGGTAAATTAATAGGCTGAATTAATAGAAACAATATGTTGAGATCATATGACCACTGCAATTTGTGCAGGACAAACCACATCTGAAGTACTTAGGTCCGACCTGGGGCAAGGGGAGGGTTGCATACTTCCCGAAGGACATTTGGCACACCAATATATATGTGGAGGAAGGTGACAAAGATCATGAAATCGGTGAAAATCCTTATGCATGAGGCAGAGTTGAAGGGTCTGAAGATATTCAGCCTGAAGAAGAGAGGACAGGAGGAGAAGAAAGGCAACATTTGAAGAACGGTATGTGGAAAATAGGATTAAGTGTCTTTGAACATACTTGTTCCAAAGGTAAGAACTGGGATCAAATGTGTGATTTACGAGAAGGAGATTCAACTTCAAGTGAGGAAGAAGTTCTAATAATTAAGGACTGACTGAGCATCCATCATCCATTTGAAAAGTAATGAGTTCCCAGCTTTCGAAAGTGAGATACTCTTGTCATGGGCATTGTTGAAAGAATCCCTTGATTGGTGGGGAGGTTTAAGGACCCTTCCAAACTCCAAGATTCTCTATTAACATGTGAACCTATTTTAATCCACCTCCTCGAGATAATTTAAAACCAGTCACAGCTAAAAATAAGTAGAATATTTAAAGTAAAGTGTCCAGCATTATAAATTTTGGACTATTATAACACCTAATTTGTAATGAATGGAGAGCAAAGTGCTATGAAGATCCAAATAGGACCTGTGTTGCTTTATCTTAAATGGCTTTGTTTTCAAACACCACCACCACCACCCTTTTTTGTCCACTCACCTCTGACAAACTTTGACTTCCATTCAAATCAGTTTCAATATTTAGTGACTTTTTTTTCTTTTCTAGGAATCCAGCTATTAAAGAAACTGGCAATGATTAGCCTGGAGAAGAGAAGGCTAGAAGAAGGAGTAGATGATTGCTAACTGACAACACTTCAAAAAATTTCAGGAGAAAGAATAATTTAGTTTTGTTCATCTTGGACAGAATTGGGTAGGAGTAACTGGTAGAAATTATAGAGAGAGGCAGATTTGGGCTTTATATAAGGATAAGCTGCCTAACCATTAGAGCTTGGTCATGGTACAGTAGATTGTCTCCGTCCAAGATGGTTTTTCTTCGTTACAAGTTTTAAAGTAGAAGTTAGATGGAATACTTCTACAGCGATTTCCTTTTCATGTATTGGCTGTAGTAGATGGCCTTCTTGGAGGTCCCTTCTAACTAACATTCTTCGATTCCTTAAATGTTTATTTGAAAAATAATCTCCATTTCATCCCCACCCCCACCTCCATTATTCTTGGCTGGCTTGAAAGTTGCACTTCATAGAAGCAGTCATGCCTGCAAAACAAAAGAGACATTTTCTTAATTTTTCTCAACAAATTGTCATTTATGCTTCTCTCTTCCTGTTTTAGGTGAGTGGCTCCATTTCTGAGTTTTAGAGAGAACAGGGACAACAGGCCTCTAATTGTTCTTATGGATAATTAAACATAGGATGCTCCAGGGTTCCTGAAAGATACATTGGAACCTCCAACCCCAAGCAATCTTATGCCTTGGAAATCTTGATTTTGAGATGAGTCTGTTTCTGGGGTTATGAATTCCTATTATTAGGGAGACAGGGCAATTGAACTGTGGGGGCAGGAAGACAGCAGGTGTGACCAATAACACTGAAAAGTAAAACAACCTCTTTGTTTCTCTGAGGCTGCCTGTAGGCAAGATACAAAAGTGGGGAACAGCAAGTTTACAGCTTCTCATTTGGTCCTTATACTGTGACTTTAAAGCTGATTTTATCGGGAAAGAATATTAAGACTTAGCGTAGATCTTGGGGTAGAGCAATATAACTGTGGGTGATTTAGTTAGCTGTTTGGTTTGTGCTGAGTGTTTGTGTTTTTCTCCTGAGTTATGTGTATGCCTGGAAAAGCCTTGTGCTTCAGGCTATTCTATAGAGTCACAGACTGTTGAACAACAGCTCTGTGTCACAAGGTTAGTGACAGTGGTAAACACTGTCTGAACCCTTCCTTATTCAAAAGGGATATCTGGGTCAGAAGTCAATGGACACTGTTGGCCCTGACACCATTTCTAATACAATGCAAACATGGACTGAAAAGATGAATCAAGGAAGAATTTTCTGTACTCTGGAGAAGATAATAGTTTTAGACCTAGAAAGGTCCTTAGGGTTCCTCTGGTCTGACCCATTCCTTTATTTAGGGCAGCAGTTCCCAACCTGTGGGTCACAACCCCTTTGGGGGTCAAATGACCCTTTCACAGGGGTCACAGGGGTCACCTAAGACCATAGGAAAACACATATTTCCAATGGTCTTAGGAACTGAGACACCACTACTCTATCCATCTCCAGGCGGGTCCACCCACATGCAGATACACCCACATATGAGTATTAAAGGGTTGTGGCATTAGAAAGGTTGAGAACCATTGATTTAGGGGAAGATCTAGACCTGTGATTTCTTTAGGGTAGGGAGTACCCATTGAAGGAGCTTTTCCTATCAATTCCTACCAAATTCCATCAGCTCTCCTTTCTTTTGCTCAATACTTGAAAAACCCTCCAAGATGACCTTTGGGCCCTATGGCATTTTTGAAAGTAACAGAGAGAAATTTCCTCTTCTCACTGGATAATTCAGCTCCTTGCTCAGTTAGAAACTTCATGCAGGCTACCATATCATCATGTCTCTCAGCCTATTTAGGCAATTTAGCCTTCTACACCAGCTTGTTTTTGTTCATAACTAAAGGTTCTGTGCCCAGAGTGAGTGGTGGCAGTGGACAGATGGACTGACAGGGGGTTCAGCAATCTCTAGGTGATGGCAGTGGCCATTCCATTCTCTTTAGATACCATCACACTATGATTCTGAAATAAATGTGATAGTATTGTTACAGGGGGATAGGAATAGAGAAAGCCCAAAGTGTTTATTTAGGAATTTCTCAGATATTGATCATCCAGTGGATTCTCTAAGAACTACGAGACTCTCACATATAAGTATAACATTTTTAAGCTTTTTAAAAATATTTTAATAAGAGTTCTCTGCAAGGCAATTCAAACACCAGTTTGTGAGAATATACTACATCAGAGACAGGGAATACCAAATGCAAGTCCCCATGAAGCTGAGGAATTTTCTTGATTTGGGGCAGGATCTGAGAGTCCACTGTTTTCCAATCAGCTTTATGCTGTTCTGTATTTTCATATTTCTCTTTTTTTGTTTCAAAAATCTCTCCTTCTTAGTGTCTAGGTTTATGAAGCCTCTTCTTGAAGTAAGCATCAGTAAGATGATTTGGAATTTTTACACCCAAAATGTTAAGCCTGATAGAGGTGGCAATGACAAATTTCTGATGGGTCCTTCTCAAAGGAACATGATTGATAGGCAGAGGTCCAGTCATCAGTAGCAAGCCACTAGCCACCTGCTTCAGGAAAACCACTTTCTTGCCCCTGTGGCAGCCAGTGAGCATGATCAGAATGGTGCCTGGGGTGATGCTAGCTAGAAGTCTCCTCACGTGCTGGGTGAAGGGCTTTTTGCCATGACTTTGCAGCTTTCCAGGTACATCTTCAGTAGGGTAATACCTCTGAATTTCTTTCAATCTTTACCACATGGATTCCTCCATTCTTATCACCCACTTGTACATGGCTTTCTGGGAAAACTTTGCCGACCTGGAGGATATACCAATCCCTTGGGCTAGGACTGGGTTCCAACTGCAGTGCTTTCAAGGTTTTTCAACATCATTTCAGTCACATCTTCCTTCTTGTTCTTTTCCTCTTTTTTTCCTTTCAGACCTTATTTTCCTTTGGTTTCTTTGGGGGCTTTTTGTCTGTCATCTTGAGAGAAAGGAAAGAACCATAAGAAAGATTGATCTAGCATCATACATACAAGAAAGAACTGGAAAAGCTTACTATGGGACATGAAAGTGAGCTTCCATCAAGGGGACCCAAACTACCTCTATTGCTTTGCACTTTAGTAAAGCTGTGTCGGGTCTGTTGGCTTCTATTTTGCTGTTTATTTCTGTTGCATCAATAAAATCTGCACCTGTTCATCCTGGCATTAAACACAGTTGTGTGGTCCACATACCCAGTTCCCACCTGGGTTGCTTAGCTGCCTCTCTGTGATCTATTGTCTTGTCAGGGTAGGGGGTGGGGAGGGGAGGGGATGAGCAGGCTGGTTAATTCAGGCTTTGTGTGTTGGATCTAGGCAAAGAAGAGAGAAAATGAGATGTGGTCCACTTGTAGCTCATCTCCTTGGGAAATTCCTGACAGCACACACACACACATACACACACACACACACACACACACACACACACACACACATACACACACATCAGATGAAAATTCAGTCAGAGAAGTGGTGGGTGATGCATATTATGAACTGGTATTAATAATTGATGTACACTGCAGGAGAAAAGGCAAGAGATACACTGAGGAACTGATATTGTATCACAGTAACCATGAGAGCAAAACCTGGGTGGTTTATGATGATGTCAAATCATCAAAGGATGTGCAGAGATTCACATACATTTTTTTTTCTTTCATAGACTGTTCTTTACATAGCTAATGGAGCAAATGAAATTTTCATAAGGAAGAATTTCTGAGCATCAATGTCCCCAATACTTAGTTATCTCTTAGATAATGCTTAGACAATCCTCAAGTCCTACTGCGTGTGTAGGGGTTATGTTTGCTGGGAATTGTAGTCAGTTTTTTTTCTTTTCTTTCCACCTTGCTTAGCAGAGGAGAAAGCAGAGGTCAGAAAGGAGTTCCTCCACATGGAGGTCTGTCTTCCCATCAGCTTTGGCAATATGACACATTAGTTGTGGTGGTGAGTTGAGAAAATGACATCAGGGAGAGTTCTCTGGACTAAGAGGATGGCAAGGTCCTGTGATGATGCACTAACACTTACACTAATCATCCATCTTCTTTTATCAATTACTTCCTAGTTACTCCCTAGGGAGCATGGGCAAGTTACTTCTGCTCACTGGGTCTCAGTTTCCTCTTTATAAAATAATAAGGTCAGAATTAATGACTTCTGCACTTCCTTTTACCTCTATATTATGTGATCCTCTGATATGCAGCTCATTTGTTACAAAGCTTTACACATCTCTGTCACAAGACAGAGGCAATTCACACATTATTATTCCCATTAAGTAGGAAGAAAGGGGTGGGGAGAGAGAAAGAGGAACGAAGGAAAAAGGGAAGGAAGAAAGGAGGGAAGGGAGACAGGAAAAAAGTAAAGAAGGAAGGGAGGAAAGAAAAAGGAAGGAAGGAGTGGAAGGAGTGAAGAAGGAAGGAAAGAAAGGAGGAAGGAAACTATCATTTACTAAGCCCCTCCAATAGGCCAGGCATTGTAGTAAGCAACTTACAGGTATTAACTCATTTGATCTTCACTGAAACTCAGGTAGATAGGTGCTATTATTTTACCCTCCCCTCTTTTTTTTCACAGTTAAAAAAATGGGACAGAAAAAGCTTAAGTGGCTTGCTCAGGGTCACACAGCTAGTAAGTATATGAGACTCTAATGTTAATAGGATAATAAGATCTTTCCCATCCATTAATAGACCTCACATGGAGTCCATTGGAGGAGGCATTTGCCTAAGTAGGAACTTGCTTAGGGGAAGGCTTCCACACCTTTTGGTACTAAGTTGATTAAGCACTGAGTCATGAGTGTTGTTATGCCTTCTGGCTTTCAGAAGTGTATATAAACTCTGAGTTGGCATTTTGTTTTGGGGGTTCACTCATGATTTGATTTCCTGGTCATGATTCTTAGTAGCTCTTGTTCATAGCCCTCCAACTGCTCAAATATCTGTGCTCCCTTGACACAGTGATGTATGTAAACTGTATAGCAATATTGCTACGTTCAGACAGCTCAAGCACTGTCTGTTGGTCTTTATGCTAATTTCTCTGCTTGTATTTTCTCTGACATTCAGGGTGCTGAACTTTCCCTTGAACTAGTGAATGGAGTTAAAAGAAGATTGTGGACCCCCTTAAAAATTGCTTTCCTTTAAGCAGATCAAAGAACCTGTGCTGACAGATCATCTTGGGTGTGCTAGGGTACTTGCTGTTACAGAGGCTGGATTTGGACTCAGGTTTTCCTGACTCCAGGCTTAGTGCTCTCTGCACTATGATGTCACCTAGCAGCCAGCTGAAGAAGGCTGAGGTTCAGTGACTTGCTCAAGGTCAATGAATCCACAAGCATTTATGACATGCCTACCACATGGCAAGTACTACACTAGGTCCTGGAGTTACAAAGACAAAAATGATAAAGGTCTCTGCTTTCAAGGAACTCATGTTCTACTAAAGAAGACATATAGTCACATGTAAAATAAAAGGCAGAGTCAAATATTGACTTCGAGGTCTCTGGACAAGTGCTCTTGCCCTTGTGTCACAATTACTTTCCATAGATTAAATAAAAACTTTATTTTGCCAGAACTGGAGGGGAATGACGGTTTAGGTACCTCCATAGACTGGCTTATTTTATCTCCACTTTGGGAAAAAAAAAATATGAGAATGAGAATCACAGAAGCTCAGAGTTGGAAGGAAACTCAGGGTCTGTGAACTCCCAGTCACACCTGACCAAGGATATCCTCAGTAACATACCTGACAAGTGGTACCAAGCCTTGGATTGAAGACCTCTGGTGAGGGGGAAGCCATTAACTGCTATGATGCACCATTCCACTCTTGGGTACCTCTATCCTTACACCAACCCTCAGTGTGATTTTCTAAAACTTCTATTCATTGCTCCTAGTTCTGTTATCTGGATCCAAGCAGGAAAACAAACAAACAAACAAACCAAAAATAAGTGTCATCATGTTATCATGAGGATGCTAGTTGGTATAGTGGATGGAATGCTAGCCCTGGAGTAAAGAAGGAGTTCAAATCCATCCTCAGACACTTACAACCTTGTGTGACCCTGGGCGAGTCACTTAATCCTGTTTGCCTCAGTTTCCTGTAAAATGAGCTGGAGAAAGAAATGGTAAAGCACTCCAGTATCTTTGCTAAGAAAACCTCAAATGGTGTCATGGAGAATCAGATATAACTGAAAAAATGACTGAAGAACAGCAAAATCAAAGATATAGTAACTCTACTCCCTAAGATTTCTATGATTATCAAATGAGATAATATTTATAAACAAACTTAACATAGTAACTGGCACTTAGTAGGTGCTATATGAAGGCTAGCTATAATGATGAAGATGAAAATAATCCACGTTATCATGGCTTGAATCAAATTCAAACTTTTCGGCATCAAAAATCAAAGATATTTTGTGCGAGTTGTATCTGTTGATATTTGTCATACTATAAATCAAAATATCTTAGTGTTATTACCCTAGGATTACACTTTGAAAACTGCTGTTCTCATACATCCTCTTAAGAAAAGAGTTTCATTGCTTGGGTTGTTGTTTGACATTTAGACTGCTGAAGAAGGGACTCAACTCCAGTCCTGTTTTATTTTATTTTGGATCATCACCAACACCATCACCATCATCATCATCACCATCATCATCATCATCATCACTATCATCATCATCACCATCATCATCATCATCATCACCATCATCATCATCATCATAATCATCATCATCACCATCATCGTTATCTGCCCTTATAACAATAGTTAGCCTTTATATAGTACTATAAGGTTTGCAAAGTGCTTTACATATATTATTTCATTTCATCCTCATAATAACCCAGTGAGTATTATGTCATTTTACAAGTATGGAAACTCATTTTACAAACAAGGCTCAGAAATCTAATTGCTTGCTCAGGATCACACAGCCAATAAATATCAGAGGCAAGATTCAAACTCAGATCTTTCTGACTTTAAGAGCATCACCCTATCTACTTCATTGCCTAGGAAATGGTGTTAGCAATAGCTATAAGGCACGAATAAAAATTCTGAGAGTTCTGAGGGATTATATTTACTGGAAAATACTAGGAAGGTGAAAAACAACAACAGACAGACTTGACTTGGGGTCCATTGATGAAATTGGCATTTCTTCCTTAAAGTATCCCCTCTCCATTCTCCCTTGGAGCACTGCCAAACACCCAGAGTACACGGTATTTATTCTAGTGTTTGGCTGTGTCTTAGTTCAACTGAATTTGAAATAGAAATTCAGTTCTATTCATCACATAATTATTAAGCACCTACTTGGTGTAAGTCAGTGGTGTTGAACTTAGGCCACAAAGCTCACAAGTGAGCCTGAACCAAATTAAAATATAATTGAAAAATGATGATTAAATTAAATAAAATTATAATACAATTCATAATATTAATTTGTGGTTTTCTAATTCAATATGTAGTCTATAAGGATTCATTTCTATTTGAGTTTGACAGCGCTAGAGGAAGACATCAAGGAGAAATTGAAAGATCTGGTGGATGAACCCATAATCTGACTCTTAGGAAGCCAAACTTGCTAAGGCCTGCTTTGCTGCAGACCTATGGAACAGCCATGAACCCTCTGTCTCTCTCCTCTCTGACTTTTCCTTTCCTTGATGGGCCTCACTATCTCCAGTCTCTTCTGTGGAATCGGTTGAGGCTCCATTAAATTCCTTTTAGAATTGCTCAGCAGACCAAGATGGAGAGTTTTAGTGGCCTCTTGTCCTAAGAAGAAAAATAAGGGTGTTTCCTAAGACCCTTTGGAAATTATACTCCTTGGTTATCTTAATTGCTATCTATTGATTTTCCATTTAAATGTACACCTTGTCTTCCTCCACCCTCCAAGAGGCATCAGATAAAATTGTATAATGTGTTATTCTACTCTTATATCAAGATATATTAATGTTATTATGCTCTTATATTAAGAAAAAAGAACTTTTCCAAGGCTGTGGGTCATTAAACTACAGCACCAAAAAGTCTTGAATATAGGACCAGTACTTGAAAGTAGCTTTGTTTTAAAAACTTTTAGCCATCTATTTTTGGTTTTGTTATATAAATATATCAATAAGTAAAATTACTCAAACATTGGACCAGAATTCAGGTCCTTGTAAACTAAAAGAGATGTTTAAAGGAGAAAAACATCAAAGCAAAATTGAGACAATATCATAATCACAAAGGGCTATAAGCATTGTATGCCATTTTTCCAAGTTTTAAAAATCTAGGAATAAACTAAAAAACATAGATGAAAATTTCTCATCTTTGAAAACTGAGTTTTTGTTTTTGTCTTTAAATTTCCAAAGCCTATATTTTGTATACTGTAGGTACTCAATAAATGTTGATTGGAATTCAATTGCTATCCTAACAGTGAATTCCACAATCCTGGAATGTTAGAGAAGGCAGTGACGTTGAAGAACTCATAGGCTACCCCTTCCCCTTCTCCCACACATTTCCATTTTCTAGTTAAGGGAACGGAGCCTCAAAGAGGGGAAGTCTTGACCCAAGGTCACATGCCACTTATTGACAGAGTTAGTATCACAATTTAAGACTCTTGTCTTCTTCTGGGTGCTTTTCTGACTAGTCATGTGTCTGATCACTTCTGGCACTAAGACAACATACTCCCTTTTCCATCTAACTACAAATCAGGTAGAGAAGTGCAAGCTTTGGAAGTTTGTAGAGATCTCTGTTGGCCATCTCTATCTCCAGAAGTATCATGAAATTTATATCAATCCTCATAGCAAGTTGATTTTTTATTCTCTTTAGTTAAAAAAGGATAAAATATCACCTGTAGAGGTTGTAATTAGAAATACCATGAAATAAAGGAAAAGGACCAAACTTACAGTTTAGAAGCAGTCAAATTCTGCTTCTCATTGTCCTTTGCTTGACCTTCATAGACACTGAATAGGGAGCAAATATTACTCAATAGCAAGTCTCCCTACAACACTTATACCCACCACCAAAGCAGCAAAATTGCCCTGAGGTTTGGCTTAGGGAATACTGCCTACCTGTTTTCATCAGTTTTGTCCTTTCCTATAGGGAATACTGGAAAGACCAATGTCCGAGAAATTCAGAAGCCTTGGACTCTAGGTATGATTCATTCTGCAGCTAAGCTAGGCAGGGTTAGATAAGTCACCTCCCCAACTTCGGCCACAATTGACTCTGCTGGCAATTGAAACTCTTGAATTAGGTTATCTCTAACATACCTCCTGTCCCTACACACTTGGCATGCCCATCCTACTTCAAGGAAAAGTCATTGTACCAAGAGACAAGAGCTTTCTCTATGAATCAAGTTCTTGGCAAGACACCTGCCTTTTAATTTGAGCATTTCATATGGCAATTAGTTTATTCAAATTACATAGCCTGACTGAGAGTCTTATCACAGTACCTGAATGAAGAGTGAATTGAACAATCTTTCTCTCTATAATTGCCTTGTAATTGCTTGTAAGCATTCAGCATTTACATTTCAGGAGCTTGAAAAGTAATTATATAACCATGTATGGCCTCGAAATTCCCTTGTTTGCTTCTTTCAGTTACTATTTGATTGTCAAAGAAATGTCTTAATAATGTACTTTCCGCTATTGTTTTTTAAGTTTATTGTTCAGGTAGTCATTTTTCTTAGCCTCTAGCGTCTGTCTTTGCTTTCTCATTGACTCCTTTTCTGTGATCTTTAACCTAGTAATTTTCTCAATCATATTGAGTTGACAATCTCTCTGCTGATTTTTCTACTTTATAAACTCACAGTGGGTTGGCAGTGTGGTATAGTGGATGGTGTACAATATTTGGATTCAGGAAGAACTGGGTCAGAATTCTGTCCTTGAAACTAAATGGGTGACATTGGGTAAATCACTCCAAATCCCAGACATCTTTCTGAGACTCCAAGTTATACACTGATCACGATCCGAGAATGCAGAGAGTTCTTGTAACCCAATAAAATCACATGTACCTGTGTAAGTTCTAAACTCCTGATTTGGAAAAGTCATTTGAATAGAACCTGAGAGACTACATTGTACAATCTCAAGCTCTATTGTTTCACAGAGCAGAAAGCTGAGGCCCAAAGAGAAGTGACTTGCCTGAGGTCACTGGATGACTAGTGCTTTTTAATCCAAAGTTATACCTGAAAGGAATTCCAATTCTAAGCTACCTGGAAAGCGTTCCTTCATCCTAGTCTTGAAAACCTCCAAGGAGATCAGTCAAGGTCACTTATTGAGTAATAGAAGAACCAAAGCTAGAACTCAGGTTTTCTGATTCTTGGCCCATGTCCCTAAATATTTCTCTTTTTTGCTGCAATTGTAAAGTCCAAATAGATACAATTTGACATGGCTATGCTGCCTTGCTTCTTTGAAGGTCATTTTTAAATGATTAATTTTGCCAAGGAGGTGACTCTGGGTTTTTGAAGGCTATGCCTGCAGAGGGCAAGTTTAGGCAAATCCTATGAAGCAAACATTCTAGTACTGACTTGCTAATGAATTGAATAAATTGTTCTGAGGGCCAGCTTCATTAAATGTGGAATAGGTCTTTAGGTTAGCCCAAGGGTAATTAATTTTTTGGTAACAACAACCCTTTAAGTTCACCTAGTAAGTTACAGATGGATTGACCCTTGGATATGTGAAAGGATTGTCCTAACTAATGAAATTGCTCATTATTAATAGAACTAGGGAGGAAGGAGGAATGAAGCAACTTTTGATCAGTTTTTGAACTGCTATACCTCTGAATGTATTGGGGTTCTAGGACTCCTAGAATTTTTTGGCCACAGGCAAAGCTAAGCCCCTATCTTCTCTATTTTTCTTTTTCTTTTCTTTTTTTTTTTTGGAAGGGGGAAGGCAAGGCAATTGAGGTTAAGTGATTTGTCCAAGGTCACACAGCTAATAATAATAATAATACAGATTTGAACCCAGGTTCTCCTGACTTCTGGGCCAGTGTTTTATTCACTGCGCCACCTAACTTCACCCTACATTTTTCTTTAAAACAATGATTCTAAACCTTGAATCCTTTTGGCAGTCTGTGGAAGCCTACCAATCCCTTCTCAAGTCATTAAGGACCTTTTATTAATCATTTACTCTGTGCCTAGCACTGTACCTTGTGGGGATACAAAGACAGGCAAAAAATAGAGACTCCCTCCTCTCAGGAAATAATATTCTATAAGGTGATAATAACCATTAAAAAGGAGCTGAAAAGGTAAAGGAGAGAAGGAACCTGAATAGGGCTGTGGTGGCCAAGTTCCAAATGAAGAGCAGAGCCAGGAGAAAAAAAGATGAATTATTATCCTGAGCACTTTCTAAAAAATGAATTCCAGGAAGAAATTATGAGTGAGAGAAAGGGGCTGTGTGAGTAAAGGGATATTTCAGGTGAAAAGAGCACAGGAGAAGAAGGAACTTCCATGATGAGAAGAAAGCTAAGACATTATGGTAAATTCTGAAGAGTGAGAAGTAGATCTGAGAGAGGAAAAAAAGAATATTTTAAATGCAATAAATAGACTATATAAAAATATAAAGAGTTAATTAAAAAATAGTTTTCAGACTGCTGGTTAAGAATCCCTCTTCTAGTGAGAGGTATTCAATGGATATCATCAGAATATATAGTATAGGGGAATTTCAAGCTGAGTATTAATATGTTCATCTAATAAAAGTTGAACCACCAAGAACATGGACCATCAGATGAATAAACAATCAACACAACAGAAATCTCTATCAATAACGCTATATAATACATATGTATATATATATATATATATATATATGTTTATATATTACATATGTATCCACACATTACTTATTATGAAATATAAGACTCAGAATCAATCCTACAAATATTCTAATTGATTATAATTGATACCTGTCCTACGCCTAGAAGGATCTGCCTGAATACAAGTGTATGGGTTTCTCAATTCCTGGTAGAAGGAGAAAGTGGGGAAGCTATGAAGCTAGGCTTATAACATGTGGCTTATCTTTAGATCAGAAGAAATCTAGCCAGTAAGAATGCTAGGAAGAATGGACATACAGTCTTCTCTTTGGATACTGGAAGAGAAAGGAAGAAAGGAAGGAGCAGAAACTCTAGGATTCTGCTTCTGCTATAACTGGAAGGCAAGAAAAATACTAAAGTAAAGGCCTCAGCCCATGGAGTAGCCCAGAAGTTGTCCTCCTGTCAACAGCCAAGAAAAGCAGGAACAGAACCTCTACTCTCTTACTCTTTCAGGAGTCTACAGAGAACAGAGCAAAACACTGAGAGCCTTACAGATGGCTGGAAGTTTCCATCCAAGCTTCCATGTGATTGACTGGAACTAGGCAGGGAATATCTGTATATAATGTAAGCTATGATCTGTAGACCAGTTCACCCATGTTATGCACTGTACATACATATGATATGTCATTGTATACATAATCTCATCAGCATGATTATTCTCATAAATGTAGTTTTTGTATATTTCTTTCAAGATACTTGTCACACATGGTCTTGTTTTCTACAGATTGGGGTAGCTAAGTGCCATAGTGGATGGAATAGCAGAATTGGAGTTAGGATGGCACAACTTTGAATTCTGTCTCTGATACTCATCAGCTATCTGAAGCAGAGCAAGCCAACTTCTCTCAGCCTTGGTTTCCTCCTCAGTAAATTGAGGATAAAAATTATATTAACTTCCATGTGTGGTTATGAAGGTCACATAAAATCTTTGCATATAGGAACAAGGTCCACAGCCCAAACTCAAGAAGCCTTGCCTATTATTTGAGGCAAACTAGCTACATGCTTTCAATACCATCTCCCAAGATGAGTCAATGCCTAGGTATAAGAATCTCCTCTTTTCAGGGCGAAATACACTGTACAACCCTTCAACAGACTCTTATATGACATAGACTTCATTTTGTTTGTCTTTCCATGGGCATTCTCTAGTTTTCCAATGTCCAGTCTAAAATATTGATTTCCTGAACTGAACAGAATACTCTTGAGGTTTTTTGACCACAGCAGATATAAATAGGACTAGCACATCCATACTCTTGGAAACTGTGCCTCCATTAATACAACTCCAAGATGGGGCAAGGGAAAGAATTTTTTATTTGGAATGAGAGGATCTATACCCAAGTACTGGCTCGTCTATCTTCTACTTGTTTTGATTCTGGGTAAATTACTTAATCTTCTTATGTCTTTGTTTTGTCATCCATGAAATAAGGATATTAGATGAGAACAGCAGTTCTCAAACATTTTGGTCTCAGGAATCCTTTTACACTCATGAAAATTATTGAGACTACCCAAGAGATTTTGTTCACATGGGTTATATCTATCAGTATTCTCCATGTCAGAAACTTAAGTATTTTAGCATTATTATGAATGTGATATTTACCTCACAGAACCCCCGACATGGTATTGGGTCCCTAAGGGGCCCCCAGATCACACTTTGAGAAACACTATATTCACTCCATTGGCTCTATCTGACTCTCAGAATCAATGCATGTCTTCATTTTTTTTTGTTTGTTTTCATTCTGTGCCCCTTATTAAGCTTATAGTCCACTAAAGTCACAAGATCCTCTTCTCTAACCCTGACTCTTCCATCTTGTATTTGTGGAGTCAGTTTTTCTAACTTAAATGTAAGGTTTTCAATTTCTCTCTATTTTTCTTCCTCAAATTAGCTGAATGCATTAGTCAGTCAAGAACTTTTTTGGTCTGGATTGTGTCATCCTGTGTGCTAGTGATCCCTGGGTCACTGAATTGACTGGGTGAGTAAACCGATCTGAAATTGAGTCAAAATAATTGAATCTGTTGTACTTATTGATGTGGCCTTAGCAGCTGCCCTCAAGGAGCTCAGCATATTTTTAGAAATGTATTCAAAGTCATCTCCCAGCAAGCATCTGTGGGTTAAGAGCCTCCCATGAACTCCTGACAGTACTCCAAGAAGCCCACTGATTGAAACCCATGAATTTTTAATGAACTTTCTCCTTAAACTACTCAAATTGCAACACAAACAAAAGCTGTTCATTTGACAATTCTTTATGATTTAAAATTGTTCGTATTTGTATCATTAAATCAGTGTTGAAGCTTAGACTTCTTAAAACTGAAGACTGGAATAAAAGATACTTTGTGATCTCCTAGGTGTGGTCAATCACTCTAGTGAACACCTTTCAACTCCTCCATTCTTTCTCAGCTAGCATGGTTCTCATGCAGGCCCTCTTGCAAAACCTCTGGAGAGAGTCTACCAAAGCAACTGAATCCTTTGTCTATGTAAAATACACTTAGACATATATAAACATTTATGTTTATACATCTCTGCATGTAGGCATAAGTGTGTAATTTTATATAAACACATACAGTTCCTTTCTTTTCTCTGCCCTCTCTTTTCCTTCTTCCTTCCTTCCTTTTTTCCTTCCTTCCTTCCTTCCTTCCTTCCTTCCTTCCTTCCTTCCTTTCTTCTTTCCTTCCTTCCTCTCTTTTATCTCTCTCTCTCTCCCCTTCCCTCCCCCTCTCTCTTTTTCTCTCTTCTGTCTCCCCTCACCTGTCCCCCTGCACCAATATATACTTCAAAAATGGTTGTGGATAAGTGGAACATTCAGGAAAGGCCTCATGAAGGACCCGCCACCTGAAGTATACTTGAATGTGAGAAAAAGATAAAGAAGTATTTCAGATATGGGGGAAGGGGGATGGCACTTGTTCAAAGGCACACACTATCTGTACATATAGGGGACAATAAATGAGCCCATTTGACTGAAATGAAGAAAGTGTGAAGTAATATGAATTATGGCAGGAGTGGAAGGCAAGAGCTGGAATGTGGAGGGCTTTAAATGTAACACTGAAGACTTTGTATTTCATCCTAGAGATAAGAGGGAGTTATTCCTTGGCCTTTTTGGACACTTCTGCCACATACATTATTATTGATAATTTGCTTTAGCCTGTTCTCTTCCTCCTCTGCCTCAAACCCATGCCTCTTCCCATTTCCCTATGGATCATGTTGTTTCATTATCTAAAGCCATAGAGCACTGATGAAGAAATATCAAATGGATCAATGAAAGAAAATTTATTATGTTCCTTCTATGTGCCCAGCATTGTGTTAAGGATATAAATACCAAAGCAAAGTCATTCTCTGCCCCTAAAGGAACTTACATTGTAATCAATGACACAAAACAGAGGGAGAGTGGTGGCCAGCTGGGAAAGTTATGGGGATGGTGAGTAGGGCCATAAGGGAGTAAATGGTAAAGCTCTATCC
This sequence comes from Pseudochirops cupreus, assembly GCA_028627135.1. NCBI lineage: Eukaryota > Metazoa > Chordata > Mammalia > Diprotodontia > Pseudocheiridae > Pseudochirops > Pseudochirops cupreus. Next base: position 33,665,174 of record CM053583.1, on the reverse strand, counting down.
AGGGAATATGGCAAAGATGAATTGACCACAGTTCAAGAATCCGAGGAATAAGTGAAGCAGAGAGTGACATAAAGCATGGTTGGGACTTTCCTGAAATAACGTAACAGGAGAAATAATCACCCATCAGGAGAATGAAGCCTTAAGGTGAAGTTCCTTCAGTGATTCTCAACCCCAGACTACTATTGTTTAAATCTCATTCTCCATCACCCACTGATAACTCCCTTATCCCAATCCCCTTCAAACTCCTCCTGCTAATAGCCCATCACTCTAAAGCTACCCACCCCTTCCACTCTGCCCCCTGGAATACCTGTTCTATAAGTAATACACTCATTTTCCTTTTAAACCTTTTCCTTTTTCATTGCCTCTATCTTCTTGCACTCACTCAGAGCTGGTTCTCTAATGATTGCATGGCATCCTGGACACCCTTTCGGCAATGGTTACACTTTTCACTCATACCCAACTTACCCACTGATCATGGCAGGGTACTTGGGTTACTCTCTTCTCCTCTTTGCCACTACCAGGCTTTCCCTCTACTTCCATCTCTCAATGACCTCTCTCCTTTGAAGTTCATTTAACATATATTTATAAACCACAAGGACAGGTCTTTTTTGACACTTCTCATGCATAAATTTGTATTGGTACTATGCTGTAGCCTGCTCTCTCTCCACCCTACCTCAAACCCATTCCTTGTTTCATTTCCCTGTGGATCACACTGGTTCATTATCTATAGCCATAATTCATCCAGGGCCATCTCTAGTCTTCCTGATCTAAATATGACCACTGGACCCAAATGGCTCTGGAGGAGAAAGTGAGACTGGTGACTTTACATAGGCCTCCCTCATTCCAGTCTAAGTCACTTGCATTTTATGACATCACCTCCCTAATGGCATTGTCCTCTTTGAAAGCAAGGGCAAACAACAATAGCCATAGAGCATTAATGAAAAAATATTGAATGGATGAATGAAATAAACTTTTAAGTTCCTACTATGTGCCTAATACAAATGTGTATATGGAGAACTTTGTAAATACTTTTAATGTATAACATTTCTCATGTCTATAGATCATAGATGAAACTGGAAGAGATCTCAGAGGCCACTTTGTCTATTCCCTAAATTTAAAGATGAAGAAATTCATGGCCAGGGAGGTAAAGTCACATACAGAGTAAATATTAGGGATGAGACTGACATTCAGGTCCTCTTACATCAGAGCCAGCTTTTTCCTCCACTATTTTATTCACTCCTGGAGACACTCCTCTAATTTGGGCTCTCATCAGCTCTTCTATGGGCTACCATTATAGGGATTTAAATATTAGACTTGTGATTTCAGTGATGTAGAGGACTATCAGATAAGGAAATTCCTTCCACCAATGCAAGCTCCTTCCTTCTTTGTAACTTACCTGCTTAGAGATTTACCAAGAGCCTCTTTAGGTTAAGTGACTACTCAGGTCAATACTGCCAATATATGTCAGAGAGAGGGCTTGAATTCAAGTCTTCCCACCTCCTTTGTCAGTTCTCTATCCTTAACACCACCCTACCTCTAGCAATATGTGCCTGTTTGATCTTCTTTTATTCTATTCCATTTACTTTCTCAATCCAATCTCTACATAGTTGTCTAAACGATCTTCTGAAAGCCTAAGTTTACTATTGCATTTTATTGCTCAAAAGCATTAATGGGCTCCCCATCGTCTGTAGGATTAAATATCTTTTCCTTAGCCTGACAATGAATGCCTCCTACCATCTGGCCCTCACCTAGTTTTCAGCCCAATTTGCCATCACAACCCTTCACCTATGCTATAATTCAGTCAGACTGGTTTACAAGCTATTGCTTGAACTCAACACCCCCTCTTCTGCTTTCTTACATCGTACCATGGTCCCTGTTGCTTGGAATGCACTTTCTTCCATGTCTCCTCTGCCTGGAATGTACTTCCTCTTTATCTCACGGAGCCCCTGTTTCGCTTCGACACATCACCAAAGCTACCATCTTCATAAAACCTCCCCTGATAACCTGGACCGCTATCACGCGCCTTCGCACAGTATCTTGTGCACAACTATTCTGGATTTATTTACATTTAGTTTGTACTTGAGCAGTAGAGATTTTTAGAGGTACTTGTCTCCCCTTTAGAACGTAAGCTTCTGGTGAATAGGGATTATTTTGTTCTTTCATACAGCCATATCTAATTTTTCATCATCCCATTTGGGGTTTTCTCGGCAAAACTGCTGGATTAGTTTGCCATTTCCTTCTCCAGCTCATTTTATAGGTGAGGAAACTGAGGCAAACAAGGCGAAGTGACCTGCCTAGGGTCACACAGCTAATGAGTGTCTGAGGTTGGATTTGAACTCAGATCTTCCTGACTTTAGGACACTCTATCCACTGTACCACCTAGCTGCCTCTACCTGACAGATAGTAGATGCTTAACATCCTTGCCATTGTTTGATTTTTCTACTTCTTATTGTCCTAAAATCCTTATCATCCTCCAGGCTCACCAGAGGAGCCGCCACCCATGTAATACTTTCCCTGAATTCTTGATATGTTATTGTTCTCTTTTCTTGGTTTCCTCAGTTTCCCTAACATATTATTTATTTCTTTTTTTAAAAATTTTATTATAGTTTGCATCATTCATTTCCACAAGATTTTGAGTTACATATTTTCTCCCCGTCTTTCCCCCACCCACCACCCCAAAACAGCCATCCCAGTGTGTCCCCCCTCCCTCAGTCTATTCTCTCCTATGTCACTTTTTGGTAGGGCAAGATGGATCTCCGCATTGCAGTGCCTGTGTATCTCAAGTTCCAGTTGGATGTAGTCAATAATAATAATAATAATAATTGCATATAGATAGATATATAGATACATACATACATACATATTCATAACGTTTGATTATGAAACTCCAGATTCCAGATTCTTTCTCCTC
>CM053583.1:33603556-33661763 GCA_028627135.1 Pseudochirops cupreus | reverse complement strand
GGCCAGGCTGGTTTCGGTTTTCAGTGCTGATATGGTTCCTCGTAGCCGAGCTGACTTTAATGGGAAGTATCTTTGTGTACATTTTGGAGTTCTAGGATTGGTTTAGAGTCCTGTTTTATGGGTATTTTGGGGTGGCAATGTGAGAGCTGCGATATGTTGCTGCTGCTACGCTGCCATCTTGGCTCCGCCCCCATATTATTTATTTCTAAATGTTATGTTTTATATATCCCTCCCCCCAATAAAATGTTAGCTCTTTGAGAGTAGGGATTTTTTCCTCTTTGTCTTTATATCCATAGTGCATAGTGCTTCAGCACCTAGCACAGTACTTAATAAAAAGGTAGTTGAACTCTATTGAATGTAAGTCAACACAATGCATTCCTGTGATCTGTGATTTGACCTGACAAAAGGAGATTTTAAAATATCCAATAGCAGAAGCAAAGCAACAGTCAATAAAGGGAGTTTCAGTAATGACATATTCTGGGAATGGAATAAAGGGAGGGGGTAGTTAGGGCTTTTAAATTGAAATGTTCATGATTCCTGGTGTCTACTTTTCTTAAGATGGAGCTAGAAACAATTTGTAGCTACAGGCTAATAATAATGACTTCCATTTACAGAGGACCTGAAGTTTGGCAAAGGGCCTTGCCTACATGGTCTCACTTGACCCTCACAACACCCCCAGAGTGAGGTTTCTATTTATCCTGTTTTACATTTGAGTAAACCAAGGCTCCAAGAGGTCACGATTTGGTCAGAGTCATAGGAAGTGCCTCACATTGCATTCAAACCTTGGCTTTAGTGGCTGAAGGACTAGTAGTGTTCTATTCAATGGCCAGCCTCTGATGAAATGCATTTCTTTTCTGGGTGGAAACAAGGGACAGAGGTTTTTCTCCAGCCTTTTTTTCCCCACCTTAATCCTATGACAGCCTTGTCCCTCTAGTAATTATCCCAATTTATTTTCATCTTCCCCCATCCCCCACAGCTTCCCTTCACAGCTGAAAATAACAATTACAGACCAAGTATTTGGAAACTTCCCATAGGAAAGGCATGCATTGGTTCCCAGCCCAACCCAGGATAATATGACAGGTTTATCTCTCACTTCATCTATGATCATTGTTCAGGTCTCATTATCCTGCCTTTAATTCTATCTTACCCATTTATTTCTAGTTCTTTACAATTTCCCTTCCCAGTTACCAACCATTATCTCCACTTTATTATGATATTTTCCCTAATCACCTCCCATTATGTCTTATTTTAGCACTTGGCTTTCCATTCCTTGATGTCTTTTGGTTTTGACTTCAGGTAATTTGACCCTTTTTGTTAATTCCTTGACTTTCTGCAGACCCATTTTCTATTCTTTCTTTTTTTTCCATCTTTCATCTTTCTCCTATATATTGAAATTCATACAATTGCATGTTTTAACCACAGTCTTCTCCTTGGTGACAGGCTGCAGAGAGCTGTCAGAGGGTGAAATAACAGACTTTCAAGATAAAGGGTTGAAATGAGCCTTGCAGGGGTCAAAAAAAGAAGCTCTTCCTATTATTTTAGGAATCGGGGAAATTGATCAGAACACAGATCCAAAAAAAAAAATAGTATAGGTGATGACATCATGATAAGTGGAAAAGCCAATTTGTGGTATCAAAGCTAAGTGAACTCCCAGTGGGATCTCCATGGCTGCCAACTTTCAAAGAGTTTGCTCAAGATGAGAAAGCTCACAGTGGAAATAATGGCACACTTAACATGTATGTATTTCTTTATGTACATTATCTCATTTGATTCTTTTAATAGCCTGGTCATCTAACAGTGTGACATAATGTATTAAGTGCGGTCCTTGGAGCCAGGGACCCTGCAGTTCAAATTTCACCTCTGACTTACACTGGATATGTGACAATGGGCAAATAATTTAATTTCTCAGTGTTCAGACAAGACAGGGGTTCCTAGCTGTGTGTGTGTGTGTGTGTGTGTGTGTGTGTGTGTGTGTGTGTGTGTGTGTGTGTGTTGGATCTCTTGGGCAGTCTGGTAAAGCATTCTCAGAATTATATTTTTAAATTCTTAACATATATAGGACTTTAAAGGAAAATTATATTGAAATACATTTATTAAGATATTAAAAAAATTTTGTAGACCTCATGTTCAGAATCTCTGCCTAAGACTAAATTATAGTGTCAGGTACATCATCATGAATTGTTAGTTGGTCAATCAATGTAGGGCAAATCAAAAGTGAAGTGTCTGTCCCTAAAACAACTCAATTTCTGTTTATCTTTCTGGGAATTATATTGACTAATACCCTCAAGTACGCACAATCTTTGTCTTTTGTCTCAACTTGCTCCAGCCAGATCAAGTTTCCTTGGTGATACAGTTGAATTCCTTTACAAAAATACTATTTCTAGCTCATTTTGAGCACTGTGATTTTTGTAAGATTAAGTTCTCCTTTAAAGCAGATGAAACAAAGAGTACATACTGATCGTTTATCTCTTTGTTTTTGTTCAACAAGGTTCCTGTGAAGACCCCTACCCAGTCCCATCCCTCTAAGTTCATGACCCTTTTATTATTTTAATACTAAAAAATCTTTGTGTCTAAGAAGTCTTCACACCATTCTAATATAGGTTAGGGGAAATAGTCAACAAGAAACTGAAACCCCAGATCAATGAGGAGACCTAAGAAAATTCTACTGGCCTTCCATCATTTCAATGCACCAGGCCTTGGTGAGGTCCATGACTGGTAATGTGGATGAGTTTGCTGAACACCTGTCTTAGGAGACTCTTGCAGAATGAAACATGAGGTTAGAGACAGGTAAATGTCACAAACTTCAAACAGGGGAAGAAGTTGATTTCTTCAGATTATAGACTGGAGACAATGATATCAATTCCTAACATCCTTTAGAAAGGGTTATTAAAAGAACAACTTATGAGGTAGTAAGAAAGGGATCATTGAGACAGATTGAGTCCATTAAAAGTGGGTCTTGTCAGACTAAACTTACCTCCTTCTCTAACTCCTCTTAATTCCAGTGCTCTCCGTCTTTTCATTATTTCCCATCTATCCTATACATAGCTTGCTTTGTAGATATTCGTTCGCATGTTGTCTCCCCCATTAGAATGTAGTAAGCTCCTTGAGGGCAAGGACTGTCTTTTACCTCTTTTTGTAGCCCCAGTACTTAGCATAGTGTCTGGAGCATAGTAGATGCTTAGCAAATGTTTAATTGAATTTATTAAATTGAAATAGGCAGTTATGTGGCACAGAGTGTAAGGTAGTATAGCCAGAGTAAAGAAGATGTGAACCGAAATATAGTATCAGAGGCCTACCAGCTGTGGGACCCTGAGCAAATCATTTTACCTCTGCCTGCTTCAGGTTCTTCAGTTATAAAATGGGGATAATGATATAACCTATCTTCCAGGGTTGTTATGGGGGTCAAATGAGGTGTTTATGAAGGGTTTTGCAAACCTCAACACACTAGCTGTTATTATAAATCTTATTTTGTGACATAGTTCTAAACTGGAGAATGCCATAGAGTAGGTACTGTCTTTCAAGCTGAGATCCATGACCTCAGAGGGATTTATGGGTAGATTTCAGATAATCTGTAAAACGCAATGGCGAAAAATGATCTTTGTTTTCATTGATCTCTCATTGAATGTTAGCATGTCATTCAATTACTTAAAGGCTTTATTTTACAAAAGGGTCATAGGCTTTTCCAGACATGGAAAAGGGTCTGTGATACATGTTGTAGATTGAGTACCTATATTCCACCTTTCTCTGGGAGTGATCCTGAGAAAACAGAAGAATGAAGAACAGACCTGGGTCCTAGAGTAATTAATGGACACCTTGAGGTATAAAGAAACAATCCTTAGATGTGCTCTTACCCATGTGGCCCAAGAGTTACTTGACCCAAGCTTGGAAAAACAATAGTATAACTTCTCAACTTCAGGGCAGTTGTGGAGAGGGGTCCACATGCATTTTTCTCTATATGGCTTTTATCCATTGCTTCTCTTTTTACCCTTTATTTCCTTTTTTACATGAAGACTATTTAAATACTTGAAGATTGTTACCAAATCTCCCCATTTCTTCTTCAAGTATCCCTAATTATTTCAATGGACACTTACATAATAGAACCTTAATGTTATTTGTTCGTGCTGGTTGCCTTACTTGGTATACTTTCTGACTTATCGATGTGATGACTAGTAATGGAATATAACTGTGTTGAATGGTGAATGAGTTAGGTGATTATGGTCCTGATGATTAAGATAAATACAAGGAGGCAGATGACTAACTATTATTAAGCATTTATTATGTGCCATGGCTAGCTTAAGGGCATCCCCAAAATGGAGTCCCCAGAAGGAATTTACCAATGGGAGAAGGGGCCAGCATAGAAGAGGAGAATTTACAGTGAGAAGGCCTCAGGTGGTGAGAAAATTTCCAAAGCGAAATGGCAGTTAAGTCATGGTAGTAAAAGCCTTTAAAATCAGAAGCATAGCCAAAGATGACCAGAGAAATCTACATACACAAACATACACTCACGCATACACATCTATGATAACAATGACAATGGAAATGGAAAGAACGTCAGCAAAACAATTGACATTGAAAAGTACAAAATTATAATAACCAAGCTTGGACCTAAAGAAGAGACAGGAGATAAAACATCTGTTTCTGCTTCTTTGCAGAAGTAGGAGACCCTAGAAGTAGGAATACTGCATATAACATCAGTTTCTCCCCTATATATTTTTTTTTCCCTCGTTTTTATTCTTTTCTGGAAGGGATTGCTTACTGTGAGGGGGAAGAAAGAGAGGGGAAAGTTACACTGGAAAATGTAAGAATATGAAAGCAAAAATATACCTATAAAATTTATTTAAAAAAACAACATAAAAAACTGTGATCCCTAGAACTGATCAGACTATTCCAAGTATAGACTGACCAGCGGAACAATGTAGACCATGAGACTGTTGTTTCTTATTCTTATTCTTGGCTGACAAAATTCTCTTCTCTCTTTTGAAAATCAAGATAATGTTTTTTTTTTCTTCAGCTCTGAGGTATTCATCCCCTCCTGCAGGGTCTTTCAATGATAATTGAAAGTAGTTCAGCAATCTCATCTGTAACTGGTACATCAGAGAATCCAACGATGTAGTCTATCTAGATCAGATAAATGAAACGTATCAAGATGTTCATTCAAATATTTCCCCCACTTATCTGGGAGCCTTAGACACCATTGAGTCCATCCCACTCGTTCCTTCTACAGAGCAGCTAACTGAAACCTCCAGAAAGGAAGTGATTAAGCCATAGAACAAGGCACTGGCCGAAGCAGCTGTTAGAAAGTGTGACTTTTGTTTCCCAGTCCTTTTTCCATTTGTTGTTATTGTTCATTAGCTTTCTGTTGTGTCTAAGTCTTCTTGTCCCCATTTGGGGTTTCTTGGCAAAGATACTGGAGTGGTTTGCCATTTCCTACTTCAGTCCATTTTACAGATGAGGAAACTAAGGTAAACAGGATTAAATGACTTGCCCAGGATCACACAGCTAATAAATGTCTAAAGCCAGATTTGAATTTAGATCTTCCAGACCTCAGGCCCAGGGCTCTATCCACTGGGCCTCCTGGTTTTCCCATCTTTTTTTCCACTACTTTTAAAAAAAAAAACAAATGTCCTAAAAAATACACACACATAGATAACAAAAAAATTATAATGACTTCTACCAGTGAAGCCCTATTTATGATAGACTGACCATGATTTATGACAGATAAGCATGATTCTTGCTTCCCACTTGCTGCAAAGAGTAAGTTGAGCTATAGTGTTCCCATTAAAAACTCTATGAAGTAAGGTAGACCTAAGCAGGAGATGATTTTTTTGTGCCCTTGTCAGATTTCATCTGGTGTATGGAGTCCAGTTTTGGGTACCATGTTTTAGGAAGTACATTAATAAAGTAGAAGGTATCCAGAGGAATATGACAAAGATGCTGAAAGACCTCATTATTATGCCAGGTGTGAACCATTCAAGATATTAGAGATGGGGTGTGTGTGTGTGCGTGTGTGTGTGTGTGCGTGTGTGTGTGTGTGTGTGTGTGTGTGTGTGTGTGTGTGTGTGTGTGTGTGTGTATGTGGTGAAACCATCTAGCACTCTAGCAAAGCCTATGGATATATTCTCAAAATACTAAGTTTTTGTTAGATGTTAGTGAAAAGAAAGATGTAATTTTTTTCCCTCTCCAAATAAGTTCCTAGACCCTACAAAACCTATCCTTTGGACCCTTTGTGGACCCATGGACTCCAGATTAAGAAACCCTGGCCTAGAGAGCAGAAGGTTAAAGGGGTGCATGGCAGGTACCTTCAAGTATCTAAAGGGACTGAATTTGTTCCACTTGGCTTCAGAGTGCAGGGACATGATTGATGGGTGGAAATTGCAAAGGAAAATTTTAAATTAATATAAGAAAAAAAACCTCCGTAATGTTCAGTGCTAGTCCAAAATGTGGTGGTCTGACTTAGAAGCTCTCTTTTCACTGGCCATCAGAGACCAGATGACTCCTTGTCAGAGAAGCTGTAGAGGGGACGGCTTAGACAATATGGCTTCTGAGATCTCTTCCAACTCTGACATCCTGTAATTAAACAGGATCTGAGGTAGGGAGAAGCCAAGCTGGGGAAGGAAGGCTGATTTACTATTAGTGCGGGTGACATAGTAAGGCAGAAGCTGAGCATGCTGGGTGTTTTGAGTCCTTATTTACTCTGATACTAATCAAAAGTTGTTGTTACCTTGGCAACTCTCTAAGCTACCAAACATCTTGGAAGGAGGAAAACAGCCACCCGGGCGCTTTCGCACCCGGCCATGTAGTCAGGGAAAATTAAGTCATCTTAAGTACAGATAGTGTGTGTGCTTCATGCTTTTTATAGAAGGGTTGAAAATAAATTAATTTCTTCTGCCACACTATTTTCTCCCTCTCTCTTTTTAAAGAGCTCTGTATCCACAATGCAAAGTTATAGCTGCATCTGCTCTCAACAGGTGATCTCAGGAGGGAGTCCTCCAAAGGAGAGAACCAGCTGGCTGGTTTTGGTGGATAGGGAAGTGTTTTAAACCTTCTTCCTGAGACTGAACGTGTTCCTAGCTCTCAGCAAGACCTAAAACAGCTTCCTTCCCTCTTTGTTTTCTCAAAGACTCCTCACATGCCCCATTCTGTCCTCAGTTGAAAGCAGGCAGGCTTGTTGGGTGGGGAAGTCCTAGGTTACCTCACACATTCCAAGGGAGAATTAATCAACTGTCATTGAACTGGTGACTGACAAAATCAATTATTTTTTGTCTCTGTTCTTTCTCCTTCATATGTAGCCATACCTTAAAGAGGCGGTACCTCACAACTGACCTCTTACCTTTTGCACAATATATAATTTGTTAATAATAATTATAGGTCTTGTTATATAATCCTTTCAGTCAACTTGAACTGAAGATCAGAGAAGCACAGATTCAAACTTGGAACAGACCTTGGAGGTTTTCTTATATCAACCTCACATTTTTTCAGATGTAAGAAATGAGGCCTTGGGATGTTTAATAAAAAGGGCCCCAGGTCACTCTGTAAGCAGTCAGTAAGTGGTCAGAGCTGGCATTGGAACTCAGGTCCTCCAGGCCTCTGACTTCATATTCATCACTTTTCACAATGAATTATGGGGGTGAAAAACTGTGCAAATAGGATTTTTTAAAAATGAATTTTTCAAAATACAAATTTTTTATGACAAAAATTCTCAGATTTTATAAAGACAAACCTAAGAGAACTATGTAATTCAGAACTCAGCGAGGTTCAGACTCCACACAAACTATGCCCGTCACAGAGATCCGTCACTTTCTGAGGAGATGGCATTTGTATTCTGAGCGAAAAGAAGAGAGTTTGCTTCCTCCACCATTAACTAGCTGTCTGAAACCAGACAAAGCACTTTACTGCTCAGTCCCTTTTTTTTCTCATTTGTAAAATGGACACAATTATCCTTGTATTCCCTACGTCACCAACTTGTTATGAAAAAAACATTTTCTAATTATAAAGCACTCTAATCACACAAATGAGATTATATATGTGTGGTATGTGCTCAGTCACTTTTCAGTGGAGTCCAACTCTGCGTGACTCTATTTGGATTTTTCTTGGCAGAGACACTGGAGTGGTTTGCCATTTTCTTCTCTAGATCATTTTACAGATGAGGAAACTGAGGCAAACAGGATTCAGTGACTTTTCCAGCTAGTAAGTATCTGAGGCCAGATTTGAACTCAGAAGTATGAGTCTTCCTGACTCTTTGGAATTCTATCCGCTGTTCCACTAGGTGCCTGAGATTATACATATAAAATGCTTTACAGATTTTAAAGAGCTACATCAATGTTAGGTACTGTTTTTATTACTACATAAATGCCAGTTGCTGGGCAGAACTGAGGCTTGTGATGCGGAGCTGAGACTGTTTTCCAATATATTACACTCACTGATCGCGTCCCCCCCCCAAAAAAAAATAAAATAAAATGAAAACAAAACAAGGAACAACTCAAGGGCTATTCTTTAACAATGAGGTTTTATTTTTATATTTTAAAAATCTCAGCCAAGATTTCTAATTGGAGCCTTGAGTAGTTACTATATAGAATTGCCTAAGGCAGACAGCATATGAGAGGGTCTTTGTTACCTGACTCTTAATCTGATTACTCCCACCCAACATTAAAGGAGCCAAGGGAAAGAAAAGAATTATAATTAATTGTATCACACACCTATTAAAAGCCACTTTGGAGGCCATTTATTCCAATTCCATCATTTTACTGTTAAACACATAGGCCCAAGGAGGTTATGTGCCCAGTGTCACCCAAAGAATAAGTGTCAGAAGCAGGATGTTCCTTGAAATAAATAACCCTTGCTGCCATATCGCCTAGATAGAAACAGTCAGGTGCAGTGAGGAGAGCACAGGATTTGCTGTTAGAGGCCCTGGATCCAAATGGTGACTTTACTTTTGGCTACCTTTGTGACCTTCAGCCAACCATTGACTTCTCTCAGGGGTTCTGTTGCTTCCTCTGGAAAGTATAGGGATAAGACTCTTTGATGTCCCACTTCCCTCCCAATGTTAGAGTCTATGTCCTGTGAATCCCCTTTCGAAAATAAACAGATGACGGCGAGGTCAGAATCTCTGAATAAATGCACCAGTCAATTGAGTGGTGGTTTATGGACACGAGGAAGGCAAGGGGTTTGGGAGGATGGGCTCAGCTATTGAAGAAGCAGGAAGACGCCTCGGGCTAGCTAAATTGTTCCCTTTTGTGTCAAGTTCACTTTTGTTGGGGAGACACAAAGCTTGCTGTGAATTTGTGCTGAAAGCAGCCATTATATTTCAATGACAAATATTTCTGGTGCCCACATAAAGTCCTTTACTCTATGCACATGTTAAAGTCACGCAGACCTCATCCCCCTGAACTGTGCCTTTTATGTTTGAGACTCCAAACCTTGTAATTGATGCTGGAGTCACTGGTGCCAATGGATCTGTGCGTGTCAATGTTCTCTCAGAGCTGCTTTAGAAAACATTGGGGCCGGATCACCAGCAATTTGGCAGAACACACAGACTACAAGCTAATGAGCCCCAAGTACAGGCTGTGCTTGCTAATTCCCAGGGTTTGCCCATGCTTCTGGTTGCCTCCTGCCATCGGAACAGAAATACTCATACTGCTTTAAGGAGATCTCTGGGGTTGGGGTTAGCTTTGGCATTCAAGTTAAGTGTGCCAAGGGACGAGGAGCAAGCCATGATGAGGGACATAGAGGATTTCATTCAATCAGTCATAGAGTGGATGGAAAGGAGTTAGAAAGACAAGTTTGATTTCCAATTTGGTCACCTTCTAGCCATGTGACCTGCTCACATCCCTAAACTTCTCTCCATCTCTATATCTCCTAAATAATAGCATTTACCTCCCAGGACTTTTGTAAAGATAAAATGATCTAATTTATGTAAATATGTTTATTAATCTTAAAGAGGTATATAAGAGTGAACCATAATAATAACACTAGTGATAAAAACAACAACAATAAGGAAGTAACTATAGCAACCATAATGCTGGTGATAATAGTCTCAGGCTTCAAGGAATGTATATTCTACCAGAGGAACCATACACATAGAAGCATAGACTTAAATGAGAAGCCACGTTGAAGAGGTATAAGTAGGGGAGATTTCTATTGAAATCTTTCTAGGTTTGTTGTCCAAAAAGAATTACTGGACTCAGCTGTCCTTTGGCAGATTTACAAAAGTTATTGTTACACTGGGGCAAAGGGAGCTAGGAGACCTGCAAGCTGTTAAGGATTTAAGGCAGAGTTATAAAGTTACGCTTTTCAGCGGGCAGAGGGGGTCAGAGAGAAAACCTGCAAAGTTCTAGGAGATTTAGTGTGACACTTACAGTGGGCAGAAGGTGGGATAGAAAAAAAGCCTGCAAAGTGCAAGGGGCATGGGGGGGTGTCAGAGAAAGCCTCAAAGACCAGGGGCTAGACATGCAGTTTTTAAAGAAACAAAACTGTCAGTCATAGGTTCATTATGCCAACTAGGTGGGCAAGGGTGGAGTTAGGGAGGAGCTAAGGAGTGCCTAGTACTTAAAAGAACATGCACCCTTCACATCAACTGCGCATGTGCACTGCCCATAATTCACTGGGAGAAATTCGGGAGGGGCTTGGAGGGGAGGTATGGTTTTTGCCTTGAAACGTCATAAAGTCAACCAGCGGTCAAATTTAAATGAGAAGTACCCATCCAGTTTGCAAATGGATGAGTCTTGTTTATCCTTAGATTACAGCTGGCCACTAAAACAAAGGAGGTATACATTTTTCTAACTAAGGAATGCTTTTAAATTCCTAGGTATGGCTTTGTTATCATAGTTATAGAGTTAATAGTTTCAGGGAAAATGCTTTTAGGCTGGAGGCAGGGGAGAGACAGAGTTAATGCTTTACAACTGGCAGGGAGGGAAGGGGCAGAGTTAATGCTTTGTGGCTTTTACAACTTACTTGAACAGGCTGATGTTACAAACCGATGTTACATACATAGGTACTTGACCACAAATGAGATTTTTACAGATTGAAGCTAACAAAGTCACCCCAAAGTATTCCTTGTCAACATTAGGGTCCATCTAGGGAGAACCTTCAGTTTATAGAAAACTCTTGTGTATGTTCAAGCTTTTTCATTCAGGGAACATTTATTAAATGCCTACCACTGATAAGCCCTCAGGATACAGAGAATTACAGTGAGACTGTTCCTGACCTCAAGGCATTTACATTCATTCCACTTAATCACAAGGTTATAGTACACCAGCTCTAAAATTGGAATCTAGTCCATTCCTTTATTTTATAGACAGGGACATTTGAGGCTGAGAAAGTTGAGGTGACTTGGTCAAGGTTGCATAAGTAATAAGTATCAGAACGAGAATTCGAACAGAGGAAGTGTCCAATGGGGCTCTTTACCCTCTAGAGGGCTTTATGGCTCACAAGATCTTTCCTACATATTAGCTCATCTGAAGCACAAGCTATTATTAGCCCATTTGACAGATGAAGAAAGTGAGGCTCAGAGAGATTAACTCACCTACCTAGTAAGGGAGAAGGTAGAATTTGAACTCAGGTCTTCCAATTACAGGTCTACTGCTTTCTTCACTAAACCACCCTTGGGCAAGGGGTGTTGTATTAGCACCTTCTACTGAAACTTATGTGAAGCCAAGGAACATTGAAGGTCAGTTTCTAAGACTTTCAACACCCCCAAGGGTATGGACTTGAAAAAAAAAACTAAAGGAAGTTAAGAAGGATGCCTCTTAACTCTTTCTTCAATAGAAGCTGATCTATTTGGCATAAGAGCTTAGGTTCTCTCTCACCACAGGGGTCTGAATTCTTATTTGCACAGCTGGCTAGATCCCCAGGGCTAGATTTCCTCCCTAATCACTTAGTCAATTATCTCCCTTGTAGCTTTACCATAGCTATTTTTCCTTCTAATTATCCTTGGATCATAGGATTTTGAATTGGAAGTATACCTTAGAGATTTCCATCATTCTACCAGGGAAGAGCTGAGGTCCAGGTTGGAAAAATAAATTATTCGGGTCAGACTCAGCTAGACTATGACAGAGCCATGGTCCTTCAATTCCAGGAGACCTTTTAAAAGTTTGTAAATGTAAGCATGACCACTCTGGCCCCCACTGCCTGAAGGTGCATTGTGTTAAATTTTACCATTTCCTCCTTGACTTCTGAGTGATATGGATTTTCACTTATATGATTTCTTCCAGGTTTTTCTGTTACCTTTCAGGAGATTGAGGTATCTCTAGCTCTCTACAAAATGCTCTATCCCTCACTGATTGTGTCTCCTCAAATGGGTGGGGAGGCCCCCTGTACCAAATTTTCATTAAGTTACTAATAGATTAACTTTTACACAGAAATTTACTTCAGAGGACATAAACAGAAATATACACACTTCCCCAACACATGAGAGCCACAATCTTCCTTGCCCCAACCCTACTACCACCTCATTCTCTAGGTAGGAGAATGGGATTAGGTTCATAACTTAGCTCCCTTCCCATAGAGCATGGTCCCAGTTCTAAGTACAAATCCTTCCTAAGGCTTGAGTCCCAGGAATCCTGGCTTCTCAAGGTGAACAAGCCAGTATGACTGACTGGACTACCTCACCTGCAGTACTGGCTCCAAGGTTGTTTAAGACTAGAACTCTTAGATTTCCTGGGAATCCCATCTGGCCCTTGAAAAGGAGAAGGATAAACAATATCACAAGAAAGAAACAAACACTGCCACGCCCACTTCTTGGATCTGGGGTAAAAGAGAAATAAGCAAGGCAAGGCAAGTCCTTCCCCTTTTACCCATTCAGTTCATTGAAGTCACATTAGGCTTAGCAGATAAAAGTTGACTAAGCAAGCAAGGCAGCAGATGGTTCAGTAGATAGAGCACTGGGCCTGGAGTCAGCAAGACCTAAATTGAAATCCAGCCTCAGGAACTGTCTACTTGGATAACCCTTGGCAACTACTGATTGCCTGACCAAAGGATCCACTGGAGAAGGAAATGGCAGACCCCTCCAGTATCTTTACCAAGAAAGCCCCATGGACAGAATTGACATACTATGGTCCATGGAGTCAGGAAGAGCTGGACATGGCTGAATGACTGAGCAACAACAACAAAGGAGGACGGCAGAAACGATGGTAGGAAAGTGTGAATAGCACAATCTCACCGGTTTATTCCACTCCAATGAGATATCTCATTGATAGGATAGGGACTGAGTCTGTGGCTTCACTGGTACACCAAATCCCCTCCTGAGGATGCTTCATCTCTGTAGCTTAGAGTCATGTAGAGTTAGCTAAAGCACTGAGAGGTTAAGTGATTTGTCCAGGATTACACATCCAGTATGGGTCAAAAGAGGCAGTTGAATCCAGGTCTACCTAACTTCAAAGCCAACATTCTATTCATTAGGCTAGCCTAATTCTCTGAATTAGTTATGATATATTGTGTATACACATTCACATGAACACATATAGCCACATGTACACACATGTGCATGCACAAACATGTGTGTTTGCACAAGCACATGCATGCACATGCATATTAATGTAAACGTATATATGTCACCCAGCAGGGGAGCTTTGTAGATTCCTAATTCCTCTGAGTTTTCTTTCATATTTCTCTTTCCATACTCTGTCTTCTATTCCATTTTCTCAACCTTAGGCATTGGCTTATTTAAAAGAAGTTCTGTGTTTGGTGAATTTTCACTAATTTTATTCTTATTATTTGTAGAGCATTTATAGTTTATGAAGAATATATGATTTATATGAATTTATACAGTGCTTTAAGGTTTGCAAAACACTTTTTGTTCACGATATCCTTTAAACCTGACTACAACCCTGGAGGAGTAGAGGAGACTATTGTTGCCATTTGGGAATAGGGACAACACCTATGATTTCATTGCTGTCAGTACCCGTTAGCACCTCCTCAGTAATTTTGAATCTTAGAGAATTGCTTAGGGTAGTGAGAGGTTAAGTTATGGATCCAGATTTGCACAACTAGTATCTTTCAGAGGGAGACTTGAACTCAGGTCTCCCGAACTCTGAGGCCAGCATCCCTCTCCTCTTCTCCTGCCCCCACCAATGCCGCCTCTCTTTACCTGAGTAGATAAGAAATCTGTGGTGACATTAGCAGTCATTTTGGAATCAGTTTCCTCTGCGTTCCTCTAGGTAATCACCAGATTGAAGGAATGATCAAAAATAAATACCGATTTGGAATAAAAAGATAAAGATGAAATGATGATGCTACACGTGATTAGAGCAGCTCTGCCTCTATTTGTTGATTTCACAAAGGGAGAAGTGGACAGACGCAAACTTTGAACTTCCACCATTTCTTAGATTAGTTTAACTAAACTACATGGAATAAGTTCCAAATCAAGGTGGGTGGAAGACCTCAGAAACCTTCTCAGCAGACAATCATTAAATCTCCTTGCCAAGAGGAGAAACAAAACAGGCAATGACAATGGAAATCCAGTGCCCCAGTCACTGGCAGAACAGTGCAATAGAAGAATTTAATGGTCAGTAGTGCTTCATAACAATCACCTGAGAAAAAATGAATGCCAATTTTTTGTTGTTATAATAACATTTAGATGATGCTTTAAAATGAACCTAGTATGTCATATACCTTTTCCCATTTGATCCATTGAGGGCTTGGTATGAAATCTGCCCAAGTCAGGTCATGTTGATGGAATTGGGAGGATAGTAAGCAGAAGGAAAATGTCACAGTTCTCCTATCTGATCTATCTTAAAGACAATAACAGTGAAATCATGATGTTTGGATTCTGCCACATCCATTTAAACTGGAAAAGACACTTAAGCTGTTGAAGCTGGGAAGGATGCAAGATCTGACAAAATGCAAGCAATAAAAAATTTGTGTTGGAGTCAGCACAACACACTTCTGAAAGCTCTTGTGCGCTGAATTTCACAGTAAGATACATTTGACATAAGGAGACATTTCTAAATAGTGGAAAAATCATAGGTGATATTTTAACCCAATGACAATTAAGAAGGCACTATCAATGACCAACCCATACGTCTTATGTATATAAAATGAGTACGGGAATGATCAATATACACACCCAGGGTCTCCTTGATGAACATATAAGAAGGGAATAAACAAGTTTTGAAATGTAATTTTACATAGCATACTGAACCTTTAGAATATCAAAACTGACTTGGAAATGTAGGTGACATACTTTCCTGCTTTGTGCATAATTTATTGATTTTTCAGAAGCATTTAACCAGGCAGAACAAACAAAGCCCTGAAGGCTCTCCTCAAATATGGGTCTCCTTTATATATATGCAAAAATCATGTATTCTGTTAAGGAGACAACAGAGAAATCACTTTGGTAGTGCACTATGCATTGATATTATACATATCATCAAAGAAGAAGCACGATGTTTGGCCAATGCATGTGCCAGCATTATAGATGACAGAAATAATCCTTACTGATACCAGAGTTTTCCAAATGCTCCTGTTTGCAGGTACCATTACACTAACTACACTGAACCCTGGAATAAGGAAACACATCTTTTAAAATTCCATGATAATACCAAAGACATCACATGAATAGTGATTAAGAACTACATACTCTCCAGCTGTGACATATAGCATGATAGGCAGCCCTTTGAGTTTCCAAATCAATCAGTTAAATACCTATTTAGCATCTACTGTGTGTCAGGAAATGCACTAAGTACTGGGAATGCAATGACAAAAATAGAACGTACCTCCAAATCCAATACAAGTGGAATTTGCATTCTGTTTGATGTATTCATTCTTCAGGATGTCTGTGTCATGAATAGGTCCTGCAGTAAAACAGTGAGTTGGACCCAGGGTGGATTAGAGGGGCAAGATTGGCCTGTATCACATTCAGAAAAATGACCCAAAGCCATTCCCCTTGTAATGATATTTGACCCTGTTACGGTCAAAAATGTTAAGAGAGAACAAATGAACAGTGGAAAGATGAATTGTGAATGTGTAAGTGATGTCACTTATAGCCTGACCACAGAAATGGGATAGAAGATGTTATTAAGAATGTAAGACCGGTAAAGACAATGGTCTGGTTATGTAACATGATGAAGCGATAATAAATACTGATAGATGAATGGGTATCCTTGAAATTAAGAGTAAGAGAAAGAGCTTGTATGTACTAAGTATCTGTTACAGTGAATTATTCTGGAAAGAGATGGCTGAGAATTGCACAGGACAAGAGGTCCTGAGGAGGCAGCTCTATAGGCCAGTTGATAAAGTATTCACACCTATGAGGTGATAGCTTCTTCAAAGCATCTATGTTTCTGAATGGGCTGAGTGGGAATTAGCTCCATTTTAAATTTTCCTTTGGATAAGAGAGTCAGATGAGATCCCAGCCTGTAGACTATGTGCATTTTGTAATTCGCCTTTTTATCACATGCCATAACCTCCCCACCTTCACTTCTTGCTCTGGTGAAAATAATTAATCAGAAATCAGCATTACCAATACTGTTAGAAAGGAAGGGAAAATCTATGGCTTTTGTTTCCACTTACAATTGTTGTGACTGCCTAGACCAAAGTTCCTTCTCTGGCTGGCATTCTCGAACATATGTTATATTTTGTTACAACATAAGCTCTTTGAAGTCAGGGATTGCATGACCTGTATATATCTAGAACAATACCTGGCACATATTGGGTATCTAATGAAGACTTGCGAATTGTTTGATTGAAAGCCTACCATATTGAAAGAACAATGGACTTGGAGCCAGACGATATGTGATCAAATCTTGACTTTATCTATTTCCTCATTTTTACAATGAAAGATTTTTGTACAGAAGAGATGACTTCAGAATGTCTTTCCATTTCATAATATAAATTGAAGCTTTTAAGAAAAGTTCTGATATTGTGCCTATATTAGACAAGCAGTGAATGACCATGTTAAGAAAAGTGGACTTTGGGTCAGAGGACCTAGGTCTGAACTCTGCCTTTATCACTTACTTGTGGTGCGATTGTGGGTCAAATCATGTAGCTAGCTTGTACCTAATACTCCTCCTCATTAAAAGATGAAGAATAATATTCTCACTGTATATCTTAGAGGGTGTATTGGGCCCAAATGAGATAACTTATTAGGCTCTGAGCTTCCTGGAGGGGAGGCATTGTGTTTTTACCTTTCTTTGTAGACTCATTGCTTAGGCACATATATGCTTAGCATTCCCAAAAGCCATAGAAGTATCAGTGTTTGCTGTCTGGGCTCTGTCTACTTTTCCCTTCTTTGGCTGTCTTTTCCCCATTCCAGAAAAAAAAACAAAACTTATTCATATACAATTTCCATTTTCCATTGGTATTTTTCCCGCTTAAATCTTTGTGATAGGTGATAAAAGATGTTGTTTGAATACAACTGGTATTATTAAAGATAACAATAAAAAAATCAATAAAAGTCAAAGAAAGAAAAAGATTTTGTCAGTCACTCCTTATGGTTAGGAGATGGGCACACCAGTTATAGTGAGCAAGGAGAATGTTTAATTGAGTCCATCATTTTTCTCACTAGTGGAAGGACACATTGGGAAAGCTAATTGAGAGAAAATGAAATTCTTTTGGCCTTGGGGGGGAAGGGATTTTCCTCCCCTCCCCTCAGATAAAAGGAGAACTTCCCAGAGTGCTAAGGATTGGTGTGTGGGGGCAGGTTACCCTGATTTTCTCTTGCTCATTAGGCTATGTGTGGCTTGCCTTGTTCTTTTATCTGGCCCTAGGAGCTTGGCAAGGTGACCAATTCCCCTCATTAGCATCCAGGTCATGCTTCCTCCCACCTCAACTTTCTCCTTCTAGCTTCTTCCTTCCCCTGCCTACTATGTGGGCCAGGTGGCTTTCTGTTGCCTCTGCTCACACAACCCAGTGTTGTTTCATTATCTGTTTTTTTTTAAAGAGAAGTTGTCATTAGATCTCTCTGCAACCTTTAATACCAAGTCACAGAATATCAACAGGAGGCCTTTCCCATGGCTTTAGTTTAGGAAAAGGAAGGAAGGGGTAAAAGAGAGAGAGAGAGAGAAAGAGACACTATATTAAAGAAAATCTTGATTTGAGGGGTGGTTGCATTTTCTTACTCCAGTAATTATACTATATTCAATTCAAATTAATAAGTGTTTATTGAACACCAATTGTATGTGGAATATATCAGACGTTAGGGGACAACTTAATGATGAACACAATATGACATTTGCCCAAATGGAATTCATTGTCTAGTTGTGAGGATAAGTTCATAGGTAACTATGGCCCAAAATCAAAGCTAGGGTTGTAATCCTGGCTCTGGTATTTTCTGCATGTATGACCTTAGGTAAGGCACCTAAGTTCCCTGGACTTCAGATTCCTCATCTGTGAAAGGAAAGCCTTGACCAGAATAGTAATTCTTAGCATTTTTTATGTAATAGACCCCTTTAGCAGATATGTGTGTTTATCTGTATGTACATATGTATACATACATAAATACACTATGTAGATACACATGCACATATATGCATATAAGTATGTGCACACATGAGCATAGATTATACCTGTGCATACATATATCTATGTCTAAAAAGTTAATATAAGTATATACACATATGTGTATATTGTGTGCATATGCATAAATGCATAAATATACTATGTAGATACACATACCTATATATATATATATATATATATATATATATAAAACACATCTGCAATGGGATTTTCCTGGATGAACTCTGAGTCACTTTTCATTCTGAGATTTTATTATTCTTTTTTGTGAGTGGGGACTAGTCATTCTGCCCAGTACTGTTGGACCATAATAGAATACAAATATGGAGGAAAATGACATGAATGATATAGTTCTAACTTTTACTCCCTGTCCCCTGACAATATTTTGCCTTAATTACTCTTCACTGAGTAGCGCTATTGGCCAACACCATTCCCCATTCTTCTCTTTCTTCAACAGGGAACTAAGTGTTTGAGGATATAGAAAGCCTACTCTAGAAGGATGAGATATTACACTAACATTTGACTCCTCTTGGACTTCCCTTCTTCTTTATAATTCACTTTATCCCTCTATGTATAAAGGCATATTGTACCTCATAGTCCTGTGTGCTTCTCCATTTATGACTAGATATTCAATTTTGAGTTATTTAAAAAAATATATATTAGAGTAAACCTGGTAACTCTAGCTTTTCTTGATTTTTTTATTTCAGTCTTACATCGCTAGTAAGTATACTTCTACCTTCATGGGCATACTTAAAATCTGGTCACTTTAACTCTGATCTTTGAACTTATTGAGCAGATGAGGTAACCGGAAGTAGGGCTAGGGATTATGATCAATGTCTGTAGTAAAGATGAACAAAAGAAAGGGGTTTGCATTCTAAAAAATTGACAATGCCCCATGGCTATTCACAGATAGCATTTCTTATAATTCCATCACATTAAAATGAAGATTTCACCCTTCCTTAACAACTTTGATGTAATCTAATTAACATCCTTGTATCTGGGCCCTTCAAAGTCCAATCCCCATTATTCACTTGTGCCAGATCTGTCTATCTCATTACATTGCTCAAAACTCTCCACTAATTCTCCCTTTGCATTGCTTGTTTAATGAAGTCCAAATACTTTATTGTGGAATTTAAGAATTTCCATTCTCATGCCATCCTATATTTCAAGACAATTGTTCAACCATTTATATTCCACAGTCCAGTTAAACCAGACAATCCACTTCCCTCTTCCCGCCAATCACCCGGTCACTTTCCTTAGTCCTTTCCATCTGCCCTGCAGCTGTCTTACCTACATATATTGAAGGAGCTCTTAAGAGGTTCTCCTTAAGAGCACAGACTTGCTTCTTTATTTGTATACCCTGCTTTTAGCACAAGGATTTGCTCACAATGAATACTTTTAAAAAGTTCTTATTAATTAATTCATTACTCTTCATTCCCTTTGATAATAGCCATTGGTGTTCATATACAATGGTTTGAATTTGTCATCATCTCACTGAAATCCAACAACACCCATGCAAGGTAGGTACTACAAGCATTATTATCTCTGTTTTATAGATAAGAAAACTGAGACCCAAAGAGCTTAAATGACTTACCTCTGGTCACATGGCTACTGAGTATAAGAGGCAGGATTCAGAACCAGATTTACCTGATTCCTAGTTCCACACTCTAGCCACCATTTTATGCTAGCATCCTATATATTTGACAATGTTTTGATGTAATAGGCCAATGCCATTCCCCACCACTCTCTTTCTCTATTTCAAAGCATGTGCACGTTAAAAAGATATACCAAATATAAATGCATATATGGACACACATTTATGTTTTTCATAGCTTAAAACCTCACTAACACTTTAGGAACACCCTTTCTATACACACGCATAGATACTCCCACATGGAGATGTAGACACCTGGAACTGAGCAACAGAAAGCCCAATATGGCTTACCAAAGTCCACAATTAATGACCATACTCACGAATGTAATAATAGTTTATATTTGTATAATGCTTAAAGATCTGAAAAATACTTTCCCCGTCATGAATTACTCTATCAGTTTATTATAAAAGACAATTACATATATATATATATATATAAACATATATATTCACACATCTATCTCATAATGACATATACACATACACACATACATGTATGTATATATATATATATATATACACAAATGTGTGTATACACAGATATACATTACTATGTAAATTATATTATAACATAATCTGAGAATTAGACTGGTCTAATGGATAGAATGCTGGCTTTGAAGTTAGGAAGACCTAGATTCAAGTGCCTCTTTTGAAACATATTGCATGTGTGCCAGGAAAAATCGCTTAACCGCTCAGTGCTCTAGGTAACCCTACATGACTCTAAGTTACAGAGATGAAGTGTCTTCAGTTGGTTATTTGCTATACCAGTGAAGTCACAGAATCAATCTTTATCCTATTAATCAATTCTCTGTTGAATGAATAGTAACTCATGTTTCCATCACACTTTAAAATTATAAAGCACCTTATGCCACAAAGAAGGGAAATTTAGGCTCTGGGTAAGGGGAATAAGTACTATTATTGAGAATTGTCCAGAAGTGGATTAGGTGGTGGGTTTCAATCCTTTCTTCCTTCTCCAACCCTCCTTGGAGATCCTGAAGTGGAAGGTGAAAGACTATTTGTTGGATGTGCTATGAAAGGGGTTCTATTTTGGTATGAATTAGACATGAATTATAATGGATTGGCTGCTGAAGTCCCTACCAATTATGAAATTCTATGATGATTTTGTGATTCTCTTATATACTACTAATCACAAAACCAACTCCCTTCCCTCAAATTGCTCAGTCTGGGCTATGCATTCAGCACTCTCTACTTTAGACTTCCTCTGGCAAACTCTCTTTTCTCCTTTTTTGCCCCCAGGAGATTTTTCCAACCTTGTTTCTATGTCATATATGGTAAAATGTTCTCCAATTGCCAACTGGTTATATCATTGCAATTTTGTCCTTTCTCAATCATTTTGTTTATACTCTGCCTTAATTAAGATCCCAAGGAGCTGCTTATCAAATAAAACAACTCCAGCCCTTGAGATACTCATTGAATGAAAAGCATTTGTAGCCATTGTTACTGTTACTGCAGGGCTGGTTGTAAGACAGCAATTCTGTACAAAGAAGGGAAGATAATGCAAATTTATTCAGGGAAACACGTTCTTTTTACCAGTCTCTCTGGGAAAGGGGGAAGGAGTGGAATATGAGCACATCATATTAATAAGTTCCTTTCAGTTTTTGCATCCTTTAAGGAAAACACTATTCAAAGCACTAATAAAGCCATCTTCATTTGCTCTTTCACTATTATTTTAAATATCCCTTTTAGTTCTATGAGAGATGATCTCTATATACTTTCTGACGTAGTTCATAAAGAAGCTAGTTGATAAATAGCTAAATGCTAAGTAGCCTCTATACCGCATGCAAATCAAAGCAGTGGCACTTGACCTACATAGCAAATGAAAAGGGTAAAATTGGTTCTTCTCAAAAAGTAAAAGAAAATTCCAAAGAAGAGGCAAGTAGATTTTCTAGTACTGGTGGAAACCAAATACAATTTGCCTTCCTTAACTCAACAGGTACTAAAATTATTTACTGTAAGGTGCATTGTAACTGTAAAATACTATGGATACATGGGCTATTAATGAATGGAGCATTTATTAAGTACCTATAATATGCCAGGTATTGTGCAAAATGCTGGGATTATTAAGGGAGAAGGAGTTTTCATAATGTCCCCTTTGTAACTGGATGCAGAATTATCTCTAGTCATTTAGCAATCGATGTTGGGATGACAGAGGGGAAAAAGAAGAAGTAGAAAATTCACCAGTTGTAGCTATAAACCATGAGCACTGCGGGGAAAACAGCCCCATGAAAGAGCAGGACAGATAAGGAGACAGTGTGGCTGCAATAGTAGACCAGATGCCTGGTGTTTCTAGGCACCCCAGGGCTGTGATCAGGCAGCATATTTAAGCAGCGAGCAGCAATGACAGTAGTGTCTCCTTTATAAAGCACTTTCAAGTTTTCAAAATGCCTTGTAGAAATTGGTCCATTTTTGCCTCAGAATAACTCTCTGAGGTAAGACTTATAGGTGTTATTATGACAGTTTTACAGATGAATAAACAGGGGCTGTGAGAGGTTCAGTAGCTTATCTATCATTACTTACTTAGTAAGAGCCCAATGTAAAATTCAAAGCCCAGTTACCACTGACTCCAAGTCTAGCATGCTGGGTCACAATTCAAAGTACATTCCCTATGGATGAACATTTATCAAAATATAAACTGCCCAGATAGAAGAACATTTAGAATACTTAAATAACCTTATCTTTGAAATAGAATTTGAACAAACCATAAATGAGCTCCCTAAATAATACCCACCCACATCAGTTAGATTCACAAGGAAGTGAACTCTTCCAAAAAATTAAGGAACAATTGGAGCAGCTAGATGGCATGATGAATATAGCCCTGAAGTCTGGAGGGTCTGAGTTCAGATCCTGCCTCAAACACTTAGCACTTACTAGCTGCGTGACCTTGGGCAAGTCAATTAACCCCAATCCTTCCCCTCTCCAAAATGAAATAAGGAACAATTAATTCCAATATAATAGAAACTATTTGAAAAAAGTAGATAAAGAAGGAATTTTACCAAATTCTTATTAAAGCACAAAGGAGAACAAAAACAGAGAAATAAAATTATAAATCAATTTCCTCAATGAATATCAATGCAAAAATTTTCAATAAAATAATAGAAAGGAAAAATAGCAAAATATTACAAAGATCACACACTATGACCAGATAGGATTTATACTAGGAATGTAAAACTATTAAATATTAGGAAAACTATCAGCATAATTAACCACGTAAATTAAAACAACACAAAACAAAAGTCTTATGGTTATAGCAATAGAAACACAAAAAGCTTTCATCAGAATACAACACCCATTCCCATTAAAAAAAATACTAGAAAGCACAGGAATACATGGAGTCTTTGTCAAAATGATAAGCACTACCTATCTAAAAGCACGCATTATCAATAAACTTGAAGTCTTCCCAGTAAGAACAGTGGTAAATCAAGGGTGCCCATTGTCACCACTCCTATTCAATACTGTACTAGAAGTGTTGGTTATATAAATAAGACAAGAAAAAAATGAAGGAATAAAAACAGGCAATGAGAAAATCAACTATAACCCTTTGCAAAGAAAATGATGATATACTTAGAGAACTCAAGAGGATCAACTAAAAAACTAGTTGAAACAATTAAGAACTTTGGCAAAGTTGCCAGATATAAAATAAACCCACATAAATCATCAGTGTGTGTGTGTGTGTGTGTGTGTGTGTGTGTGTGTGTGTGTACACACAAACACATAACCAACAAAACCCAGTGGAAACAGATAGGAGAAATTCCATTTAAGGGAATTTTAAAAAGAATTTAAATAATGAAATAAAATAAAATAAAATTCCTTTTAAAATAAAACACTTATAAGTGTACCTGATGATTAACCCCCGTGACTATGTGAACACAATTACAAAACATTTTCACAGAAAGACAGATCTAAATAATTGGAGAAATATTAATTGCTTATAGGCAGGCTGAGCCCATATAATACAAAAGGCAGTTTTACCTACCTTAATTTACTTTTTCAGTGCCATATCTATCAAACTACCAAAAATATCTTTTAGAACTAGAAAAGATAACAGCAAATTCATCTTGTTGAGGATATAAAAGGAATAAACTTTTTAAATAATGGAAAAGAATGCAGCCAGTAGCACCAATTTTAAACTAACATTACAAATCAGTAATCATCAAAACAATCTGCAATGGACTAAAAAATAGAGTGGTGGATCAGTGCAATAGATTAAGTTAATCTCTAGGAGAAAGTGACCATGGTAATCTAGTGCTGGGTAGTTACACAGATGCAATCTTTGGGTTTAAGAACTCACCATTTGACAAAAATTGCTGGGAAAACTTGCAAACAGTTTAGCCGAAACCAGACATAGACCAATATCTCACACTATATACCAAGACGAGGTGAAAAGGATAAAGGATTTAGACATGAAGGGTGATATCATAAGGAAATTAGATGACCATGAGAAAATATACTTGTCAGATCTACAAATAAGTGAAGAATTTATGACTAAATAAGAGGCGGAAAAGATCACAAAATGTGATTACATTAAATTTACATTATTTTACATTACATTAAATTTAAATGTTTTTGCACAAACAAAACTGCTGCATCCAGAATTAGAAGGATAACAGAAAACTGGGAAAATATAGCAAGTTTCTTTGATAAACAACTCATTTCTCAAATATATTGAGGACTGAGACAAATTTATAAGAGAAAAATAAGAATCATTCTTCATTTGATAAATAATCAAAGGATATGAATAGGCAGTTTTCAGATGAAGAAATCAAGGGGTGAAAAAATGCACTAAATCCCTACTGATTAGAGAAATGTAAAGAAGTCTTACTACCACCTCACACCTAAGAAGTTGGCTAACATGACATATAAAGAAAATGACAACTGGTAGAAGGGATGTGGGAAAATTGGGACACTAATACACTGTTGGTGAAGTTGTGAAGTAGTTCTACCATTCTAGAAAACAGTTTGGAACTATGCTGAAAAGGTGATCAAGTTGTGCATAACCTTTGATCCAGCAATACTACTAGTAGTCCTACATCCCAAAGAGATAAAAGGAAAAGAGAAAGGACCTTACGTGTACAAAAACATTTATAGCAGCTTTTTTTTGGGGGGGGGGTGGCAAAGAAATTTTGGGCATATCTGTCAATTGGTGAATGGCTAAACAGCTTGTGGTATATGATTGAGATGAAATGACTACTACTGTGGTATAAGAAATAATGAACAGGATGGTTTCAGAAAACCCTGGGAAGACTTACATGAATTATGAATGTAAAGTAAAATGTACAGAACTGGAAGAACACTCTACACAGTAACAGGAATAATGTAAGGATGACCAACTACAAGAGACTTAGCTACTCTGGGGTGGCTAGGTGGTGCAGTGAGTAGAGCACTGGCCCTGGAGTCAGGAGGACCTGAGTTCAGACCCAGCCTCAGACACTTAATACTTGCTGGCTATGTGACCTAGGGCAAGTCACCTAAACCCAATTGCCCTGGCCTCCCCTCCTCAAAAAACAAAGCTAAAAAAAATAAAGACTTAGCTACTCTGATCAAGACAATAATCAAAGACAAGTCCAAAGAATCTTTCATGAAAAATATTATTCATTTCTGGAAAGAGAACAGATAAATTCTGAATGCAAATTGAAGCATAATTTTTAAACATTCTTTATTCTCTCCCTCTTTTCTTCTTCTTCAACATGACTAATGTTGACATAGGTTATGTATAACTTCACATGCATGATCAGTATCAAATTTCATGCCTTCTCAAGGGGGAGAGGGGCAGAAAAAAGAGAGAAATTTCAGAAATCAAATTTTATAAAAATAAACGCTAAAAATTTGACAGATATTTAACAACGAATTTTAAATATATTTTTAAAAGTGTATTTCTCACCTTGAAACAAATCCTAATTGTACTGAGCAACTTAACCCAAGGTCAGAAAGGGAAGCAGCCAGAGTTCATGCTTCCCTTTCTGTAGTTTGGCACACACTGCTTTCCTGAGTAAAGTGACCAGAAAAGTGTGTTTTTGTATTCCCTTAGTACAAGAGCTCTTCACCTGGTGTCCATAAGTTTGTTTTTAATATTGTGATCTTTGTTCACAGTGATTACACATTGTTTTCCATTTTGTAATCAATATCTTGATAACTTTCAGTATAATTGTTTTTCCCCTTTCAAATTCTATATATTTTACTTTGTTTCTTTATAAATATTATTCTGAGAAGTCCATAGGTGTCACCAGATGGCCAAAGAGGATCATAGCACAAGAAAGTGAGCAAGAATTCCTGGTCTAAGTGCATTGAGTGCACCTATATCCCTGTCAGTGAATCATTCTGCATTCTAGACTCACATGTTCCACCGCTAGGGAGTCATTTTGTGGTATCTATTGCCTATACGAAAGTGCTCACCTCCTCACTTCTCAGACCACCCGTCCTCTTTCAGGGCTTGCTGACAGGCTATGAGGCAGTCCCAAGACACATTTACCCAGTAAACTGCAGAGAAATTCAAAGACACCAAATCCTTAAAATGGAAGGCACAAAGACAGAACATTTAGTGCAGCTCAACATTGCCACATCACTTATTCCATGATTTTTTTTCATTCTTCTAATTATTTTTCTCCCTGCTGGGGAGGCATTTGATGGAGACAGCTCCTTACCACTAGCAGTCTGCTTAAAACGAGCTATAGTGTAATGCTAAATTTGGATTTTGATGAGTATCTAAAAAATTATCAAAGCCAAAGAACATTTATCTGAGCATACTGTATGTGTATTTTAATTACATTAAGTGAGATTTCTGAGCATCTGACATCTGTTTACGAGCAAACATTTAATTAAGCATGTGAAAATAACAGTGTCAAATTGAATGTTTTAAAGAAACTATTAAAACTCTACATCCTTCATTGCAAACTTCATATACAGGATTGGAGGGAGGTGGGGTGCTAATCTGTTCCCTACATGTAGTATAATGGATTTTGCTGAGCTGGCATGGACATGGCAATAGCAAAGGGAACTCTATCTTCATGGAAGTGAATTGGACATGCTAAGTCCATAGTAGTGACCAATCTTCCTTTTTTTTTTTTGGAGGGGGGAAGGTAGGGCAATTGGGGTTCAGTGACTTGCTCAAAGTCACATGGCTAGTTTTGTGTTAAGTGTCTGAGGTCGGATTTGAACTGAGGTCCTCCTGACTCCAGGGCTGGAGCTCTATGTACTGTGCCACCTAGCCTCCCTTTCCTTTTCATAATAAATGACTTACCTAATATTATACCCTCTCATTTTTTTCTACCTTTTTGCTTTGCTCACTTAAACTGTTCCTTATGACCTATTTTAAAAATTTAAAGAAGACATGCCAGTCTATAGTTTATGTGACTATATTTGGAATTCAAAGATAAGCATTGAAGTTCTAATTCTACCACACAAGTTGTATAATCTCTAGCAAATCCCTTCACCTGTTGGAGACTCAGTATTCTCTTCAACAAAATGGGAATGATTATATTTATGCTACCTAATTCATGGGATTTTTAAAGCACTTTGTAATCACAACAGTCTTTAAAAATGTTTTTTATTACATTATGTATGTATTTCTAATTTGTTCCTTACTATCCTCGATATTTTCTGTGATTATGGTTATGCAAACTCCAATTTTAGTGTTTTATTTTCCAACTTATAGAATGTAGAATACTTGTGGATAGACATTATTGCATATTCATCTTTTTATTCCAAGGCCTAACATAATGATTGCACAATTTAGGAGCTTTAAAACAGCCGTTGATGGTACTGATAAGCCCAGAGAATTTCATATTGCAATGTAAAAAAATCCTCCAATTCGGGCAGCTAGGTGGCACAGCGAATAGATCATCAGCCCTGGAGTCAGTAGAACCTGAGTTCACATCCAGCCTCAGACACTTAACACACAAAAAAGAACTAGCTGTGTGACCTTGGGCAAGTCATTTAACCCTAATTGCTCTACCTTCCCCCCTCCAAAAAGCAAAAACAAAACAAAACAAAAAAATCTCCCAATTAATCATCATGCCCAAACCCATAACCTATCTTGTTCACCTTGATAACTTAGGTCATTGTAGCTTGCTTGAATATGAGTTTTCTTATCTATATGATTAGGAAATGATAACACTAATGATTCTGTTTACCCTTGTTTCCATCATCTCAGCTGAATGGGTACTCCATTGGTATAGGTATTAACCAGACCATGGCTTTTAATCGTTTGCAGAACTTGCTTATGTTCTTCTTCAATTACCACTTAAAAGGATTAACCCAACTGTCTGGAAGTCTTATTCTAGACCCTTTAACATTTTAGAGATATTAATGAAGCACTCCAGCTGTCAATTGCATCACTCATTCTTTCTACACAATAAATTGAGCTCCTATTCCAATCACTTCCTGGACAATATACTTCACATCTGCAAAATTGGGGATGTGTTGCAATTTACTATTGATCATCATTTTGCTCTCCATACTCTTTTGGATCAGTTTTGATCTTTCTGAGACTGTGGTGCACTATAATTTGTAGTCATATAGCATGAGTGTGAAGTTATTGTTGTAAACAAAATGAGTTTTTGTGTCATAAGATAGATTAGTATGATTGAAAGAGTTGCGCATTTTTGTAAATGTAATGTAGTTTCTTGTCCTATTCGTATTATAAATCAGAGACCAGTTCATCATTCTTCTACAATAGTTCTCAAAGGTTAGATAGTGATGGATTAGTTAAATAGATAAGCCATCCAAATGTCCTTCAAGAAATCTACATGCATATAGTATTTGCTGCGAGGATTATCAGACTGCTCTCCTTTGGGTGACTTTTGATCTGATTGATGAAGTGTTATAGTGTGCAAAAAAATTTTAAAAAGGTGATATTAATAGTAATAATACTAGTAAATCACATATGTAGATAGATATAAATATAGACATAATATTGAACTACTAAAAGTATGAATTCCCTACAATTGGTCAGAGAACCAATATCTCAAGAATATTATTACTCAGATTCTGATGCTTTCACTGTGTTTTATTTTTCTTCTAGATCCAAAATTCTCTGTAGTTAATGTCTTTGTGTGAACACTCCAATATAAAATCATAATATATTACAGTGAGAAGAAACCCTAGAAATCACATGGTCCAATATCTCATCCAGTATAGGACTCACTCTTGTAATGTCCCGACAGACAGTCACTTAGCCACTGATTATTTCCAGTGAAAGAAATCCACTGATAAAATCATTAACTGAAAGGTCATAGAAGAGCTCATCTCTCAAATATGTGCACTTAATAAATATGCCTAAAAGGAATCAGAATTAATAATGCTCAAGAAATAGAAAGAGAAAGAAAAGTAAATACCTTCAGACAGTCTAAGACTGTACAGAAAGTCATCCAAAAACCTCTAGGCATTGAGGAAGGGATCCCACCAGGGAAGCCAGCATGATGTCAATAAATGAGCACAAAACCCACCAGTGGTCTGTCCAGGATGTTCTAGGAGTTCCAGGACTTACCAGGGGCATGATCGAGGATAAACCAGAGGGTCCTGAAGACCACAGCATTCAGAAACAGGACGTCCCAGGAGCAACCCCAAACTAGGTAGTGCTCTGAATACAGAAAAAGCTGGGAATATGGGAGCAAAGACATGAAACTGATGACTGAACCAAACAGGACCTGGCCATTCAAAAAAGCTGGAGTTGGGGAGAGAAGAGTCTGGCCCTGGCATCAAATCAAGAATTGAAGCTAGAGATATGAGTAAGCAGATATCAAACACAATGAAGAAATAGTATGGGTTAAGAGATGCCCAAGAGATGAACACAAAAGAATAGAGTAATCGCACAAGAACAACAGGCTGAGTTTCAGGGCAAAAATGGTTTGGGTCCAAGGACTATAAGAGTACCAGGAAGAAATGAAATTAGACCAAAAAAAGAACCTGATGGAGGAAAAAGATATTGAAAGGAGGATACATGACTTCAAAGAGAAGATAATAATAAAACTTAAGCTAATAATATTATTTCTATAGTGTCTATTATCTGCCAGGCACTATGAAAAGCACTTTTTGAATATTTCATTTGATCCTCTTAAAAAGTCTGGAAGGTAGTGGCTATTATTAGTCCCATTTTTCAGATGAAGAAACTGAGGCAAACAGAGGTTGAATGATTTCCCAAAGATTCACATAGCTAGGATGTGTCTGAGACTGGATTTGAACTAAGGTCTTCCTGACTCCATGCTCAACATTTCAAGCACTGTACCACCTGGCTGTCCCTTACACAAGAAAAAAAATATTTCTTGAAAATTAGAATGAAAGAAATAGCACTCAATAATTTCATGAGAGAAGCACACAGTCATGTATGTGTACGCTATAAATACATAATATAAATAAAATAAGACTAAAAAAGAAAATGCAAGGTATCAATTATTAGGAAAAAAAGACTTTAAATGGTCAATGAGAGATAATTGAAGGATAGATATAGTCTTTGAAAATCATGGCCAAGAAAACCCACTTGGAAAACATATATTAATAATTCATAAATGTAAATGAAGAAAACTATTTGAATCAGAAAGTAAAGTGGAATTGGAAACTCTGTGTGTGTGTGTGTGTGTGTGTGTGTGTGTGTTTCCTGGACACCTCCTTGGAAAAATTCCAATATGAAAACTATGCCACAGAAATGCCACAGACCAAATCAAGAGGTTCCAGGTCAAAGGAAAGAATGCCATAAGCAGCCAGAAAGAAAGAATTTGAGTACTGATAAACCAAAGGAAGATCATAAAAGACATGGTAGCAACTATAACAATGTAAGGGAAGGTATGGAATGAACTCTACTAATAGGCAAGTGATAAAGTCTTACAATTGTGAATAAACCTGCAAAGCGGACTTTATTTCCCTCAACCAAAATGAAAATTCAACTTTAAGAGAAGAGAGAACTTTTAAGCATTTCAATAAAAAAGATGTAGGTAGAAATTTTGACATGCAAACACAATAGTAAAAAGAAACCCTGAAAGACAATTGAATGGGAATAATCAGAAAGGGTTAGGCTAGAGAATTGTGATACTTATAGTTTAGATGAGACAAGGGTCCCTTTAGAAGCCTCCTATCTTCAAGGATCTTGGAGTGAGTTAAATAAGAGCACCTGGTATTTATTGTCTTGTTGATGTTGATTAAGAGAAGAAAAAAAAGGGAGGGGGAAAGGAATGCTCTAGGGAAGAAATAAAGAACAACGGGAAAGAATTTAAAATATTTTCTTTCTTTCTTTCTTTCTTTCTTTCTTTCTTTCTTTTCTTTTCTTTTCTTTTCTGCTTTTTGGAGGGCAATTGGGGTGAAGTGACTTGCCCAAAGTCACATGGTTAGTATGTCAAGTGTCTGCGGCCACATTTGAACTCAGTTCCTTCTGACTCCAGGGCCAGTGCTCTATTCACTGTTAAAATATTTTTCATAATTGAGTTGAGGAGAAAGGAGTATGTTTCTCATTTAGGAGGTGGTTATAGTTTGGTCCTTGCTGTAACTTTTGAACAAAATGTATTTCGGTAAACATGACATTAATTAGTTACGTCATAGGGGGAGATATTAACTGGTTATTGTTATTGTGGGGAATACACTGAAGTGGGACTTGTGAGCAACTATGTCATGGAAAACTTACAACCCTTAAGGTTTACCCCTTGAATTCTGAGGGCAGAAGTAGTAGACCTTCTTTTGGGAGGGTCAACCTGCTAGTTTGAGTAAAAACCTATGGAATTACTCCAATACAAGTGCTATATATTATGGAATATTATTATACCATGAAAAATGATGAAAGGGACAGATTTAGAGAAATCTGGCGAGTTTTATAGGAATTGAGGGAGAGTAAAGTAAGCAGAACCAGGAGAACAATTTGTATGATAACAACGCTATAACAAGAACTAAACTTTGAAAATCTTGAGATTGATTCAATAACCAATTGAGATCCAGAAAAGAAGTATGGGTTCATGCTTCCTACCTCTTAACAGAGAGGTGATAGTTGAGATGTGTATAATGAGTTAATTATCTTCAGTCATGGACAGTATGTGGATTTATTTAACTTTTACTATCCACATTTGTTGGAAAGATATACTTGTTTTAAGAGAGGGAGTATGGGAATAGGCAAGGCAGAGAACTGGCAAGGCAGAGGGCAGTTAGTGGTTTTAATGCAAAAAAAAACAAAACAAAGAGGAGTACAAAAGAGAAAAGAAAGCAAAGAGCATCAATGATTTTTTTTTAAATGTATGGAAGATATCAGGATAGCCAAAGCCTCACACAGAGAAGCAGGGCAACTTGGGCATAAGCATCTTGAATTGGCATCTCCTCAGAAATACCCTCATCTCCCACCTGCTGCATTCATTTTGGACTTCTTTGAGTTTTTCACCATGCTCTTGCATGAAGTACCTCCTTCCCTTCTTTTTTTTTTTACCTTCATTTTGTGATATTCTCCCACTAAATTTTAAGCTCCCTGAGGGAAGGGACTGTCTTTTGTTTTCTTATATGTATGCACAGCGTTTAGCACAGTCCTTGGCACCTAACGGGCACTCAGTAAAGTTTCATTAACTATTTTTTATTGCTTTTTTTTTTTGAATGGGGGAAGGCTGGGCAGTTGGAGTTAAGTGACTTGCCCAAGGTCACATGGCTAGTAAGTGTTAAGTGTCTGAAGCTGGATTTGAATTCAGGTCCTCCTGACTCCAGGGCCCATGCTCTATTCGCTGTGCCACCTAGCCGCCCCCAGTTTATTAACTATTGATGAGTAATGTGTGATAGAAATTTATCTTTTTCCTATATAATCCTTTTTTGTTATTTATATAGGGGAATGTTTATATTTGTTGATATTTACCAAGTTCAGAATAGCAAAAAAAAAAAAGAAAAAGAAAAGAAAAAGAAAAATTCTAAAAGAAAGAAGAAAAGCAAATTCAAAGGCTTATAAAATAAATTCTTCTATTGGTCACAGGATCACAGTGTATATGGAATGACATGTTCCCCTTCTCCACTGCCCTGTAGCTCAGTTAATTTAATAACAAAATGTCATCATATATCATGAAATTTTAAATACATCAATGAGTTGAATTTAACTCTGTGATCCCTTTATGAGTGGGGACCTCTTTCATTTATGAAGAAGTGAAAAGCTTCATTGGGTAACCAAATAAGATAACTATGTCTCTGGGGACTTCCCCTCAGCAAATGAATTTCAGCAGTTTGAAGGTTCAACAATGGAAGACTCTAAGTACAGGACTTTTTCTTTTTTATTTATTTATTTTCTTTCTTTCTTTTCATTTTTTTTTTTTGGACTCTAGTTCATGAGTTGGAACTAAGAATTTGAGCACGAATTGCTCTTTATGAGACAGAGAGAGAGAGAGAGAGAGAGAGAGGACGAGCCCCTTCTATCCTCTCTATATTCCCCATTCATAATAGCATCAAAGACAGGACTAGTAGCAGTCAGTGCATTAAGCCAGGATCAGAGACACCAGGTTAGTAGATGACAATGCTTCCATTTGGTAGCATAGATGCACTGAGGACAAAAGGATGCTCAGATATAGTCACCCATGGGGAATTGCATGAGGATTCTACAGAGGGAAAAAAGGACTCCCAGTTCCAGATATTGGGAGCAAAGTTAGCTTCAGGGAGTGGGCCCCCTTATGGTTAAGTGTCGGTTATATACCTTGGAAAGTCCCAGTTCCTTAGACAGTGACAGAAAGCTTTGCCTAAGGGGAACTTCAAAGGGTCTTCACAAAGGGGGAAAATATTTCTCGTATCATGAATTGTGAGTTATTCCTTTACTATAAATTCTCTCTTCAGGTGTGTCTCCCTACCCTTGTGTGTTAGGTTTGATCCTACTTTTTCTGTGCATTCTATATTTGTTGAAACATATGCTCCAGGCTTAGAGTGGGGGCTTATTTTGTACCAATTGTCCTTGCTATACCACATTTGCAAGTATATTTACTAATAAAAACTAAGTCTACTGGTTGATTGCTAATGGGAAGCATATGATGGTGGTTCATGAGCAAAATATTAGAAGCACATCCACAGAAGGTTATCTCCTTTTCAATTTTTTCATCTTCATTTCCAAAGTGTCTCTCCCTTCACCCCTCCCTGAACCATTTAGAAGACACTCAATACAATACTTACTTTACGTGTGAAGTCACGCAAAATATATTTCCACATTAGCCAAGTTGTGAAAAAAGCAGGAAATATAAAATGAAAAAAATACGAATCAATCTGTGCTCAGAGATCATCAGTTTTCTCTCTGGAGGTAGATAGATTTTCATTATAAGTCCTTTGATTTTATCATGGCTTGTTGTGTTGATCTGAGTAGCTAAGTCTTTCAGAGTTGATCATCCTTACAATATTGCTGTTAATGTGTACAATATTCTTCTCATTTCTGCATACTTCACTTTTCATCAGTTCATATAAACCTTTCCAAGTTTTTTTTTCCCCTGAAACTACTCCTTTTATCATTTCTTACAGTACAATAGTATTTCATCACAATCACACACTATAACTTGTTAAACCATTTCCGTAAGTGAGAAATATCCTCTAAGTTTCTAATTCTTTGCCATCACAAAAAAGAACTGCTATAAATATTTTTGTATATGTGAGAAATATTGATAGTTTGCTTTCCACAGATACTCTAGGAACAAGGCATGCTTTGCACAGGATATATGGGAGGACCTAGGTCCAGGTGAGGGAGAAAAGAGCAGAATGCACTATGCAGTCATATAATGGGAAGAAATCTGTAAGGGGGAGGGAGAGGGGCCCAGACTAAGCTCATTGTCTGACCAAGGGTGACTCTGGAAGGAAAAGAAGGACCATTCAGGCAGCCTAGGAAAAGGATGTCCTGCCTGATTGGGACCAATGATTGTGACAGGGGAGAGCTTATATAATCTTTGTTCCACTTCTGTGAAGTGCATGTGTGTTTCTTGTCCCATGAGGAAACACACGTATCTGCTTCTCTGGAGAAATGTCAATAAGGGATCTTTTCTTTCATTCCATAGACTGCAATTTTTGTTTATAACAGTATATATCGGTACTTTTCCTTTCTCTTTGATCTCTTTGGGATACAAACCTAGTATAAGTATTGCTAGGTCAAAAGTGGAAACAATTTTATTACTCTTTGGGTATAGTTCCCAATTGTTCTCCAGAATAGCTGGACTAGTTCTTAGCCCTACCAACAATGTTTTAAAGTTCCAGTTTTTCCACATCTCCTCCAGAATTTGCAATTTTCCTCTTTTCGTTTTATTAGCCAATCTTATAGGTGTGATGTAGTAGCTCAGAGTTCTTTTATTTTTTATTTCTCTAATCATTAGTGATTTAGAGCATTTTTATTTCATTATTTATAACTTTGATTTTTTTCTTCTGGAAACTGCCCATCCATATGCTTTGATCATGTATAAATTGGGGAATAACTCATTTTAAAAATAAATTTGGTTCAGTTATCTATATATTTGAGAAATGAGACATTTATCAAAGGAACTTGTTTTAATCCCCCCCCCCCCCATTCCCTGGTTTCCTGCTTTCCTTCTAATTTTGGCTGCATTGATTTTGTTTGTGCAGAACTTTTAAATTATCCGTTTTACATTCTGTTATCCTCTCTATCCACGTAAGATTATCTTTACCACTTTGAGAGTGGTAGGCACTCTCAATATATATTGAATGAGAATGCAAATTGAAGGGATAATTTGAGGTGTTACAAAACAATAAGAAATCCAGAGCTGCAATGAATTTTAGAGATTATTTATCCATTTCATGTAATTTGCTTAAGTAAGAACCTTAGGCCCAGAAAGGCAGAGTTATCTAACCAAGGTCATGCAGGTTTCAAATACAGAGTTAAAATTCAAACCCAGTTTCTTTGACTCTGAATCCATTGATCTTTCAATTCCATTCCACATTTTCTTCCTTTGACGGAGAACTGAAAAATTTGACTCTTTGTTAACTCCCACCTTTTGGTCATAATTACAACCTCTTGAGTACCATAAAACAATCCTTCCCATCCTTTTATACTTATCCCTCAAATATTTGTCTTGTCTTTTATCAGCATCAGTCAACATCATCTCACATCACTATTGTCATCTATCATCATTATCATTTATTAGAATATTATTGAGAATCATCACTGAAGTCCAATGTCCCTTAAAATATAATTACCATTTACCTCCCTGAACATCTCTGGTTACATGCTCACTTGTCACATTAGCTTGTAAGCTCCTCCCATTTGATTATAAATTCCTTGAATGTAGGGACTTTTATCTCTTTCTGTATCCCCAGTTCTTGTCACATGGACTGGAACATAGTAGACGTTTAACAAATGTTTTATTGATCGATTGTCAATATTCCCCTTAAGCATGAAACACTTATGCAATATGCCATATATGGTCTAATCAGCACAGATTACAATGGACTGTCTCCTTCCTTATTCTCCAATTATGCTTCTATTAAAGCACGCTAAATTCACATTAAATTTTTATTAAGAAATACCTACCCTGACACATTGTTGGCCCATATTAAACTTGTAACCAACTAAAGATCCCAGGTATTTTTTTCAAAAGAACTTTGGGAACCTTGCTATTGGGAAATTCCTTTATGCATAGGAAGCATACTAGTGAACTTGCCATTTTAGCAAATGGCTCATTATTTTCTTCCTTCTCATATTTTTTTAACCTAATCTCTGCCCCATACTGAGATTGGGTTGTCATCACTGAAAATGGACAAATGAATACCCCATACTCCATACAAATAAGTTCATATACACATATGTGTATATATATATATATATATATATATATATATGTATATATATATATATGTATATGAAACAAAAACTGTGTGGCTGATGAGTCATGAATCTCTGCAACAATGGGATGAGGAAGTCTTTGACCTATATCCCCATGCGTTACCCATCAATTCCCCCAACATGAATTATTGATAACCTTTTCAGTTATGTCTCTCATATAATGATTCAATTGGATAGACAAGTCACATTTTCACAGGACCTGTCAGCTACTGTGGGTGTGGGCTGTCTACATATTGAATCAGGAGAGTGTGTGTGGGGGGGAACAGCTGTTTCTTTAGTAATGACATATATGTGATGTGGGCTTTATCAATTTTACTGCCTTGGTAAATGTAATTAACAAACATCTGCATCCTACTTTGCATTCCCAAGGGTTCTGACATTTTCTGCACATTCAAATAACCTTATTTTTATTGATCAAGTACTTTCCAAGCAGTTATTCTTACCAAAAAAAATGCCAATAGGGAATTGTGTACAGGGACATGCTAGAACAAAGACAGGGAAGTATATTTTCTGTTCTTTTCTTCAGCTTGGAACATTGGTGCTATTTTAGACTTGATAGAGAGTGCTGAGCATGGGGTAGGGGAGAAAACCTGGGCAAATTGTACTGCTCTTCTCCTGTCCAACTTCCATGACTGTCAGCAAGAACAGAGACTGTTCCCCTGCTTGGAGTGCGTGGATAACTAAGTTTTAGATCAATTCTGTTTCAGCTATAAAAATAACCAGTGATTCACTATGCAGATCTGAGATGGATTTTTATACTCTCAAGTTGCTCCTGCTGTCCCTTTGGTGCCCCTTCAAATACAATCAAAGTATAATATTTTCCAGTAGTGTGAGAAGGATTGTTGTTATTAAAAATATTCAAGGGGTGGGGGAATCTGTAAGATTCAACTCTGTGTGACCTGGAAGGCACAAATCTAGATCTGATGACGCAGGGCATACATGCTTCAGCTTCTGGAAGACCTTGGGGAGTGGGGCTGCAGACGAATGGTATAACCTCTGGCTAACATGACTCTGGGGCATTTGCCTTTATGTTAAGGGTATTGAAAAGGCCATGGCTGGTGACTAATGAGACACACACTTACATGTGGCTAAATTGGCTAGAGCTGGAAGGATATATAGTTATAAGTTATGGAAGTTATATAGTTTGACTCGTATTGGAAGCCAGAATCTTTTCTACAGCATTTAAGATGTTATTTCTCAAACTAACACAAAGAAAGAACATTTACAATAATGATTTACTAAAATAAAAGCAGGAAGGAGAGAGAGACACAGATTTGTATTTGTATACCACCAGTGATGGGGAACTTACTACCTAACACAATAGCCCATTGCATTTTGCATTGGGCTCTAAATCGAAGGAAGCTCCATCTGATTGAGCAGAAACTTCTTCTGGTAATTTTCCACCAACTGGTCTTAGCTCTCTCCTATGAGGGAGAACAGAATAAATCTAAACAGTCCTCCATATTACATATACAACCAATCCCATTCTTTTTCCTTATTTCTCAGAAGGATAGCTAACATTTTCAAGGAATGGGCTGTTATGCCAATGGAGTCTTGTTTAGAAATGGAAAACTACAGGCATATAGATTTAAAAAAAATTCTTCATTTTTATAGAGGGGAAGTGTGTTATTTTAATATGCTGTGATTATTTTTAGTTGTAATGATGACAGCATGAATCACCACTCTTCCTTCCCTCCCCCCCCCCCCCCAGCTTTCCCCTACTTATCTTTCTTGTCCTGTCCTGCCAGTGGATGGACTGATAGCTCACTTTATATAATATGGTCATAACCATGGAGATGGGAACCGGACTCAGGATATCAAAGCTTGAAGTGATCTTATGGAACATCTAATCCAGTACTTTTCAAATGAGGAAACTGAGACCCAGATGGAGGAAGTAACTTTCTTCTAAAGATCATAAAATGAACTGAAGAGCCAGGGTTCAAACCCAGGACTCTTGGATCTCAGTGTGCTTCCATTACTGATGCCATCATTTTTGTCTTGAGCTAAGGCCCCCAGATAAGCAAGGAGATTCAGAGCTGAGTGCTCTCTGTCACAGAAATACCACTATCATGGTGAAGGACATATATGTCCCCTCCATGTAAGTCATTGTCTCAACTTCAAAACTAAAATGTCTTCCTAGCTTCCATGTAGGATGACATGATGAGCAAACACTTGGCCATTATATGAATATGTTCTCCTTCCTCAGGAAAGTATGTTGGATTCAGTTCACTTGAGCAGACAATGCAGAAGATACACATTAGCTTCTGGAGAAATAAAGATAAAATGAACGGCCCTCAAGGAGCTCACATTTTTTACCCACTGGTTAGAACATTTAAATAGACAAGTACATGCGAAGTATACAAAAAAGTGACTTTCTAAGGGAGAAGGGATCATTATAACCCTCTTTTGAATGAGAAAGTGGCTATCAGAGAAGGTTTTAATAGGAGGTAGATCCGAGCTAAGTCTTCAGTCTCCGAACCCCAACAGGCAGAGGTGAGCAGGGAGAATGTTCCAAGTGCAGGGAGCAGTTAGTACTAAGACAAAGAAGTTGAGTAATGGAATGCTGTTTCCAGGACATAACAAGCAGGACAGTTTTGTGGAACACATTTTCATGTTTGTATCTGGATTTTCAATGCTAGGGATCTTTAGGAAGTCACTTTCTTTAATATTATATGATATTCTGTTTGCTAAGAGATGATCACTAATTTGTAGTCAATTTTGTCAAGCAGTGAGGATGCATGATTCATGTTCTGTCCTATCTCCTGCCCACCCTGCACCCCCACACTCCCCAAGTCCCATATCCTTGCTAGGCTGATGCTCCTATTTTCAGATCTGTCCCTTGCCAGCATTTTTGTCTCTTTCTCAGCCCACCATCCTTTTTCTAAAAGCGTTCGTTAGGCTGATTTCACAGATTGACCAAGACAAAGATGATATCAGAGAGGCAAACTCCATGTGAATGAAATAAACCAAGTGACGTGTCTGCCATCACTACTCTTGTACAAAGGCCTACTGAGAGTACCCAGGTTTTACTGACAGTGTGACATGTGGAGAGAACTTTCACATGTCACCGTCCTCCAGCCAGAGAAGACAGGTGATAAATGAACAAGTGCTGTAGTGACATCTCACTAAGAAATTACTTTTCAGGAAGACTCCAGCCTGTGGTGCAGGTAGCTTTTCTCTTTTCATCAGATGTCCTTCTTAATATGACTTTTAAGGACAGTTCTTATAAGGGATATTTCCCAAGGGGAAAAAGAAAACCCTGACAGGTATGCCATATAATCTCTTCTCTACCTTTTTTTTCTT
The DNA here is from genome assembly GCA_028627135.1 of Pseudochirops cupreus. Taxonomy (NCBI): domain Eukaryota; kingdom Metazoa; phylum Chordata; class Mammalia; order Diprotodontia; family Pseudocheiridae; genus Pseudochirops; species Pseudochirops cupreus. Next base: position 33,621,579 of record CM053583.1, on the reverse strand, counting down.
TCCAGTAAAAAAGTACAGAAGGCATATCATTTAAGGAAGATTAATTCTCTTCTTAGCTATCCACCTACTCATCTCATTCTCCTTTCCAGGATCATAAACCATATCCTAATAACATCATCTTAACTATGGGTAGTTTCAGGATTCTGTCCTTGGTCTTCTTCCCTTGACTTTCTGCATGTTCCCTTGGTTCCGTCATCACTTCCCAGGGGTTTACTTATCGTCTTCTTGATGGTGCCCTTATCAATATATCTAATCCTAATCTTTCTCCTGAATCAAGTCCTTTATCCAAAACTGACAATTGGATAGGGCAATCTAAATATAGCATAGACATTACAAAGTCAACAGGTTGAAAGCAGAACTCATTATCTCCCCCAACTCTGATCCCATTCAATCTTCTCAGACTTCTTTCTTTCTTTCAAAGATACCATTGTCCTCCCAGTCACTCAGTGTTTACTTCTCCCTCTCATTCACACAGTATAACCCATAAGTTGCCAATTTTTGTCTTATCTCTTTCCCCAAGACCTCTTGCATCCATCCCCTTCTCTCTACTCAGATAGCCATTAGTGTCCCTTATTTCCTCTGGACTGTACTCTTACCCATGCCTCATAATTGCCTTTCTACCTCATGTTTTCTAGTTCAAAGCAAGGCTTTACATAGCTGGTAAAGAGATTTCTATAAAGCATAGTTTGATTATGTCCTTCTAGTCAATCAATGCCTGTGGCTCTCTATTACCTCAAAAGTCAATTGCAACTAAATATTTGGCATTTAATGTCTCGCACCACCTGACCCTGGCCTACTTTTCCAGAAATATTACATGTCACTTCCTTCTGTGAACACTAAAGTTCAGCTCAACTAGACTCCTTGCTGTTCGTAATGTACAGTATCCCAATTTTCATCTCTGTACATTTTCACTGGTTGTCCCCCAATAACTCCCTACTTGCTTTTATCTCTCTGAGGACCTACTTTTCATTAAGGCTCGGCTAATGTGCTGGTTTTTATATGACGTCTCTCCTAATCCCTCTAGTTATTAGTATCTCTACACACCAATTATTTAATAAAATAATATATTTTAATGTTCTCAAAGTGCTTTACAAATACATTTTATTTTTAGCCCTACAACAACCTTGGGGTGCCATTATTATTTTGGAAGTGAGGGAACTGAGGCTAAGGTCAAGTGACTTATTCAGGGTCACACAGTTAGTAAGTATCTGGAACAAGATTTGAACTCAGGACTTACTGACTCCAGGTCCAATACTCTATCATTTCTATAATTTAGCGCTCTCTCTCTCTCTCTCTCTCTCTCTCTTTCTCTCTCTTTCTCATTCTGTGTGTGTGTGTGTGTGTGTGTGTGTGAAAGAGAGAGAGAGAGAGAGAGAGAGAGAGAGAGAGAGAGAGAGAGAGAGAGATTTAGTGTTTGCTTTGTAACAGGAACTATCCTAGGCCCTATCAATGGGAATAAATGCATTTTTTAGCAGTCCATTCAAAGTGTATTTGAACAGAATAGAGGGAGCTGGAAAGGTGGGGAAGGTGGAGGAGGTTAGTATTACTGGAAATGTCCCGTGAGTGCTTGAAGTCCTAGAACTGAGCAAGATTAGGTCATCTGGCCTATGAAAGTCCAATGAGATTCCAGTGGTATCCAATTTTCATTTAGGGGGTGATGATAGCCTGAATGGGGGCCCTGACTCAGGATGTCCAGGAAATCTGAGAAGGCCTAGAACTGAATAAGAGAAGACCAAATCTGACTCATGATGGCCATCTGGAAAATTATAGACTGAATGCCTTTAATATCAATCCTTCAATGTCTCTGTGATCTCAATGATGTGGGTATTTCCTCCATTATTACAGCTCACAGTCAATTTATATTGTAATGGTGTAATTTATAGTGTAATTTCTACCTAGTGTAATTCTTCATGTTCTACCATCAACCCTCCATGAATGATACCTTCAACATGACATAAATCTTCCTCTTGATCTTAATACATTTTACTGATTCCAGCAAATAGCTCAGGCTATGTATCTCTGTGTATCTTCCTGTTACATGAGTAGTCTACTTCCTTTTCCATTTGCCCATTTCTTGAATTATATCCCTTGAATTGACCCTGGACCTCAGCATCCTGAACACTGAGAGACACCCTTTTGAATTATGCTGACATGAAATGTATGTAGCAATGTGTAATGTACTGTGCCATGCTGAGCCAATATGGTAGCTTGAGTTGTATACCCTTCTTAGAATGTCACTTGGTAAGGGACATAAGACATCAGTCCAGATCACTTGTTGCTGTGGTGGTCACTCAGTCTCCAATAAGTCCCTTTCCCAAGCTTAGTGCCTCCATGCTCAAATTATATGTGCCCCATGTCGGGTCTATACAACAATATGCAGTGTTCTATGGTGGAAAGAGCGCTGACTTTGCAATCAGAAGACATGGGTTCCTATCCTGGGTCAGTCATTTAATACCTGACCTTAGAGAAGTCACTTTAACTCACTGGGCTTCAGTTTCCTCAACTGTAAAAAGTGGACTTGGACTAGAAAGCCTACAGTAGAGATTCTTAGCCTGGGGTTTGTAAACTTTTTTTTTTTCAGTTTGTTTGTTTTTATACAATTATTGCTGTAACTGCACTTCAGTGTGCTTGGTTTCCTTTGTAATTATATGTATTCTATTTATGCATTAAAACATTATTCTGAAATAGTGTCCATAGGCTTTCCCAGACTACCAAAAGATTCTATGATCCAAAAAAAGGTTAAGAATCTCTGGCTTAGAAGTAGTTCTAAATCTATAATCCTATCAACCAATGGATCATGACTAGAAAATAGTCAGGAGCCTACCTGAATCCATAATCAATCTCTTTTTTAGCCCCATGGTCTCCTACAACTTGGATTCTTTAGGAAAAAAATATGGTGTTTTAAAACTCACAACGATACAACCTTATAGGAAGAATGTATTAACAAAGAAAAAAAATGATGAGCACCACTTAAGACCAATTGTTTTGAAACTTATGCTGTTATTCATTCAAAAATTATTTGCTTAGTACCAATAATTATCTCTAAAGCCTACCCTAGCTCTAAATGCTATAGAATAAGAGTTCAAGTATATTAGTTTTATGAACCAACTGATTCGTGCTTGGACCCAAATTATAGGGCGTTGAGAATCCATTAGAAAGACAAAGGGCCTACAAGTCCATATGACTAGTAGACACAATCCCCCTTTCCCTGAAATGGAAGCTCTATTCAGAAAAATTGACCCTGGACCTCAGCATCCTGAACACTGAGAGACACCCTTTTGAATTATGCTGACATGAAATGTATGTAGCGATGTGTAATGTACTGTGCCATGCTGAGCCAATATGGTAGCTTGAGTTGTATACCCTTCTTAGAATGTCACTTGGTAAGGGACATAAGACATCAGTCCAGATCACTTGTTGCTGTGGTGGTCACTCAGTCTCCAATAAGTCCCTTTCCCAAGCTTAGTGCCTCCATGCTCAAATTATATGTGCCCCATGTTGGGTCTATACAACAATAATGCTTATCTATTTGACCTTGATCTCTGTGGATCTTAGTTTTCCCATTTGTAAAATGGAGGTGTACTATATAGACCAGGGGTGGGGAACCTGTAACTTCAAGGTCACATGTGGCACTCTAGGTCCTCAAGTGACTGAGTCTGAACTTCACAGAACCATTCCCCTTAGTTATAATATTTGTTCTGTAAAACTTGGACTCAGTCAAAAGGCTGCAGTCAAGGACCTAGAACAGTGGTTCTCAACCTTCCTAATGCTGCAGCCCTTTAATACTTGTATGTGGGCATATCTGCATGTGGGCAGACCTTCCTGGAGACAGATAGAGTAGTGTCTCGGTTTCTAAGACCATTGGAAATATGTGTTTTCCAATGGTCTTAGGTAACCCCATTCGACCCCCAAAGGGGTCGTGACCCACAAGTTGAGAACTGCTGACCTAGAAGGTCACATATGACCTCAAAGCCTCAGGTTTCCCACCCCAGATATTGGCTAAGCCAAATTCCAGCTCATGATCCCAGGATGTCAGAGTCCTAGGCAAGTTAGGAAGGGTGAGATGCTTTTTACCTTTATTCTAGACAAGTGAATGGGCACATCCCAACGATGGGGTAAGTTCCTTGTGAGTAAGAATTATTTCATGCTTGGTATTTGTATCCTCAACACCTAGCCCAGGGAGTAGAACATAGTAGGAATTTAGTAAATGCTTGCTGATTGCTCATGATAATAGCTAGTATTTAAAGCTAGCACTTTAAGGTTAACAGTATGCTTTCCATGTTATCTCATCTGACCCTTTCAGCCTCCCTAGGGGGTACGTGCTATTATTATACCCATTTTACAGATGAGTAAACTTAGACAAAGATATGAACTGACCTGCTTCACACAGATGGTAACTGTCTAAGGCAGAATTAGAACTCAGGTCATCTTGACTCCATGTCCATATCGTATGAGGATCAGTTGAAAGAACTGGGGAATGTTTAGCCTGGAGAATAAAGGACAAAGTGGAGACAAAGCAGCTTCTTTCAAGTACCTGAAGGCTTTTCATATGGAAAAGGAAGTATACTTATTCTCCTTGCCTTTCTGAGAGCGGCACAAAAGTAGTAGTTACAAAGAGGTCAGTGTTAGCAATTTGTTTAGTACAACTCTGCAGTGAATGGGATGGGGACCCAGGAGAGGTGGCATTTACCCCATCATTGGATGTCTTCAAAGGTTGACTGGCAATTTGTTGAGTATGTTGTGGTGGGGATTACTTTTTGACTTTGAGTTGGATTAGTTTCCTTCCAGAAATTCTCTGATTCTGTGATTTAGTCTGACTTCCTTCCTTCATATGAGGAAACTGAGTCTGAGAAAGGCCAAGTTAGTTAACCAAATTTGGACAAATTAGTAGAGAAGTCTGGATTGGAACCCAGGTCCTTAGACTTCAATCCAGGGAGTTTGGTCACTACTCCAAAGTTAGATCATCGCTGTTCTGAGCAAAGAATAAAACATGGTCTAATCTCTTGGGAAGATGACTATATTCACATCTAGCTTAAATAGTATAGACTAAGCCCTCCTCATATTTCTCCTTCCAGAGAGCAGGAACTGTTTCTTTTTTGTCCTTGTGTCCTCAGAGCCTAGTACAATGGCTGGTACATAGTAGGCACTTAAAAATGCTTGTTGATTGACTTATCTCTAGGGAACAGTTTGGTATAGTGGGATGATTGCTGAATTTGTAGTCAAAGGATCTGTGTTCAAATCTCAGGCCAGCTACTTATTATGTATGTAACCATGAACAATTCACTGAACCTCCTGAAGCTTCAGTTTTGTCATCGGTAAAATTAAGAAGCTGGATTAGATGATTCAATGAAAAGAGCATTGGGCCCAGAATCAGGAAGACCTGAATTCAAATCCACTCTCAGACATTTACTAGCTGTGTGATGCTGGATAAGTCACTTAACCTCTATTTGCCTTGGAGACAGTTAGGTGGCTCAGGGGATAGAGTGCTGGGTCAGGAGTCAGGAAGATGTTATTTCAAATCTGGTCTCAGACACTTAATAGCTGTGTGACCCTGGCCAAGTCACTTAATCCTATTTGCCTTAATTCTCTGGAGAAGGAAATGGCAAACTGCTCACATATCTTTGCCAAGAAAACTCCGTGAATACTATTAGCATGGTATAGTCTATACTATGGAGTTACAAAGTCAGAAATGACTGAACAACAACCACAACAATGTCATTTCCAGCTATATATCCCTGTTTTTCTTGTAGTCATTTGTGGGGATCAAGACACTAAGTCATTTTCCTAGGGAACACCTGTCACAGTCACATTTCAGATGTTTTGAAATGCCTTCTGTTTCATTTTTTTTAGATATCCTTCCAACATATCTTAGAAACTGCCATCTATTTCTCCATCACCTGGGGGAGGCATGACATTAAAGATAACAAAATACTTATCATATTGGGCGGGGGGGGGAAGATTTTCTCCTTCCAAATAATTGGAAAATTATAGAGAATAGCTTTAGCTTTTAAAAAGAATAGTATTCCCAAAGTCTGGGAGAGTCATAAGGTCATTAAACATGGAATAAAGGAAAGAAGGTGGGGTCAGAGGTCAGGAGATCTGGGTTCAAGTCCTGACTCTGATACTTCTTTAATTTTGTGCCCATAAGTGTTAAGACTATTGACTAGTCACATGGACTCTCAGTTTCCTCATCTTTAAACAGAGTTTATACTTGTTTGCACTACCCACCTCACAAGGCTGGGTAAAGAATGTCTATAATGAACCATAAATTGCTTAACAAATGGGAGTTATAGTTAGAGCTAATAATAAATTGATATGTAAATCAAGATGAATAACATTGATGCCAGAAAGCTTTTTTTTTCTCTTTTTGTTTTTGGAGGGGGTGAGAGGCAAGACAATTGGGGTTAAGTGACTTGCCCAACGTCACGTAGCTAGTATGTGTCAAGTGTCTGAGGCTGAATTTGAACTGAGGTTCTCCTGACTTCAGGGCTGATGCTCTATTCACTGAACCACCTAGGTGACTCCTATCATTTTTTTTTAATTGTAAAACTTCCATTTTTGCCCATGATCTTTTATTTCTTTGTTGAAAGAATGTATTCATAGGGTGAACTCTTTCCACTGACAGTGATGAGCAGTTTCATGGTTAAGTTATAATCTGTGACAGAGTCTTGGGGCATTGAGAGGCTCATTGACTTGCCCATGGTCACATAGCCAGTGGGAGTCAGATCATTACTGAAACTCAAAACTTGCACTGAAAACTGATTTCATGTTACTCGTTTCTGGACATTGACTTTACGTTCCTTTTTGGATAAAATGACTTCAGTTTTGGACTCCATACATTCTATCTGTAGACCCTATACCTTTGTGTAGGCTGCTTATGTATGCCAAGACATTCTCCTTCCTCACTACCTCCCGCTGAAATCCTGAGATCCCTTCAAAATTCAACTCAAGTGGCACCTTCTACTGCAAGCTATTCCTGGTTCCCCCATTTGTTGATGTTACCCTGACCCTAAATTACATTACATTTAGTGTGAGCATGAATCTCTGAGTGTGTGTGTGTGTGTGTGTGTGTGTGTGTGTGTGTGTGTGTGTGTGACAGAGACAGGCAGACTGAGAGGGACAGAGAGAGGGAAAGGGAGAGGGAGAGGGAGTGGTAGAGAAGGGGAAAAAGAGAGAAAGAGAGAGAAAGAGAGAGAGAGAGAAAATGAGCGCGAGCATGTAACATGTAGTATAGAAGGGTAGGGACTCAGCCTGTGATATAATTGAAATAGAGAAGACTCAGAAAGTAAATCCTCTGCCTGCTGCGTGGGATGGTTCTCTCTCTTCAACATACAGTCCTAAAGAAGTTCTTAGAGCACTGATTAGTTAAGTGATTTGACCAGTATCACACAGTCAGCGCATGTCAAGATTTCAACCCAGTTCTTCTTGGCTAAGAAATTCGTTACGTATCCATGTTCCCTGCTATCTCTCCCTCCCCCTCCTCTTTCTGTCCTCTCTGTCTTGGTCACTCCTTTCCCCTCTGTCTCCGCCATCTCTTTATCTTTCATGTATCTCATAAGTAGTATGTATGCATATAAGCATAAAGGTTGTTCTACTTTGTATATTATAACCTCAATGCTCACAATACCTAGTATGATAGCAAACACCTAGTAGGTACTTCATTAATAATTGTTTATATGTAAATGTTGTCAGTGTTGTTGTATCTATTATGTAATTTACATTCAACTGAAAGGCACACACATATATAAACATAAGTGTATATATATTTATATACATATATATGTATATACACACATATAATATGTATGTATTTATGCATGTATGAAGTTCCCTTTCAACTGAAAGACCCTGTGGGATGTTTATTTCCTTATTGTCTCTATATCTCTTGCATCTAGCAACAGCGTTTGGTATAAAATAGAGGCACAATTTAATTTAATTCCAAACTCTGTTCATTACCCTGGGATGCAGCTCTCAAAATTCATGTTTGTTTGTTTTTTTGTTTGCTTGTTTGTAAACAAAACAAAACAAAACAAAAAAAACAGATAGATACCCAAAGAGAAAGAAGAAATCCATGGGTATACTCTGGTGAACTAGATGAATCACGGGTTGTCAAGACACCAAATAAGGGCTCTTTTCCGCCACTTCAGAGCTGAACAAAACCCCAAGGTAATTTCTTGAGCAGATCCTATTAGCTGGAAGCTGCTTTACCATGCTTAGTGTCTTCATGCCTTTGTGGCTTGGAGGTATTTATTAAGATGTCAGCTGCCCTTCTCCAACTCTCTCTTCTCTCACCTCCCTCCCTTTTTCATATACCTGTTTGCCTCACAAGACATATTTGAATTCCTTAATTGTAGAATCTAACAGGACAGGCTCTAGCATATAAATCATACATTTGGTCTTTATTTTTCATTTGGATTTTTCACTCTCCAGCATCCAGACTGACTATATCGAGGGTCTTCCAGTGGTGTTACTCAAAAGACTCCTTTCCTTCCCTGTGTCAAATATTGATTGGGAAGGCTGACCCTTGGGAAGCCATGTCTCCAACAAATGAGAAAACTCATTGAGTTCTGACATCTTCTCTGGAAAGCAAAACTTTTCAATAATGATGAATTCTGGATTGTGATTGACACTTTTCATGCCCACATGCCAAAAAGTGTGAGCATATATACAATTTTGTGGAGGGTGGGTGACCTCTATATACACTTTTACACTGGAAAGATTGCTGGGAGAAACATCAGTGGATTGACTTCATTTTCTCTGCCCTGTAGATATAGGACATCCAATTGAAAAACAAACAAAGAAATGGGAAAAAAAACCCTCTGCCACAAGATAGGTTGTGTGGAAGATGCAATGACAAGATAGGTGATTTAATTCATTTGTCCTTGACCTTGGTGCTTGCTTCCCTATTGCGTAATTACAAGCTGAATTTGATGTGGAGAGGAATGGTGTAAATTATGTTTGCCCGTTCTCTTATTTTTGTTTCATTTGTGAGTGAATAGTGCTTTCTATTAGTGCTTCAGAGGTTAATTGACCTTTGGGGGCCATCAAGTTCTCAGAGTTCTGTTGGAAACATCTGGAGACTTGAAGGACATGTTGATTTAGCATTTGGCCACATAGATCATACAGTCCCTGACTTCCTGTGGCCATCTGGTGACACAGTGCTTAAGAATGTGGGTGCTTTGACGAGGTTAGGGTGAGGTAGGAGCATGACTATCCCTCCCAAATGATCTTTAATTGACTGTTGATAAGCCTACATTTAAAGTAGGAATTAATTATTCTGGGGTTTGTGACTTTGGATTTAAAAAAAACATTTTCTTAATTGTATTTTAACATGATTGATTTTCTTTACAACCCTATGTTCTTTATTTTATACATTTAAAATATTTTAAAAAGGAGTCCATAGGTTTAGACAGACTGCCAAACGAGTACAGGACATGTACATAAAAGGTTAACATCCCGTGTTTTAAAAGGAGAGACAGACTCTAGCTAGGTCTCTTTGCTTTGACTCATGTGACAAGTAGTATGGCTCTGTCTCTAGACAACCTGTGGGTACCTGGGTGCCTTTTGTACTATGAGTTTCATTTCCTAGGTAGGTGATTGAATGATAATCTTGAGGCAAATATGCCTACGCTTGGAGGAAACATTACAGCAGTCTTGCAGATGCCCAGCAACAGAAGTATTGGCTCAAATCTGACCTGTCTCACCAGAAGACAGCCAGAAACAGCTAGGCCAGCTCAAACTAAAACAATAACATATTTAGGTAGCAACTTAGAGTTTACAAGACAATTTTCTCAAGTTCATCATGTGATATAGACATTTTAAATGTTGTGGTTCCCTTTTTATTTATAGGAAAACTGAAACCCAGAGAAATAAAGAGATTTCCTATGGTCGCATGCTAGTAAGAAACACAACAGGAGAGGAGTTGGAAGTTTGGGTGGATTGGATGGTCCAGAAAGACTGGTACGGACTGGTGAATGGAGCCCAGGTTTGGAGGGATGGTGAATGAGCATGGCAAAAGTTCTTGACTTTGGAGGGCCTGCTGCACACTTACTAGAAAGTCAGAATATCCTGTTTAACAATAAGGGACATATTCCATTCTTTATGGATCTTCTCTTTTACTCTGTCATCTCAGACTTCCTCTGGTCTCATACCAATCCCTCACTCAATATTGACCAATGAAACTTTGAATGGCCTCAGCTTCAAAATATTATGGTTTGACCTTTAACAATAAGCTCTAGAACTTGTTGTATGTAGCAAATCAATATTTCTTCCATTTCTGCATGGGGAGAAGTATACTAAATGGAGAGAAGGCAAGAATATATAGGTCTGGAGCCAGGTAGTAATGAATCTTCCTGGAGATAAAGGGTTTCTGGTTAATCTGGTTCTAACTTCACAAACCCAGTGAAAACAAAGGATAGAAAAGATGTGGACATCACTCTACAGGTTTTCTGAGTTTCAAATCCATGCTTTTTCCACTGCAGAATGATTGTTGCTGTGCCTTAAGAGTTTACAGTCTGGTTACAAACCAATTAGTTTAATAATCAAGGTCATATATGCTTGAACAGCCAAATTCAACAAACAGTAATTGTACAAACATTGAGCATTTATGAGGTGAGGAGCTTATTGAATACAAAAATAAAAATAAAACTGCTTCTCTCTAGGAGCTCCCATTCTATTAAGGGGGCAAAATGAGGATAAAAACCATGTATGCAGAGGGTAATCTCACAAAATCAAGGAAGCTGAGGGTTGGAAGGGTCCTCCATGGACTACCTAGTCCAACTGTACATGAACAGAATCCTCGCTATGACATACCTGATGAACATTTTTCTTTGAGGAAAAAGAAATCTAGTTACTGGATTGGGTAACCACTAAATAACCTTGTTTAATGAAGGAGAGAGAAAGAAAAAAACTGAATCTGACAAATGAGACTTTATGGTTCTAGCTGTTTCACATTACTTCCCTTCATGGACTCTATCTTATAGTCAAGTTTTTGTGATAGTGATTATGGGTTATTTTCACCTGGTAGAATGTACACACCTTGAAGAAAGGCTGGGTCATAAGTTCATAGATATAGGGGAGTTGATGAGACATTTGGTCATTACATATTGCAGTCAACTTCATGAGTTTTTGTAAAAAGACTTCAGTCAAAATGGTTGCAGCCTGTATACTAACATATGCTGCCAAAGATGAAGAGTTATAGAAAAATCTATGAAGAACTCAATCAGATCCTTGAAAGAAAATCAGTATATGTCTTGACTTCATAACTTTAATGCAAGAATGTGAATAGGTGAGGATGGTAAGAAATCTATCAGAAAATGTGAATCTGTGACAAAAAAAAATGAGTGAGGTTGAAGACTTACAGTCTCTAGAATGCTCATGTCTATACGTTATGAATTCTCTCTTCAAGAAAGAATTGCTAGGCCATTACACATGGAAAACAGCATCAAACATCACACACGCAGAAACAAATTTAATTATATTTTAACAGACAGGAAATGACTCGCTATTGATGTGGGAGTCTTTCCTTAATCAGCCATCTGTGTACAGTCAGACCACTGACTTGTTAGACCAAAATGTACCCTTGAGTTTGGGAAAACAAGATTTCATAGGGTTCAGAGGAAGGATAGTTTAAGTGACATAGACTAAACTTCCACAGGGGAAGTCAGTCCAGGAAGGATGGGAAATTGGCCAAAATGAAATTGTAAAGACACAAAGTGAAATCATTCCTGTTAAAAGGAAAATGGGGTGGTTTGATGAGAACAACATAGATGCAACAGGAACTTACTAATTTGAAAAATGTACACAGAAAGAGGAAATAAGGGAAAGTGACAAAGAATAAACCAAATTTAAAAGCATGGCAGTGTCCTTCAAAAATAGTATCAAAAGGATTGAAACTCAGAATGAGCTCAGATTGGCGAGTAATACAAAAGACACAAAATGATTTTTAAAGCTATTTTAGATAAAAGAAGGGGATAAAAAAAGGGATCAGACCAGTGTTTGGGGTGGATGGCATGATGATAACTGACAGCAGAGAGAAAAGTTGCTCAATTCCTATTTTATTTCTGTTTCCTCAGTCAAAGAGGGTGACTTTCAAAATAACAAAAACAGGAAATTGTTATTAAGTAAAAACACAATAAAAAGACAGCAAGTCACTGTTGCAGAATTCACATCCTGACCCAGATAAACTATGTTCTCAGTATCCAAGGAATGGGCAGATATGATTCTATTGTCAGAGATATTTGGAAATTTATAGAAACCGAGATACAGGACAGGACTTTAGAAGGACAAATGTCACAGTTTTGTTTTTTTTTTAATGGATATTAACAGAGTCTACAAATTATATGGCAATGAATTTGACATTAATTCCTGGCAAAATCCTAGAAAGGATCATTAAAGAGATTTTTTTAGTGAAGATACAAAATAGAAAACTGGTTATAATAAATGAGAATGACTTCATCAAATATAAATCATACCAGATAAGTATTATTTCTTTTTTGAGGAAATAGAGCTGCTAAATATGTAGACCGGGATAGATATATACATATATAATATACTTATAAAATATTTCATTCTTTTCTTTTGGAAAATTGTGGATTAAGTGAACTAGATTATTTCACAATTAGAAGGACTTGGATTAGATTGAATAGCTGGAATCAAAGAATAGTCAATGATAGGTAAATACCAGCTTTACCGAAGGTTTCTAGATGAGAACCCCAGGACTCTGTATTTGACCTTCTGTTGATTAGCATTCTTATCAATGATTTTTATAAAGGCATAACTGGAATGCTTTTCACATTTGTAGATGATGCATACTGTGAGGGACAGTTAATACATAGAATGATAGAATCAGAATCCGGATTTTTTTTTTTACCAGCTAGAAATTGGGCTATACCTAATACTTTGAAGCTATATTTTGCAAGTACTAGATGGATGGATGGTAATTTTTCTGCAGTATATCTATTTTTCTTTGTTTTTTTAATGAACCAATAGCTCAATTTGAGTAAGCAACATAATTCAGCAGCTAAAAATGATAATGCAATTCTATGCTGAACGAAGACAAGTATACCTTTAAGGAATAAGATAGTGATAACTCTTTCATATTCTGCTCTAGTCAGATGGCATCTGACATATTGCATTCAGTGCTTGTCACCATAACTGAAAACAAGACTTCAATAAATTGAAGAGTGTCCGGAGGAAGGCAGCCAAGAGGGTGAAAGGTTTAGGTAGTCTATGCAATATGAAACCTGACTGAACGTACTGGGGGTGTTGAGCCTACAGAAGCAAAGGATTACATGGTATAAGGGGAAGTATTTCAAAGGTCGTTTTGCAAAATCAGGCTTAGACTTGTTTTTTTTGGTCCCTCAAAGCAGAATACAGAACACTGGGTTGAAATTGAAAAGATGAAAATTTAGGTTTAATAAGGCAGGAAAATCCTAAAAATTACAATAACTGTTTGCGGAGGGGATAAATTCTCCCTCATTAGTGAATTTCAAGTAGAGACCTGAGCTTTTATCAAGTATATTGTAATTCAGGTTCTTCTTACAAAAAGAAATGATATGTAATTGAAGCAATCCTAATGTACTTGAGCAAGTCAGAGATGATTGAAAATGAGATATGGTAAAAGTAGAATGTAGATATAAACTTGTCATTTCATTAAAAAATTGAACTAATTTAAATCATTTACCATAACAAGGAGATAAAACGTTTACCAAGCATGTTAGCCAAATATTAGAATGGCTTGCCAACAATATGGAAGCCAAAGGTAAGACTGGTTTATTCTGTAAGCTCATTTGTCAAATATTATCAAGTAGTGGAAAAATTGAGGCGTGTTGCTGCATACCACAAAGAGGAACAGTAGTGATCAAAGCATGTTTAAACAGAGTTTGGTTAGAGATCCAGAAGTCATGTAATGGGGAAAAGGAAATAACAATAAAGGGAAAAAATGGAAAAGATCTGCAAAAAAAATTAACAAACTTGATAAAAAGAAGTGATTGATGATACTAGAATTACCATAGTTAGATTCAAATGTCACAGTTCTTGATGTGCTAATAAATAACAAAGAAATTGAACTTTTGAGATTAAAGAAAGGAAAAGGAAAAAAAGAAAAACAGAAAAATTAAACCAAATATACAGTATAGAGGAAGTCTAAACCAAATGTAACACAACCATGAGTGTGTTAAGGTCTCAATTTATGTTGTATATGAAGGAAGAGGAAATATACTATGGGAAAAATATTGGACATAATTCAGAAACAAAGGTATTATAGAACATATCACCAACTCTTAAACAAATTGCCTACTTTCCAAAATTTATAAAATTCCTATGAGAAAAATTGCTATGAGTTTAAATACATCAGCTCACAAATTATCCCTCCTTCTACCACTTTTTTGGTAACTAGGTGGTGCAATGGATAGACCACTGGCCCTGGAGTCAAGGAGATCCTAATTCAAATGCAGTTTCAGATACTTACTTCCTGTGTGACCCTGGGAAAGTAACTTTACCTTTGTCTGCCTGAGTGTCCTCTCTTGTAAAATGGAAATAACTATGAAATCTACCACCTGGGGTTGAACTGAGGCTCAAACAAGATCATATTTGCAAAATATTCAGTATAAGAGCTGGCACATAGTAAATGCTTTTTAGGGGTTTATTTCCTTCTCAGTACTTGTGAACATGAATGCTCTTCTCCCTCCAATGTTGTCTGTAAAATGTCCTCTGTAGGAACTATTCTCATTTTCAATTTTATGGTTTTTCTCATTTTTCTAACTCTTCCAGAATATAGTAGGACAGAACTCATCCAGGCTATTTTGGTTCAAGATAAAGATGAAAACAAAATGATAAGAACTAGCACTTATATAGTGCCTAAGGTTTGCAAAGTGTTTTACATATGTTATGTCATTTTGTCCTCATGTCTCTATAAGATAGGGCATTAATTACTATAATGGTCCCTCCTCTACTACAGAAAATCATGCAATAAACTTTTGTTTCATTAAAGTCTCTATACCCTGGGGCAAAGCCCTAGTCATCTACAGCAGGATCAACTCTGCAAAGATCAGAAATTCACCTTTCCCTTCTCTATGCATACTTCAGTCATATAAATTATATTAGGTCTAGAAGAGGGAAGAAAAACAAAATGACAAATTAATAAATTCTTTTTGCTCTATGCATTGCTGGAGGACACATCCATATTGGTAGGATTATAGATCCATTGAAGCATTGAATTGAAATAATATGAAAAATGTAGACATTTCTATGGGGAAGTTTAAAAAACAAAACAAAACTGCCAACAAATTGAATTCCATGAGATACTTGGCAAATAGTAGGCTCTAGTTATGTTTATTGATGACTCAAAATTGTCTCCTCAGTTAAGAGCCAAGTGTTCAAATAGAGCCACTTGCATTTTCCAATGCCTCATGTTAACAAAATTAATTGGCTACATAGTATGAAAATGGCATTTAGCAAATGTCATAGACCTCATTTCACACAGAGAGCACCAACAATAGTATTTTGTGGTGGATTAGGTCTGGTTCTGAAAGTAGAGACCTAATGTTTAGTAAGTATTAAAAAAAAATGGAGCTACTTCTCTTACCTTATCCCCAAAGACTATCCACATGATAAGTTATTGGAGAAAGGTGAAGTTAACTGGGGTGGTTGCCATTTTTTTTATCAATGTGATCATTAGGCACATTTTGAAGGATGTTACTATGATTGGTATTATCCTCGGAAAGAAAGAAAACAGAGGGCAGATATCAGTTGTAAGGTAAGCAAAAGTCTATGATATTTGAAACCCCAGATTTTCAAATGCCATCTGAAGTAAAAGGCAAGGAAAAAAAAATCAAATTTTGACTATTTGCAAAATTGGATGCTTCTTAGGATACAAAAGGAGTGAAGATGTCCCTATTAATATAATTAATTCACATCTTCCCACCAAAGGGAAGAACTGAGCTGATAGTAAATGTTCTTGTAAGCATTCCAACTCTTTCCCCCAAATGTTGCAATAGAATCATCTTGTTCCATGTGATCCTCTTCCACATGAGCATGCATATGCATAGTCATATGTCTCACACTTGTGTCTCCTGATATCATCATTGTGCTCAACACCACCCAACACACTCTTTCCCTCACTTTTACATACATGGGCTACACTAATCCCACACTTCTAACCATACTTCTGGGATATGAGTGTCTCATGCCAGACAGCCAGGTAGAAAATGGGATTAGCTCAGATGGCAGGGGGCTGGCAATTTTGAACTTTTTAAAAAGGATTATGTGGCTCTATTCTCCTTTGACCTTGTTGTTTTGGACAGTTGATGTTTTCCTAGGCTATTGACAAGAGCAGTTTGCTTCCAAGCTATGATTTCTTTTGGATCTTAAATTGTTTCTTGAGTGTTTCAATAACAATAGCTCCTGAGTGTTGTTGTTTTGTAGAAACAATAGCTGAGTAGTGAATTGAGGAGTGTGTGTGTGTGTGTGTGTGTGTGTGTGTGTGTATGTTTCTAGTAATTTTCCCTAAATTGGGGGACACACCACACTCAGACACTAGCTGACAAAATCTATCTAATTTATAATCCCTAGTATGAATTGGCAAGGGAATGCAGTGAAAGGTAGGAGGTTAAATGTGAAAATGCAGAAAGACAAATTTTTTTGCACCAGCAGAGTGACAAAGAGAACATTAACCACTGAGTGTGAGTTGTGTTGAATTGGCGGCAATGGTGGTGTTAAGAAATCTTGAATAAAATATAATGTGAGAAAGGCTTATTAAAGAAAATGAATAACAAAACCTAACTGAATTCTGAGAAGTAGCAAGATCTGTTTCATCTGCTTTCTGGTGGAGGCAACTCCTTTAATAATAACATAGCTAATACTTATATAGTGAATAAGATTCATGGAGTGCATTCATGTACCATATGATCCTCACCATCACTCTTGGAGGCAGGTGTTACTATTATTTCTATTTTTCACATGAGGAAACTGAGGTTGATACTGTGAATGATTTCCTTGAGATTTCATGGCTTCTCAAATACTAGATGTCTTCTGGAACAGCACTATGTTCCTCAGTGAGGGGGACAGTAAGCAGCAACGTTCCTGGGAGAGAGTTTGGAGGGATCCAGGAAATGATGTGGTTGTTTTTTTTTTCAGTCCCTGCTTTGTGATGAAATGATTATGAATCATAGCCAAACAGGGCTCCTGCCAACTGGGGACATTTGCAAAGGGCAAAATCCAACCATTTTAGAAGCAAAGGCATATGAATGGGCATGCCTCTGAGAGGCACCTGAACCCTATGTTGAGTTGTGAATGGACTGCTTAAATGTTCATTTGAACTTCATTAAATTTTTTCTGAGAGAAGTCATGAGGACATCAAACCCACAAGCCTCAAAAATCTTATTTAAAGATGAGAGATATTTTTGCCATATGGACCAGATGCAGAGTAGGAGATATTTACTGGTAGTGGTCAGGAACCACTGAACTGCTTTTCAAAACGTGCTTTGGTCCAGAAAACTTTACAGGTCAGAGGGTCAGAGGAAAATGAAATGGTAATTTACATGGAGAAAAAAATGAGAAGCCCCAATATTTGCATTAGTATGAATTTCCAGGTTGGAGAAATTTTCCTTGATCCCATGACAGTTAACCTATCTATAAATGGACGGATTTGGACTTAGACGATCCCTGGAGCCCATTCAAAGTTTAAAGCCTATGATCCTGTGAATACATGAACCAAACTCCTAATAATAACTGGCATCTGCATGGAGCTTTCTGAAGTCTGGAAAGTGCTTTCCAGACATTACCTGATTGGATTCTCATGATGATGTGCTGCTTTTATTATCCATACTTTATTTAGTGGAGATAAAATTTAATTTCAGAGAAGATCATAAGATCAAAGATACAGTGCTGAAAGAGGTCATACAACCCCATATTTCTCTTTTTTGTTTTTCAATGACTTGTTTATTTACTTTTAGTTTACTAGATTCAATTCCACAATCACTTGAGTTTCAGATTTTCTCCCCTCCCTTCCCCCTTCCCCCCCC
>CM053583.1:33577654-33603056 GCA_028627135.1 Pseudochirops cupreus | reverse complement strand
ATCCATTGGGGAATGGCTGAACAAGCTATGGTATATGAATGTAATGGAATACTATTGTACGATAAGAAATGGGAAAGAGACGGATTTCATAATTACCTGGAGAGGCTTATACAGACTGATGCTAAGTGAGAAGAGCAGAACCAGGCAAAACCTGTACACAATCACAGACACATCATACATATGATGACCAACCTTGACTGGACTATCCTCAACAACGCACAGCTAAAGACAACTCTACGAGCCTCAGGATGGAAGGAGATATCTAAACTCAGAGAAAGATACAGAAACACTATAGTTTAAATTGAGAGTGAAGCAAAACTCGTTATCGTTCTCTTTCATGTCTTGTTTTGCTTTTTTTTTTCTTTCCCCAGTGATCACTCATTGGTTACAACCCTTCTATATGACCAAACTATTGTACAATGTGAAAGTATTTGCAGATCCTATACATGATTGCACGCCACCATGGGGGCGGGGGGGCAAGGGAGGGGAGAAAATCTGAAACTCAAGTGATTGTGGAACTGAATCTTGTAAATTAAAAGTAAATGACTAAATTAAAAAAATTTAAATAAAAAGAAAGAAATACCAGTGGCGAGGAGAAAACAAAAACCTTCTACTAATGGAGACTGAACAGAAGCACCTGTTGGGTACCTTATAATCTTTAAGATTTTCCTAGGGCATTGAATGTTTCAGTGACCTACCCAAGGTCATGCAACTGGTATATGTCAGAACAGGCCCTTTAACTGAGGTCTTCCTAAATCAATAACAATTTTCTTGACTGCCAATAAGAAGGTTTTTCATAATGACACTTTAGAAAGACTGAATGGGAAAATGTCCAATTAGAGGTAGAAACAGCCCTACTTCCTCCCATCCTAAACTTAGATTTTATGCCATCTTACAAGATTCAGTCACTTTTGCCAAAGATGAAATTTGTAGCCAGTGTAGGAGAGATGTTCCCCAGTCTCAGAGGCTGTGCCACTTCCATAGTGAAATCACTGCAGGGGTTTTCAGAGCTTAACACTGTCATTCTGGCCAAGTAACAGCAGAGTAGGAATAGCTTCAGTCTCATTGTGTATATCATTCACCTGTTCCTTCTCCTTTTCAACACAAAATAGAAGTTGACAAAGTAAAGGCCATATATTACATTCATCTTGCATGCAGTCTTTTCACTGAGGTCAGTTAATCCCTCTGACGTCAGTCACTGCTCCGTGCACAGAATAGACCACTTGGAATCTATGTGAATTGATTATTCTTCAGCTCTGCATCCTCACAACCCCCAAAGCCTCATTTTTTTTTTTTTACTGCAGGTGTTTCTTTTTTCTCTTCTTTCTATTTAGAAGAAATTTCATGTCTTCCTTCAGAAGCAGGTTTTAAACTGCAGTCTAAAGTACCAACATTGGGATATTAAGACAAGCATTTCCCTCTAACAATTGACATCTTAGCTGTAAACTGCATCTCACTCTCAGAATAAGAATGAATAAAGCACTTGATGCTATTTCATAAACGGGGGAGGGGGGGGTCATTGCTAGCAGCTTAAAAAAACCTTTCTTAAGGAAATATAAGTAATTCAATTCCATAATGTAGACTTTGGAGTTGTATCCATCACTTGCAGTGTGCTATGAATTGTGGGCTGCATGGGAGAAGCATATTTTAAAATATGAAACCTTTGATTCATCCATTTGAGATTTTAAAACTGCCAGGAAATTTACAAATAAGTATTCTCACTCTCTAATGTTACAGATGTGGACATGGAGGTTCAAGAGAAAAAAGTGATCTGATCAAGGTTAATACAGGTATAAAGGAACAGAACTAAAATCCAAACCCATATTTTCTGATGCTAAATCTAATCAATCAATCAACAAGCACTTATTAAATCCTTACTGTGTGCCAAAACCTGTGCTAAGACCAGGGGGGACAGAGATACTTTCCACATTTCCAGATAGCACTTATTATCTACTTATTTCCACATGGTCAAGAAAATAATATATTTATTGGTTATTATTGAGAAAGGATTGGTATTTTAAGGACCCTGTTGATGAGCTAATATGCTAAACACTTAGCATTTAGCCCACAATTCAGGTTCATGTAGGAACAAAGTCATTTTGAGTCACTTAAGACACCACTCTCTCTCTTCTATATCCCAGCCTATGAGAAAGAATAGTAGCTTTTTTTTCCAACCCCCCCTTACTTGGACATTCAGAATAGCTGATCTTGCTATCCTCACTCTGACTCTATCCTGTGACTAACTTCTCATCCTGTTTCCTGCATCTCTTTCCATGCAGATCCCAATTACTTTGTTTCAGACAACAGCTTAGTAACCTGACCCTGACTACGATTAACCCCACCACAGGGGCTAAATAGGAAGGACCCAAGCCCCTGCCAATTTTCCCTAATCCACAGGCCACTCCAATTAGAGCTAGCTTTTCTAAGTGTGTCTCACTTGGTAGAAGGGGCTCAATAAATTACCTTATTGTTTTGTGGGCCTGAGAGGGTGCTACTGGTGATGGCAAGAAGTGTGACTCATCCTGCTGTATGAATGGAAATGTAATATTAAAGAAAATAAATAACGGAACTGAGAGAGCATTAAGTGAGGAAATGAGGCATGGATGCGTGAGGCACAGGTTATCCTACTGCACGTAAGTGGATATCACCCAACTACCTGGGAAGCAGGACTTAAGAAGAACACTACAAAAGCATGATTTTAAGAATGAGCTGCAAAGTATACAGTCATAGAGGACTGAATTTTTTGAGTTGTAGTTTTTAAGACCCACTTTACCAACAAAGACACATACATAATTCCATAATCATATTCTGCAAAATTAAATACAATTATAATTATGAAATATATTTGCATAATATTTTATAGTCCTCAAGGGATCATTGATGCATTGTCTTATTTAAGTTGCACATAAGTACTTTTTTGTGTAGGTAGACCAAATATAACCTCTATTTATGGAGCTAATTACTGAGTATAATACCTGTAATCTGAGTTAGTACAAAGTAATGTAGTAGATAGAGTGCCAGCTCCAGCATCAGGAAGAACTGAGTTCAAATCTGGCCTGTGACACTTCCTTGTTGTGTGGCCCTTGGCAAGTCACTTAACCCTATTTGCCTCAGTTTCCTCATCCATAAAATGAGTTAGAGAAGTAAATGACAGACTACTCCAGTATCTTTGCCAAGAAAACCCCAAATGGGGTCATGAAGAGTTAGACATGAGTGAAAAATGCCCGACAAAGAGTTAGGAGAAGGTGTTAGTAGGTCAAAGATTGAACAGATAGAGTGGCAGGCCTGAAGTCAGGAAGACTTACCTTCATGAGTTCAAATCTGGCCTCAGTCACTTACTAGCTTTGTGACCCTGGGCAAGTCACTCGACCCTGTTTGCCTCAGTTCTTCATCTATAAAATGAACTAAAGAATGAATGGTCTTTTCCAAGATAACCCCAAATGGGGTTATGCAGGGTTAGACATGACTGAACAACAAAGAGTGAAGATAAGACAGTTAAATGTTTCACCACTGGAATGATAGATAGCACCAAATCACTATCATTCCTAACTTCTTCCCTCTCTCCCCAAGGTTTGTGTGTGTGTGTGCAGGGAGTAGTGGGGGGGGGGGGGGGAAGATGGGGAAGAAGAAAAGTTGTCAACAAGAAGATCATAAGATCTCATTAGCCTGGCCCTTTTATTCATTCATTCATTCATTCATTTATCTATCCATTCATTCATTCATTCATTTAATGTTTTGGTATTCTGGTGTTTTCATAGATTTCCTAAGAACTTTTCCAGAGGTGGGAACATATTCAAGTCTTTTCTCTCGTGCTTTTAATCTACAAGCTATAGGTTAGAAGCCAGTGCATGTTTTCTGACTCCAGTGTAGAACACTGTGACAATGCTTAGAACTATCCGTAGACAGCAAAGGGTTTGTGATCAAGAGGAACTCATTAAGTGAATGTCTTTTAATGGCACCTTACCTACCTCCAATGGCATGTTTTGTCAGCTCAATTATAATAAAATTACTTATCTGTGGCCATATAGATAAGTTGTAGGATTTGATATAATTGTAGACTGCCCTTTGTTTTTGAACCTCTTGCCCCCAGGATTCTCCCTATAATTGCCAATGATCTATGAACCTCTAACTTTGAGTTTCACAATTTTAGGCAATGATTTTTAGAATAAATCACCTGTAAGTGGAGGAGTCCTGCTTACAGGGTAAATAGAAGCTTTGTAGTCCCAATGATTAAATCACTTTGGTCACCTATTCAACCCATTGCAGAGTCCCCTAAGACAGCTTCTTAAGCCCTTTAACTTTAATGGTTTCTGGCACTCAACTTCCAGTGTTAACCCTTTGGCAGTGTCCCAAGGGCAATCACATTGACAAGGTGAGTTGAGGTCCATATGCCCAGACCAGCCCCAAGATTCAAAAAGAATATAATATGCTAATTTATTGAGCCTTCTTCTTTCTACTGAGCCCTAATGGTGGCACCTGGATGTTCAGCTAGAGTCTGAAAAAACAAATAATTGTTTTCTGTAAAGAAACATGTATAGTAAAGAGTCTGAGGAGATAGTCAGAGGAGAAATCTTCTAGTTTGAAGAAAGTAACAACATTCACAGAAGTGTAAGAAGCATAATAAATGAGAAAGTAGAGGAGAAAAGAAGGCAGAATAAAGAGTAATGCTAATTATGACAATTTGATACAGCATAGAATAAGGCAGACACACACATTGTATAGATCCAACTCCATTTTATATGATTTTGAGTTATGAGCAAAGTGAATATATTTTTCATACACCAATACTAATTACAGGCATATAAACAAAATAAAATAAAAGGCAGATACAAAGTTCAAATAAATATTTACAGCAGTACTCTTTGGAGTGACAAACCTATAAAGGAAGTGAATGTCTATTTACTGAATAATTTTTTTAAAATGTCATATAACCACAATGAACTATTGTGCAATACTATGGGACTTCAGAACAATATGGAAGGATCTGTCAGAACTGATGCATAATGAAATATACAGAGTCATGAGAACTCCATATATACATATATGAAAAGAGGAAAAAGAGAGTCAGATAGATAAACAGACTAGAATTATATAAATTAAGATATCCTTAAAGGCAAATTAAGTTCTGAGTAATATAAAAACCAATGAGGGTCCCATAAAACAGATAATGAATTCTGCTTTCTCCTCCACTCCCTTCCATGGCAGAGAAGGAGGAGATTGCAAGGTCATAATATTGTATACATTGTCAGATATACTTACTGTAATGAATGTTTTTGAATGAATTAAAAATAATTAATGATTGAAGAAACATTTATTAAACATTTACTATGTGTTGAATGTTGTATTTAACACTGTAGATATAAATGGAGGAGAAAGCAAGGTAGCCCTTGTTCTTTTTAAATGTACTTTATATATTTCATTAAATATTTCCCAAGTACATGTAAAAAAATAAGCTAACAATCCTTTTTTTAAAATTCTGGCTTTCAAATTCTCACTGTCTCCTCCCTCCCTTCCACTCATCCCCTTCCAAGAAAAGGCAAGCAATATGATTTTGATTATACATGTAGAGTAATGCAAAACATACGTCCATATTAGCTATGCTGCAAACACAGCAAAAAAAAACCAAACCAGAAATGTAAAATTTAAAATGTAAACTTCAATCTGCCTTCAGAGTTTATCAGTTCTCTCTCTGGAAGTAGAGGGTGTTTTTCATCATAGGTCCTTTGGAATTTTCTTGGATCATTGTCTTGATCAGAGTATGCCTGTCATTTCTTATAGCACTATCGCATTCCATCACAACCATATGCCACAACTTACTTAGCTATTCCCCAACTGATGAAGTCCCTGTTTTCTTGAAGTTCATATCCTAACACACACACACACACACACACACACACACACACACACACACACACACACACACACACACTCACACACAAACATTAAACTACAGGGTACAGGAAAAGATCTGGAAGTGCTAAAGATTTAGTGGTAAGGCAGATGTGATTCACAGGGGTCCTTAGATTACATCAAGAAGTCAGAGGGCAGTGTTTTCAGGGTTTAGTAAAAGGCTGAGTTATCAAGACCTATTCCATGACAAGATAACCCTAATGATCATCCAAATCACTAGAACTAGAATCTGTGATATTCCTTTTATCCAAGCCGTGTGAGAAGTCAAGCAACCTAGAAAAGAGATAAAATAGAAGACCAGGGCATAAGATACCTCAGACCCTGACAACCAGCTACCCCATGGGGTTTTAGGTTGGGGCAATAGGGGAAAAGGGCAATAGGGGAAAGATAGAGAGCTAAAAACATCAGTGGTGTATACCCATTGCTGATTGACCACTTCCTAATTTTCAAGTTAAGTACACATGAAATTACTGAGTTCCCAGCTCTGTACTATATATTTTGAAAAGGAGAATTAAATATTAAGGCAGGGCAGAAATAAATGAATGGAAGGTAAAGACCAAAGACATCCACAAAATGCATTAAAAAACTCTACACTTGTACCCCCAAAGAGAATTTATAGGTATTGGAACACCACAATCTCTGTGGAATCAAAGGCATGCTTGACCCAAACACTAATAAAGAAGTATCTGTTACAAAGGTATGGACAAGCAACATTTTAATTCCAGTGATGACTTACACATAAAAATAGAATAATCAATCAGGATAGCATAGGATCATAGGGTCACATTTTTAGATATGGGAAGAGACCATTGAGGCCATCTACTAAAATTCATTCTTTAGCAGATGAGGAAACAGGCTCAGTGATGTTTGGTCACTTTCCTAGGATCACACAGATAGTGTCAGAGTTTAGACCTCAGGTCTTCTGAGTTCTGTGTCTAGTACTCTTTCCACTACAGAAGCTAATGGGTGGAGTTTGATTTTATAATGAATTTACCGTTTTTGAAAGGAAAGCATCAGTAACACCATGATAGTAGATCATTCTCGGGGATATATAATTTGATCACATACATTATCTTCTATTAGGACTAGGAAGTTCTCAAACTATATAAATTCAAAGAGTTGCCATTTCATCTCCATTTCCATTACTAGTAAAAAGACATAAGAAATCTGACCTTTTCTTCATGCTTGCCCTGCTTCCCAGATTGAATAGAATTAACTATAATAGTTCATACATCTAAACACAACATATATATGTAATAAAAATAATAGTTCATTTCTATGTAGCACCTAGGATATGTCTGTACACAGGGTCTCCCAGAAAAGGTACCTATACTCAATCTTCTCTGTGACTTTGTGCCCACTAAAAACCATGATTTATGAGCACATATTAATAAAATATTTACTTTTATCAGTCTGCCAGACAATTAATTATTTCAAAACAAAAGACTTTTTAATAAAATAGCATAATAAATGGAGCGGCAAGAAAAGGTACCACTGTGTGCCTTAGGGCCATAGCATTCCTTACAATTTGCAAGGAAGAACACATATACCAGAAGTGTACCAGAATGTGTACAGAATACTTATGTCCAAATCACGTGTGAAAAAGTCACAATCTAGGCAAGCATGTGGAAGGCACACATGTAGGGACACATTTGCCTATACTTTATAAATGGATAGAGCTACTCATTACTAAGACAATCTAGAGCTTCTGTTCTCTCTCCTTGTTATCATATTTCCTCTCTCCATTGCATTATAGACACCTACTTTTCCCCCTCCCATTTACTAAGGCATAATAGTTAAAAAAAATTATGACAAGGACAGATTGATGTTATGTTAGTTCCAATTCCTTTTTAGCCAAAGCTATGACCAACCAGAACTAGCTAAGGAGGCAACAAAAAGCCATCAGAAGGCCTCAATTTTAGTCTATTAATTTTATTGTCTATCTTGTACTGATTTAAAGTCTATGCACCCAGATAATTATTTGACTTGAGGTTAGGAAATTATCTGTACACCTCCAATTTATGTCCTTAGTTGTAACCATGTATCCCCAAAGCACATTTAAGGGACTGTTCTGCTGCAAAATTGGCCAGAACTTCATGGTAGGCTAGGATAATGAGGCTGACCTTACTTCTAAGTTCACCTTTGATTGGTTAGCAATGGAAACAAATGACAAAAATTAAAGCTAGATAAGGTAGCTAAGTTCTACATTCTTGTCTTTGACATATCTATACCTATGTCACATATATGTGTGTGTGTGTGTACCTCCTGTTTTGTTGCCAAACTAAAAGCACACTGCTAGCTTTAATTAAACCCATTTTACAAAAGAGGGAACTAAGAATCAGAACAAAAAAATAATAATTAGCTCCTCCAAGTAATCACAAGTATTTATAACAGCCCAATATCATTGGAATACAAGGAAATTCCTTCTAAGGCTAGTACACTTCTATACGTTGATGCCTTTCCCATTAAACCACATCATCTATAATGCTAAGGCTTATGACTGCACTGGCTAGTGGATCCAACAGGAGACCAATTGAAATCATGTATACTTCTCTTGAGAAAACTATGGGGTACAGTGTATAGAAAACCAAATGTAGAATCAGGAAGCTCTGAGTTCAAATTCAGCCTCAGATACTTATTAGCTGTGTGATCCTAGGCAAGTCATCTTTTTTGCCTCAGTTTCCTTAATGGTAAAATGAGCTGCAGGAGGAAATAGCAAATTACTCCAGTATCTTTGCCAAGAAAACTCCAAATGGGGTCATGAAGAGTTGGACACAACTGAACAGCAGCAAACACTTCTTTCAGGAACGATATTTTTTTTGACAGCTGAACTACAATATTGTGCCTTTACAGCACCCCCTCGTGGTGTAACCACTCCCAACTCTCACAATGAAAGGTTGGGGCCCCCAGATGGGACAACTGCTACCCTAAGTTCTAGGCCAGAGGAAAGGAACCTGTGGCATCAAGTCTCCATATGGCCCTCTAGGTCCTCAAGTGAGACCCTTTGACTGAATCCAAACTTCACAGAAAAAAAATCCTTTACTAAAAGGATTTGTTCTATAAAACTTGGACTCAGTCAAAAGGCCACATTCAAGGATCCAAAATCTAAGGGGTAATCCTGTGCATGGATATTTGTAACAGTATAGCTCATAAGCCCCCATCACTGACCTTATATTTAGCCATCAGATTTAATTAACTGTTATCAAAGGAATTTTACTATAAAGGCATATCAACAATAGTAGCTGCAAAACCATTTTCCCCAAAAGTCTGGAGCACTGTCTCCCACAATTAAACATAGTGTACACAGAAAAGGTAGGTTCAAAATTAGAGTACCATAGCAATGAAGCACGTGGAGAGAACACACAGAATATTAGTCATGAAATAAACCTTAGTACATGAAGCATAGAATAGCGTAAGTGGAAAGAAGATTCAAATATAGAACATGAAATGGCATAGCAGAAAGATTCAATTTATGCTTTGCTTTTTTTTGGGGGGGGAGGGGGAAGGCCGGGCAATTGGGGTTAAGTGATTTGCCCAAGGTTACATGGTTAGTAAGTGTTAAGTGTCTGAGGTTGTATTTGAACTCAGGTCCTCCTTACTCCAGGGCTGGTGCTGTATTCACTGCGCCACCTAGCCACCCCACAGAAAGATTCAATTTAATAACTCAATTTAATAAATATTTATTGATCATCTAACATGTGCCAGGCACTGTGCTAAACACTGAGAATAATAAACAAGAAAAGGACAGCTCCTGCCCTCGAGGAGTTTACAATCTAATGGATTAATGTAAAGGTCATTTCAATCAGTCACCTCTTTCTGAAAAATGAAGAAACTAATATTGAGGGATAGGAAATGATTGACCCGAGGTTGCATTTCTCCTGTTAGCTGCAGAATTGACACTAAAATCCAAACAGTGAGAGTTGTAAGCCACTGCTCTTTCCATCACTTCACAGTTGTCCTTCCGCAGCAATTTTTTTTTTTTTTGCCATATACTATTGGAGTGAGAGACAGTATTAGCAATTTCCAGGGGTCAATAAGACTACAACTATAGCTCGGTTTCCTCCATCATCACTGTTTAATTATTTTTCTTCCCAAATTCTCCAAAGGTAGTAAAGTTGCAGAATTTTCTGAATTGTTAATGCTTTTCAAAGGTCAGGAAATTCATACTGAGAGCAACTACAAGAACATAATGAAGAATTTTAATGAATGTGTTCCTTCCATTTTATTTGAAAATATGAATTAAATACTGGTCCATTCTTTGAAGAATAAATTTTAAGGTGAAACATCTTAAGATATTTATGTGATTAGATGCATGGCCTATTGAAAAATTATTTTGAAAAATGAACATCTGAAAAATAATTTCTAATTAACTTTGTTTTTATTCTCATCAGTCTCTTAGTGATATCCTAAGGCATCTTCTAAGTCATACAGTCAAGTCATGACTAGTTACATATCATGCTACAGAAACATCAACTTGGTAAACATTGCCCACATGTAAATCAATTGTCTCAAGTAATTTCTTTCAAATTTAAAATTTGGGTGAGATTGACTGTCAGTTTCAAGTGTAGGCACTGGTGGATTGAGAGAGATCTTTTTTTTTAATACTCTCATTTCAGATACCAAAACTTGCGTCCACTGACTCTTCAATTGCCAGAAATTCATTCAGGGAAGAGATCCTTTTACTTGCTAGATTGTGAAAAAGAAATCTAATATATTTATCATTCATTTTTATAGGTTCATAGAACTTTAGAATGTCAGAAGCAGAAGAGATGTTAGAACCAAAAGATTATAACTCTAGAGTAGGATTCACCTGGGATCCACAAAGCTCTTTTTTTAAAAATGTATTTTGATATAACTATTTAATTATAATAGTTTTCCTTTGTAGCCTTGCGTATTTTGTTTTATTTAATTAAAGACTTTATTCTGAGGAGAAATCCATAGCTTCATCAGACTGCTAGGAAATCTGAACACAAAAAGAGAGTACACTCCTGATTGAGAGTTTGAAGGAATCTAAGAGACCAGCTAACCCAACCCTTAGCACATAGAACACAGAATATTAGAATGCTTAGAACGATAAACATCAAGAGCAAGAGTTAAATGAGATCTTAGAACATAGGAGTGAGAGCTGAAAGGGAACACAATATTAAAAATAGAAAGTTTAAATTGGAAGAAATAGTAGAATATAAAATGTTAGAATGGGAAAAGAATTGATAACATTGCATATAGAACATTAAAGCTTATGTAAGCCAGGACAGAAATACAAGACTTAGAAGGAACCTTAGAAGGTAGGAAATAGAATGTTGGACTTTCCCAGGATATTTGAACAAAAACCATTGAAAGTTAGATGCATGAGAGACCCTAGAACATAAAAGGTTAAATGGGACAAAATATCTTATAGGCAGCATAGTACAGTGGGAAGGTTGCTAACTCCAAATTATGAGAACCTGGGCTCTGATACCTGCTACTATCTGATTGTGGCAAGGTTTAATACCTCTGAACCTTAATGAATTCGTCTGTAAAAATGAAAGGCTTGGCTTAGATGACCTCAGAAGTCCATTTCAGTTCTAGATATATGATCTTATGAATAATCCTCCATTGACTAATGTTTCAGCCAGATTGAAAACAACATAATCTCATTTAATCAAATCACTCAGAACCAGAACTAGTTTTTATCTGATTACACTTAGAAGAAAGAAATAACAAGAACACAAAATGATAAGAAATTACTAAAATTGTTTAAAAATTTAACAGCATCACCTTCCCAAGCAATGCTGAGAAATTAGTGCCAATCTCTTACTCCTTCTATATCTACTTGCATCCCTAGTCCTAAACAGTGATGATTCAAGCTCTGAATGATTGAGCATAATCATTCTCAAAGAGTTTGGTTTCAGGATTCCTTTACACTCAAAACTTATTGTGGAACTGAATCTTGTAAACTAAAAGTAAAAAAACAAATTAATAAAGACAAAAACTTTTTTTAAAAATTTAATGACCCCCCCACAAGTATTTTTCTTTATGTGGGTTTTGCCTATCAGTGTTTACTGAACTAGAAATTAAAACTTCTCAGCATTATTATGAAACATTTTAGATGTGGTAGACAGCCCTCTAAGAGTTGTAGGGATCCCAGACCATACTTTTAAACAACCATTGCTCTAACATATTACAACAATCTTGGTCCTTAATACTGGGGTACTAGAGTACCTATGTCCAGAGAAGGACATCAGTCTTCTCCAACTTTCAAGTAAAGATTAAATCTCTCTCATTCCTAAATACCATGAATGCCTTCAGTTCTGATTCATCCTCACGCAAGTGACTCCTTCATTGGAATAATATGACATGCTAACAGCTAATACTATTCTCACTCCTTGGCTTTGTTTCTGACCAAAATCAGAAACCTTGGAAGCCCTGGCCTCTTGAAAGAAAAGCAGAGTGCTTTATATTTTGGGGGCCTTTTTATACTACAACAATCAAGTCCTGGCATGTTTAAATGAAATTCAATTAGAGTGAAACATTCCTAACCAGTTATTGGAGCACTGATGTGGTTTAACTTTGGCATCCTTCACCTAATGAGCAAGACAATTGAATGGAATCCATTCACTGAAGAAGTTTAAACATAAGCCTATTGAATTGCCAAAGTGAGTTCCATATTTCTAAAAATGCTACATGGTTGAATAAGTACCAAGATTCATACCCTACCCCCTTCACCACAGTCATTATTCATTTACTCTGGTACTTGTTATTTATCCAGTATATAAAGTGATTATTCATTCCATATCCATCTGAAGATATGTTCTCTCAACAGGTCTCCAATTCATGATTCCATTAACCTCAGTGAATATTTAGAAAGGTTCCAGAAATGAATATAGAAAGGTTCCAGAAATGAATAGAGTAAAACCTTGCTAGGACAATTTACACAGATCCCATCTTTGTGGAGTAATAAATGAGACTTCGGCCTAGAGATTACTCCCTTCATGTAATCTCCTTGCAGTATGCCTACAAGAGAAACATCCCTAAAGGAGAGATGATAAAGAGAATGGGGGAGTGGAGTGACCTTACATCTGACATTTCTTTTCACCTACAACTAAAGAATCCTATTTCATTCTTTAATAGAGTATATTTTTAGACTATGTCCTAAGCTTAAGTATTATTGGGCCCTTTAAGATCTTCAAACGAGCAGCCAGCCGCAGTAGTAAATCAGCAGTCTGTAGATACAGACACAAAGGTGGAGCTACTTTTTAATCCAATCCAACCTTACAAGTATTTATAAAATGCCTACTATATGCTGGGTGCTAAAAGGAGGAAGTCCTTGACCTCAAAGAACTTAAGTTCTATTAGGAAAATGACAAAAACGTAAAAGAGCAGGTAGTTGGTGCCAAGAAGAGAGTGCGCCAGACATGGAATCAGCAATACTCATCTTCCTGAGTTCAAATCTGGCCTCAGACACTTATAATATATAAAATATATACATATAACATAAAATCTATCAAGGTTGGTTTGTGCAGAGGATCACATTAGAAACTGGGTAACTTCTCTGTCTTCCTTTAAAGTTCTAACCAAAATCCCACTTTCTACAGAAAGTCTTTCTTAAACCCTCTTAATTATAGTACCTTCTCTCTGTTAATTACTTCCTATTTATCCTGAATATAGTTTTGCATATATTTTTATGTTGTCTCTCTAATTAGATTGTAAGTGTCTTGAGGGCAGGAACTGTTCTTTGCCTCATTTTGAATCCCCATCATTTAGTAGAGTGTCTGGCATATGGTAATCACATAGTGAATGTTTATGTATTGCTTGACTAAATTATGAAATGCTATGTGGAGAAAGTAGATGTTTGAGCAGAGTTTTGAAGGGAACAGAAGTTTCTAAAATGGAGAGTGTATTCCAGGCATGGGGAAGATAGAGCTGGGGCAGCCAGTGGAAAGCCAGGGAGAAAGAGTGTTGTTTAATATGAAGGTAAAATAGAATTCAAACTAAGGAAAGCTCCCTAACAATTAGAATTGCACAAAAGCAGAATTTGAAAGAGAGAGAGAGACAGAGACAGAGAGAGAGACAGAGAGACAGAGACAGAGATACAGAGACAGAGAGAGAGGGTCAGAGAGAGGGAGAGAGAGAGAGAG
Organism: Pseudochirops cupreus; assembly: GCA_028627135.1. NCBI lineage: Eukaryota > Metazoa > Chordata > Mammalia > Diprotodontia > Pseudocheiridae > Pseudochirops > Pseudochirops cupreus. The sequence goes on along the minus strand of CM053583.1, from coordinate 33,589,029 downwards.
AGAAAGAGAGAGAGAGAGAGGAGAGAGTTAGTTAGTTAGTTAGTTAGTTAGTTAGTTAGTTAGTTGAGTTCATCACTGAAGTTGTTTAAGCATAGCTTGGGTGACTATTCTTCCATGAATATTATAGAAGATTTTGATTTCTCAACACTAGCCACTCTCTGCTTTTGTTTGTAGCAGCTCTAAGATTCTACAATTCCAGGATGAAGACAATTCAAACGGAGTGAGACATGAATAGTACCCACAGACTGAGTTTGGGGGATTTTCTTTCTTTTTTTGAGAGCAGTACTTGCTCTTTTATGAGGCACCTGGAAGGAATTAAGAATATTGGGCAAGGCACTTTATAAATGATAACTCTCTTCATATTCCCAGAAGAGCTGAAGATGCAAAATACTAGATGTCTTGCCAGGAAAAAAAAAACCTGATTTACTAAGCTTGGTAGGTTTCCAGCGGAATTTGGAAAATCAGTAGCTTACCATATGGATTTGAATAAATCTGAGAACTGTTTACAGTTCTTTCCTTCTTAATGCCATTAATTTACCCTCAAGTTGGCAGGGTCCTCCAGGGAGTCACTAGAAGTGCTGATGATCATCAAAAAGCCTTTTTTAGAGGTGAAGCTAATCCTTACTGCAGAAGCAGCTAGGTGGTGAAGACTACAGAGCGTGGAGCCTGGAATCAGGAAGATAAGGGAACAAATCTGTCCTTAGACACTTGTTAGCTGTGTGACCCTGGGCAAGTCACTTTGCCTTTGTTTGCCTCGGTTCTCTTCTACTAGAATATGGTAATACTAATAGATCTACCTACCAGGGTTATAAATTTCAAATCAGGTAGTATTTCTGAAGATCCATAGGGTCTAGCACACTACTTAATAAATATTTGTTTCATTCCTTCTACTTCCTTTAGTGACCAAGTATGGCTACATGGAAGGGGTAGGCTGTGATATGGGATTAAAGAGTAAGCAGAATTTCAATAAGAATAAGTGGATTGGGGTGGCTAGGTGGCACAGTGAATAGAGCACACGCACTGGAGTCAGAAGGACATGAGTTCAAATTTGGCCTCAGACACTTGACACAACTAGCTGTGTAAACTTGGGCAAATCATTTAGACTCAGTTGACTTGCTTTCCCACCTGAAATAAAAGGATAATGGGGTAGAGGTGGAGAGTATTGTACAATGAAAAGGCACACAATATTGACTTGTAACAATGAGTAGATTAGTCCAATTTACTAAAGGGTGTGTTATTGCTACTGACCTAGAAGTTGAATGACTCTGATTCCCATCCTGCCTTTGGCACTCTCTAGTCATTGACAACAAGGAGAGCTTTGATTTTGACTTTCTGACTTTTTATATCAAAGAAAGTATAACACCAAAAGATGTATATATGTCATCCCACCTCTCTGGGTATATGTTTCTTCATTTGCTGGACCAGAGATACAGTTTCCTCTTTCTTTTACTTGTAGATAAACGTGACATGGAACCAACTGCAGCAAGTCTGAAAGTCAGGCTATATAGATATGAACTTTGTCATGTGAACAAGGAAGATCCTATGAAAGCTTTTGGGGAAAAGTTTTGAGCCCATGAGGAAGTATATGCAATACTAGGCACATGGAAGGCACTTCTGAACTGCATATTGGCGTCTTTCTCAAGTCTAAGTAAGTACTATCTAAATACTCATGTATATTTCCATCTCTACAATTTTGTGTTGTCATTAGCATTTTCTGTACATGACTTAATCTGACAATTTTGAGAAAAATTGGGGAAGACAAGGTAGAATTCTATACTATTGTTTGATCAGTGAATGAGTCTAGTCATTCTAAAAGTCAATTTCAAGTTCTGAGAGGAGTCACTAAACTACTGAAATCCTTTGACCAAACTATTCTAATACTGTGCAAAGAAAGATCCCATATACACCTCAATAGTCATAGCAACAAGGTGGCACAATAGATAGCATGCTGAGCAGGAGTCAAGAAGATCTGGATTCAATTCTTACTGCAGATACTTTCTAGTTGTATGACCTTCGGTGAGCCATGCAATCCCTGTTTGCCTCTGTTTCTTCAAATTGTAAAATGAAGAAGATAGCACTTACCTCATAGGGTTGCTATGAAGATTAACTGGAATAATGTTTTTAAAGGCTTTAGCACAGTGCCTGGCTTGTAGCAGATGCTATACATACGCTTCTTCCCTCTCCATGTCCTTTTGTGATAGTAGCAAAATTGGAAACAAATTGGTACCTAAGTATCAGGGATGGCTCAACAAAGTTGAGTCATTCACTGTTGTGGAGTAGCCCTGAACCAAAAGAAGTGATAAATAATAGTCAATTCAGAGAAGCAGAGAAAGACTGGGTTGACACAGAAAGTGGGACCAAGAGAACAATACACATACAATGATTACAATAATTGTAAATTATTGTATTGTATTCTAAATGAAAATAGCACCCCCAAAGGGCAGTAATAAATTACAAAGCAAAATTTTGGTCCTGAAAAAATGCTAAGTATAAGCACCTTCCCTTTCTCAGTAGAGAAATGAAGACTATAGTTGTGAAATGTGGTAGACACCTTCAAACAAATTCACTGCACAGATTGGCATTGTATAAATGTTCTTATTTATTATAAGCAATATCCAATAATGGGAGAGAGGGGTAACTATAAAGCTATATAAAACTATAACTATAAAAGATAATAAACCTCAAAAAATATGATAAATACTTTGAACCAGATTAAAATGTAATTGAGATATTTTCAACAAAATAAATCAAAATACAATAAAACATATAATACTAGTAAGAAGTTTCTAAATTGTTATGCAGTCTGCAGAGACACTTACATACTTAGTGACCCTTGTTTCTATCTGACATTGACATCATGAGAGCACACAGGAAAAATGACCATATCTGAGAAAGTGGAGATAGCTAACCAGGGAAGACAAAAGTGACTGTAGAGACACCGAGTACATGATTGGTGAGAAAGAGCCTGGACAGGGAAGTAGAAATCTTAAGTTTGTAAGAGCACTTTGCCACTTTGGACTTCTGTGACTTGGTTTACATCAATGAACTTTAATGAGTCTCAGTTTTCTCATCTGTAAAATGGAGCTCATGAGGCTAAGTGAGTATGAGGAAAGTACTTTATAAAATAATTGGTTGTGAAATCAGAGGACGTGGATTAAAATTGTTACTTATTGCCCACATGACTTCAATAGGTTATTTAATCACCTTAGACTTTAGTTATATCTGTAAAATGGGAGCTTTAAACCAGAAGACCTCAAACATCTTTTCCAATTTAAAATCCGAAGTGTTCTTCAGCAAGGTTCATGGGAGAGACTTCTATGGCCTGAATCAAAACTCAGGACTAGGAGTAGGTTGTAAAAGTGATATTTTTGTAATGTCATGGTTTTTTTTTTCTTTTAATTTATTTGTTAACTTTTACTTTACAACATTCAGTTTCTCAGTCCTGTGAGTTTCAAATTTTCTCCCACTCCCTCTCCTCCCCCTTCCACCCATGGTGGCATACAATCAAATATAGGATATACAGATACCTTCACATTAAACATTACTCAAGCTGTAAGGAGGGATTATAACCAATGGAGTGAACAATAAGAAAGAAAAAATAAAACAAAACAAAAAGAGACAGAGAGAAAGTGGTTTGCTTCAATCTGCATTCAGACTCTGTAGTTCTTTCTCTAGATGTGGATGTCACTTTCCATCATGAGTCTTTTGGAGTTGCCTTATAATCTTACATTGCTGAGAGGAGCCCAGTCTATCAAAGTTAGTCCTCACACATACAATGTGTCCATATTTGTGTCCAAAGTTCTCCTGGTTCTACTCTCCTCACTCAGCATCACTTTATATAAGTCTCTGCAGATTATTATTATTATATTATTATTTTTATTATATATTGTATATATATTATAATATATTATTATTATACATTTCTTGTAGCACAATAGTATTCACTAACATTCATATACCACAACTTGTTTAGCCATTCCCCAATTGATTGACATCCCCTTGATTTCCAATTCTTTACCACCACAAAAAGAGCTGCTATAAATATTTTTGTACATACGGGTCTTTTTCCCACTTCTATGATCTCTTTGGGATAAAGCCTTAGAAGTGGTATTGCTGGGTCAAAGGGTAGGTACTTATTTATAAACCTGTGGGCATAGTTCCAGATTGCTCTCCGGAATGGTTGAATCAGTCCACAATTCCACCAACAATGGATTAGGTGTTCCAATTTTTCCTCATCCTCTCCAGCATTTATCATTTTCCCATTTTGTCATTTTAGCCAATCTGACTGGTGAGATGTGGTACCTCAGAGTTGTTTTGATTTGCATTTCTCTAATCAATAGTGATGTAGAACATTTTTTCATATGACTATAGCTTTAATTTCTTTCTCTGAAAACTGCCTGTTCATATCCTTTGACCATTTATCAGTTGGGAAATTACTTGTATTCTTATAGATTTGACTCAGTTCTCTGTATATTTTAGAAACACATTTAGAGGCCTTTATCAGAGACACTGATAATAAAAATTCTCTCCCAATTGTCCAATTCCCCCTTTATTTTGGTTACATTGGCTTTATTTGTACAGAAACTTTTTCAATTTAATGAAATCAAAATTATCTATTTTTGTATTTCATAATGCTCTCTAATTCTTACAGGTAAATTCTTCCTTGCTCTCCCAGATTGCTTACCTATCAGACTTTATACCTAGATCATGTATTCATTTAGACTCTTATTTTGGTATATGGTGTGAGATATTGGAAGATATTGGTCTATGCCCAATTTCTGCCACACCACTTTCCAGTTTTCCCAGCAGTTCTTGTCAAATGGTGAGTTCTTATCCCAAAAGGTGGGGTCTTTGAGTTTATCAAACAGTAGATTACTATAGTCATTGACTGCCGTGTCTCATGTATCTAATCTATTCTACCGATCCACTATTCTATTCCTCAGCCAGTACCAAGTAGTTTTGATGACTGCTGCTTTATAATGTAGATTAAAATTTGGTATGGCTAGGCTACCTTCCTTAGCATTTCTTTACATTAATTCCCTTGATATACTGGACTTTTTGTTCTTCCAAATGAATTTTGTTAGTATTTTTTCTAGCTCTATAAAATAATTTTTGGTGGATTGATTTTTATGGCACTAAATATATAAATTATTTTAGGTTAAATTGTCATTTTCATTATATTAGTTTGACGTATCCTCGATCAATTGATGTTTTTTTTTCCCCCAATTATTTAGATCTGACTTTATTTGTGTGAAAAGTGTTTTGTAATTGTATTCATATAGATCCTGGGTTTGTTTTGGCAGGTAAATTCCCAAATATTTTGTAATGTCTACAGTAAGTTTAAATGAGGTTTCTCTTTCTGTCTCCTTCTGTTGAATTTCTTTAGAAATATATAGGAATGCTGAGGATTTATATGGGTTTATTTTATATCCTGCAACATTTCTAAATTTCTTTATTATCTCAAGTAGGTTTTATTTTACTTGATTCTCAGGATTCTTTAAGTATATCATCATATCATCTGCAAAGAGTGATAGCTTAGTCTCTTTGCCTAATTTGATTCCTTCAGTTTCTTTTTCTTTTCTTAGTGGTACTGTTAACATTTCTAGCACCAAATTGGATAAGAGAGATAATAGTAGACATCCTTGTTTCACCCTAATGTTACTTTTTTGATGCATATTTTCAATGCCAGAAAATTTTCCTCCTCATAGCCCATAGGTATTTATTCTATGATGATTCTATGATGTCGAATCACATGTAATACAGTGAAGGCTCAAAATTCCTCCAAAATATGTATATATGGCAATTTCAAATGTTGTCCAGTGTCCCTCACCCATGCTCCTTCTGACTGTGACCCTATAAGTGATGTAAGCAAGAATGCTCTTTCCAGTCTCCTACATCTAGTGGCATGAATCCTCCTACCCAACAGATGGAATAAGATGAAATTTACAGAATCCATGCCACCTCATTAGGTTGATTTGGCTCCCACATCAGAATAGTATTTGTGTGTTGGCAAAGTAAAAGAATTACCTTGCAAAGGCAAGATGAATTTGCTTTCTTGTTGAATATTAGAGTAATACAGTTCTGTGTGCTCCTTGGTAGCTAGATTATGCAGTGGCTAGAGGACCAGGAGTAGAGTCAGGAAAAGCCAAGTTCAAATGTGGCCTAAGGCACTTACTGGGTTGTGTTACTCTAGGCAAGTAACTTAACTCTGTTTGCTTCTGTTTCCTCATTTGTGAAATAAGCTAGAGAAGGAAATGGCAAACCACTCCAATCTCTTTGCCAAGAAAACCACAAATGGGGTCACAGGGTTAGACGTGACTGAAATGACTAAACAAGAAGAAGAGCATACTTTGGAGAAGAGATCCTACTTAGAATTGTTTTCTGATGAAATAATAGGAAAACAGAAAGCTCAGAATCACTGATGCTATCCATGATTTTTTCCACAAATGTGCATTTGGAAGCAATTGGCATTTTAAAGAAAATGATTTAGTAGAGCAAAACATGGCTTTAAAATTTTCTTCCAACAAGGTGTTGCACATGCATATGGTAAGCCATACAAGAGTCTGAAAGAAGCAAGAATCACTTTGTCCAAATGTCTTCTGACCAAACTGGAGAAGATATAAAAGTAGAAGATAATATTATTTCTTGAACTTTTTTGCAGCTGTCATAAAGCCTGTCCATTGAAAAGTAGAAATTGAAGGAGGATTCTCTATAAGTTAATCAGGCACTTATTAAGCAACTACTCTTTCAGGCATTGGAAGGAAGAGGATTGAGTTCCTACTACATATGTCAAGTACTGTGATAGGTGTGTTGCAAATAGATTTCATTTAATCCTTACAATGATCTTGGGAGGTAAGTACTGGTATTGGAATAAAAAGTTGAGAACGGAACATCCCTTATCCTCAAGGAAACTACCTTCTATCAATCATGAGGCCCTCCAGACACTTTTATTTCCAGATGACATTCTATTTATTGCATCAATTACTAGAATACTTCAGTATAGGTTCTTTTACCTTTTTCTCTGATCACCTTTGGAAACAGACCTAATAGTTGCTGGGTTAGGTATGTGCAGTTTTATAACTCTTTGGGCATAATAAGAATCTTTTAAAATATATATTCTTCCAGTTATGGATATAGGTATATGTCAGAGAATACCCCAGACTACAAAGAATTAAAGCTATGCATTTCCTATGGGGCAACAGAAAAATAAATAATGTGGTTGAGAAGACTGTAGCATACTACCAATAATGAATTTATACTAGGAGTGGAATTAGGTATAAACATAAATGCAGGTGAGCCAGTGATATAGAAAGAGTTAGAGACAGACAACAGAAATAGAAATGATAAGAATAACTATAATAACTACCATGTATATAACATCTGCTCTATGTCAGGCACTACACTAGGTACTTCACAAATATTATCTTATTTAATCCTCGTGACTACCCTGGGAGGTAGGTGTTATTATTATCCTTATGTAACAGATGAGAAAAGTTAAGCAAACAGTGACTTGTCCAGGGTCATAGAGCTAATGTCTTAACTTGGCTTTGAACTTAGGTATTCCTGACTCTAAGCTTGGTGCCCTGTCCCCTAGATCAGACAGAGGCCTCAGATGGACAGCTAATGGTTATCCACATATGGGCAAGAGATTGACAAAAAGGTCCCCAGCATGCTAGGCAAAACCCCTTGAAGAAGATTTATGGAAAAACATGGACCAGAGTCATGTGGACTGAGTAAACACGAATGGATTATAATTTGCTTTGTTGGAAGAATTAAACACACTGAGATCTCAGAAAAATCCATATATTGAAGTATCAAAATATGTGCCTTCAGTAGCCCAGAAATACAGTAAAAACAAAGTTATTTTCCTAGATATAATGCCATATAGAAGAAAAAGAACTGGCTTGGGAATCAGGGGGCTTCCTTTGCCATCAAAGTGCTGTTGGACTTTGGACAAATTCCTTCCCAAATCACTCCAGAATTTCTCAATTTGTTACATTAGGCCATTGGACAAGATAATCTAAAGTTATTGGATTTCAGATTTAAAAGTGGAAGCAGCCTCACATGCCCGCTGAGTCACATTTCTTCTTTTGAACATAAGGACACTGAGATGCAAAAAGGGTCAATGATTTGCCCAGAGTGACACTTATGGGATTTCAAACAATAGATAATTGATATGGCTCTGTCCTGATTAGTGTGGAGAGTGAATCATATAAAGTGTCAACACAAATTACATTTGAACCGATATTTCTATTACGCTGAAATCAATGCCCATATTTTATGTAATTGTAAATTCAGATAACACAAGTCTGAAAGCATATAACTGTATCAGAGGATTTGTTGTTCACATCAGTAGGGACCTAGTTAATCCAAAGTATTCAATGGAAGGCATTATGACACTATATAAGGGTCAACTTTGGGGTCAGGAAGATATGGGTCCAAATGTGACACATACTTTCAGACCATGGCCATGTGACTTGACTTCTTAATGTCCCAGGAAATACAAGTTACTAAAAGTTGACAATGTATTTTGGGGGAAGAGGGAATTTGCCCTGGGGGTGTGGAGAGACCAGAACCATGCCAAGAGTTCCATATCAATGAAACCATAGGTCAGAACATGTACAAATTCAGAAGTTTACATGGTACGTAGATGGCAAAGTTAATAGAGTACCAGGCCTGGAGCATGGAACACCTGACTTTAAATAGAGCCTTATATACCTATTAGCTGTGTGTTCCTTGGCAAGTCACTTAACCTTAGCTACCTAATTTGGGAAATGGGGATAAAAATGGCACCTATCTACCAGCATTATTGTGATAATCAAATAAGATATCTATAAGTTGTTTAGCACACTGCCTGGAACACTCTAGAAGCTTTAAAAATGTTAACTACTATCATCATCATCATCATCATCATCATCATCATTTTCCTACATGCAGCAAGTGCTATGATCAGTGTAGAAGAATGCTGTGCCCCAAATAGGCTAGGGAATCTAGTTGGAAACACATGCATAAAACACATTAAAAATACTTAAATAATATGATGCTTCTTTAAGAACTTTGGAGATTACCAACTGAAACAGTCTATAGAGACAGGTAAAGTAAGTTCGATTTTCCCCAACTGACAGATGGGAATATTCTGTCCAGATCTTCAAATTTGGGTCTTCCTACCTCCAAATCTGTTACTATCAACCACAACATCACCTAGTTCTCTCATTTAGCATGCATCTACACAATGTCAAGCAATCTAGTAGAAGCTGCATTGGGAGGATACTCTAGGAAGGCTTTATAGAAATTCAAGGAAAAGAATAATATAGGATGAAAAACCATAAGGTGCACAAATGGAGCACAATAGATAGCTAGAGTCACTTGAGGTCAAATTCAGCCTTAGACATTACAGTGCAACCCCAGCAGGTCATTTAACCTTCACCTATTTCAGTTTTCTCATCTGTGAAATGAGGAAAGTAATAGCACTTAATTCACAGTGTATTGTGAAGATCCAATGACATAAATTATGTAAAGCACTTTGCAAAACTTAAAGTTTGGTATAAATGTTAACTAGAATTATTATTGTTAAATTTTGTTGCAGTGTTGAATAAAATCATCTAAAAATAACTCCCTTATGCCTTGCAAGAGTTCTGTGCACATGTTAAGTGTCCAGTAGATTATTGAATGGTTGACTGATAACAAAGATATCCATTCACCTACAGACCAAATAATGCAAGATTGGCATTCTGATCTCTATAGAGAATTAAAATACCATTCTCTGACCTTAGGAGGAAGACAGTTTATATTGAGCTTCAGAGGACTTTTAACCCATTAATTCAAGGTTCCAATTCTAATAGATCTTCTATTCCTTCTATATCCCAGTAGAAATGTGTAGATATACATTACTGAGAGTCTCACATGATACATGTGTTCATGTCTTGGGTTTCTTGGTAGCTCAAGAAGGATTTTGAAAATCAAGTAAGAGAAGGGGAGGAAAAATTGGGAAGAGAAATGAGAATGATGCAAGAAAATCATGAAAAGTGAGTCAACATCATGACTGAAGAAAATAACACCATAAAAAATAGACTGACTGAAATTGCATAAGAGGCTCAAAAAGCCAATGAGGAGAAGAATGCCTTAAAAAGCTGAATTTGCCAGGTGGAAAAAAAATTTCAAAAGCTCACGGAAGAGAATAATTCCTTCAGAATTAGATTGGAGCAAATGGAAGTGAATGACTCTATGAGAAATCAAGATACTATTAAACATATCCAAACAAATAAAAAAAATAGAAGGCAATGTGAAATATCTCATTGGAAAAATCACTGACCTGGAAAATTGATCCAGGAGAGATCATATAAAAATATTGGACCACCTGAAAGCCATGATAAGAAAAAGAACCTGGAAATCATCCTTCAAGAAATTCTCAAGGAAAATTGCCCTGATATTTTAAACCCACTGGGCAAAATAGAAACTGAAAGAATTCACTGACCACCTCTTAAAAAAGATCCCAAAAAGAAAACTCCTAGGAATATCATAGCCATGTTCTGGAACTCCAGAACCTGAGTTCTGGAGAACTCAGGAGAAAATATTGCAGGCAGTGAAGAAGAAACAATTTGAATGTTGTGAAAACACAATCAGGATAATAAGGTCTAGTAGCTTCTACATAAAGGGATTGAAAGGCTTGGAATATGATATTCCAGAGAACAAAGGAGGTAGGATTAAAACCAAGAATCACCTACCCAGCAAAACTGAGTATAATGTTTCAGGGGAAAATATGATCATTCAATGAAATAAGAGGACATTCAAGCATTCTTGATGAAAAAACCAGAGTTGAATAGAAAATTTGATATTCAAATGCAAGAAGCAAGAGAAGCATGAGAAGGTAAGTAAGGAGAAGAAATCATAAGGAACTTATCAAAGTTGAACTATTTATATTCCTACATGGAAAAACAATAATTGAAACTTATGAAAGTTTTCTCAGTATGAGGATAGTTGAAGGGAATATAAATGTATGTGCATGCATATATATATATATATATATATGTGTGTGTGTGTGTGTGTGTGTGTGTGTATACATGTTTATATGTATATATACATGTATACACACATATATTTCTATATAGGAGGGTATATGTACATAAGGATACATATGTGAGTGTGTGTATATATGTGTACAGGTATACATAGAGAGAAGGCAGAGGATCAATTGAATAGGAAGAGATGATACTTAAAAGATGAAATTAAGAGATGAGAGAGGAATATAACAAGAGGAGATAGGGAGAGACAGAATAGGGTAAATTATCTCATATAAAAGAGGCAAGGGAACATTGTTTTTTTTTTTTTTATTAAATTCTTTATTAAATTTTTTTGAGTTACATCTTTTCCCCCCG
>CM053583.1:33560375-33577154 GCA_028627135.1 Pseudochirops cupreus | reverse complement strand
ACAATATGCCCACTGTGGACAGGTTCTGTGTAATTATGCATGTTCAGCCTGTATTTGATTGCTTGTCCTTCCAGTGGGGGTGGGTGATGAGGGAGGAAGAGAAAGAATCTAGAATTTAAAGTTTTATAATCAAATGTTAAAAATATGTATGTGTATATATACATATATATACAATTATTATTATTATTATTATTGTTGTTGTTGTTGTTATTATTATTAATTACATCCAACTGGAACTTGAGATATACAGGCACTGTGCTAGGGAGATCCATCCTGCCCTACCAAAAGGTGACATAGGAGAGAATAGACTGGGGGAGGGCGGATACACTGGGATGGCTGTTTTGGGGTGTTCTGTAACAGAAAAATGGGGAGAAATTTGTAACTCAAAATTTTGTGGAAATGAATGATGTAAACTAAAATTAAAAAAAAACTGAAAAAAAAAAGAATTAAGGGTCTAGATCAGGAGTAGGGAACCTGTGGCCTCAAGGTACATGTGGTTCTCTAGGTCCTGAAATGTGGCTATCGATACAATCCAAAATCAAAACGTTGCACTTGAAGACATAGAGGGCCACATGTGGCCTTGAAGCATCAGTTCCCCACTCCTGGTCTAGATTGGTGGCAGCAAAGTCAAGTAGAAAAGGAGCCACTACACCTACCCTTAGGGTCATTATGCATTGATTTATAAAACCGTGTTCATGTTTTCTATGTTCTATTGCATATTTTTTTGTTTATCTTGCTAAATATTTCCCCATTACATTTTAATGTGGTTTGGTAGTACTAGGATAGTATTGTGGCCCATAGGCCCATGTTTAACACTGCTGACCCAGATGCATCCAGTAGGAGGTAGTAGTAATCAGAAAGATCTGAGACACTTGATAACCTGAGTAAATCCAGCAGCTAGGAAAAATGGCTTCAGAGGGAGAAAGTCTAGAGCCATTTAGGGAGGTCTAATAGCAAGCACCTAGTCAACTATGAGGCACAAGTCCAGTCATTTTGGACTAAGGGGTAGGAAAAGGGAGACACCCCCAGTCCTGGGGAAGTTTCAGACCATACATGAAATTAAGAGAGTGAGTCAGCAAGGAAAGATGTGACAAGGACCTAACAACTAGGGCTGTTGGATAGGGCAAGGACTTTGTGCCAAGAAGTAGGGCAAAGGTCTAGTTACTGAAATGGTATTGTGTCAAGATGTGAGCAAACTAGAGGTACAGAGTACTTTGTGTGTCCTGTACCTAGGTTAAGATTGTTCTTAGCATCTGGAACATGGCTATGTCTTCTGTTGGCAATTAAGTGCCCCCATCTATGGGCTCTGAAAGAAGCCAGGCAAGTCATTAACAATTATTTTGGTATTAGGTGATGCCAGGTCAGAAAATATAATGAGAGAATGAAACTCAGATCATCAAGTTCCTGTACCCCATTTTAAATATTAGAAAACTGAGACCCTGAGAGGTTAAGCAACTTGGTCAGATGATAAGGATATTTCAGATAATTTTAACCCAAATGTTCATGACTCTGAGTCCAGTTGTCCATCTTCTATATCAAGCTTCCTCTAAACGAACTGACATAGAAATTAAACCCAAGAGTTATCAAATTGTTCAGTCCTGGGCATTGTGAGAAGTTTTGTTTTAAAACTCAATGATACAATTAGATTTTGTGTAGATTTTTAAAATGGCATCCTTTTTTTTAAAACTTGCTAAATTCACTATGCCAAAAATAGAAATACTTCTAGATATATCAAACATTAGTAAAATCACTTCCAATTGGTTTACAGACAAGTTGATGGATTAGATAAAAGATAATTTCATGATGAAAATACATACTGTTCCTATAGTGATAGCAAGGAAAATAAAATAAATGGATAGCCCATGCACTAACTGAAGGTCACATACTGGATGGACTCAAATACCTTGTATGGACTCTCTATACTGATCCCCTATCAAGTCATGCAAGGTGCCTAGGGGGCACAATAGAGAGAGTGTGAGACCTAGAGTCAGGCAAACTTATTTCCGTGAGTTCAAGTGTGGTCTCAAACACTCAACTAGAAAAATCACATAACCCTGCTTGCCTCAGTTTCCTTATTTGCAAAGAAGCTGGAGAAAGAAATGGCAACCTACTCCCATATCTTTGCCAAGAAAACCCCATATGGTATCATGAAGAGTTGGACATAACTGAAATGGCTGAAAAACAATGGATAAATCACATTATATTGGCAGACATGGAAGTGCTGAGATCTGTATCATTAGAAGGCTCTAACTCCATCCATAAGATCACAGATAAATCAAAGTATGAAATATTGGAGTTGGGCAAAGAGCTTCAAAGGAAGATTCCAAGCCAGAAAAAGCATTTGTAATGCCAGATGGGGTGTACATGCTTAATGTCTTACCCGTTGGGCTGAAGAATTCACCTGCTACTTTCTGAAGATGAATTAATGGCTTATAAAGGAGGTTAGGGACCTTTGCCATCTCCATATTGATGACATGGCTATTTTTAGCCAATGCATAGATGAGCATCTGGAATACCTCAGGCTGATGCTTAGTGCATCTTGCAGAGTGGATGGAACAGAGGAAACACCAATGCAGGCACCTATCTGTCAAAATTTGGGGAAAAGTGAGAAATGAGTGTGCAAAGCATTTTGGGATAAGGATCATAAATTCATAAATTTAGAGCTAGAACAGAACTTAAAGATCATCAAGGTCAACTAACTCATCATAAAGGTCTCTTTTTAAAAATAGATTTGTATTTATATCTTATATTTTTATATCTCTCCCTGTAAGCCAACCTCTTCTCCAATATATAGCCATCCTCTATAACACATTTTAAAAAGAAAAAGAGAACCAAATGAAAAAAAAATCAGTAGAAACCAATCAACATTTTAAGAAATGATGTTATGGGAAAGTTTCCACACTCATGGCTGTCACTTTTCTCCACCTCTGCAAAGGAAGTGGGGAAGGAGGTATCTCCTAATTTTTTCCTTTAGGATCAGGTTTATTCTTTATAATTCAGAAGCATTGTTTTAAATTATTATTTTGTGCTTGATTTTCTTTCCATTAAAATTTTTGCAGTCATTGTGTATGTTGTTTTCCTGAATATGTTTATTTCATTTTGTATCAGTTTATGTGAGTCTTTACATGATTCTCTAAATTTATAATTTTGACTTTTGTTTAAAAAAAAAACAGTAATATTCCACGTCGTAATTTTTTTAACATGATTAACAGACATCTTCTTTGTTTCCAGTTCTCTGCAACCATAAAACTGCTGCTATAAATATTTTGACAGGGGAGGGTAGGTGGCACAGTAAATAGAGCATCAGCCCTAGAATCAGGAGGACCTAAGTTCAAATCCAACCTCAGACACTTAACAGTTACTAGCCGTATGACCTTGGGCAAGTTGCTTAACCCCAATTGCCCTACCTTCCCTGCTCCAAAAAGCAAAAAAAAAAAAAATATTTTATGTATATGAAGCCTTTCTTTTGTGGTAATAACCTCCAAGAAGTATAGGCTTAGCAGTTTCATCTTAGTGTCAAAGGATATGGAAATTTTGATGACTTCATTTGCATAATTCCAAACTGTTTTCCAAAAGAGTTATAATTTTTCATAGCTTCACCAACTAGTTAGTCTATCTTCCCACATTCCTTCTGACATTGTCTGTTTCCATATTTTATTCACCTTTTCCAATTTGTTATGGGTGAGATGAAAACTCGGTTGTTTCATTGTGCGTTTCTCCTATTATTAGTGAGTTTTCAGATGGTTTTTATGCAACCATAATAACATGCAATACCTCAATTAATATATTTCTTCATATCCTTCACCCATTTGTCTATTAGAGAATAAAACCGCTCATTTTTACAGATGAGGAAACTGAGGCTTACCTCAAGGGAAGAAAATTATTTTCCTAGTTGCATATTTAGTAAGTAGCAGAAATAAGATGTGAGTATAAATACTCTTACTTCAAATTCAGTGTTCTTTCCATTTTAACTTTTAAGCTGTTAAAGACTGAGAAATTCCTACTACTAATTAAATTGAATTTATTTCAATTAATACTTTTTATTAAGAGCCAAGTCAAGTCCTTTGGTAGGCTTAGAAATTATAAAAGAAGATCTGACACTCATTTAATGACCATTCTTTGGATCAAAGAGTTTAAAATGTCAAAGGAACCTTAGATATTATTTAGTCCAACTATTTTATGAGTGAGAAAATAGGCTTACAGTGCTTAAGTGACTTGCCTAAGGTCACATGTGTTATAAGTAGCAGAGTCAGGGCTCAATCTCAAATACTTCTCTAAATCTAGAGCTTGTTCTACTACATAATGCTGTCTCTCCACAACTGGGAAGAATTTGGATTAAGGAGACATAGGATCATAGAAAGGGAGCCAAAAAGGCACCTAAGGATAGAGATATGATTTGGACCAAAGGTTTCATTGGTCCATCCCTTCATAAGAAACTCACACATGAGAAAATTTCCTTTACCAACATAAGTTGGTAGTTTAGTTGCCTTGAGCCCTGATATGTATGTATCAGAGGGGAGGTTTTCAAGGCTCAGAGATCAGATATATATTAACTACTCCATATTGCCTCCCTAAATCTAACTATCTCATTGTTATGGTTCAAGAATCTGAGGTCAAGTGAGACTAAATGATTGTCCAAGGTCACGTAGATATTAAACTTCAATTTCTCTCACCTTAGCCAGTATTTTTTCCATTGTGGCACACTGCCACTGAGTTCATCTAGGCTTTTGTTTATTTTTGTTTGTTTGTTTTAACAACTCCAAACTCGATTTAAAACATTTCAAGTTTAAAGTTACTAAACAAATCACAGTCTTGATTTCCTCAGCTGCGAAGTGTGGATAGAGACCCTTGCATTTTCTACCACACAGGGCTGATTTTAGGGTAATGGTAGGGAAAGATGAATTATTTGTAATAGAAAGATAAATGCTATAACTCTATCTGACCTTCAGGGTGTCAGTTTTAATTATCCTATACTTTCTGAAGTCTACTTCTTATCAAATAGTTCATCTGATATTGGATTGCTTATGCTTTTACTAGAAGGCCATGAAAATTCAAAATTAACCTAACAAGTATTTACTAAATCTCACCTATGTGCTGTGAGTAAAAAGAAAAAGAGGAATTAGTTCCTGTAACCAAGGACTTGACATTCTGCTGGAGTAGATGAGATGAACACCTATACGCTTATACAAAATTTAAAAGAAGGTAATTTCAGGGGGAAAGCCATAGAAGCTGGAAGATGGGATCAGAAAACACCTTGTGAAATATTGCACTGGGAAACTGTTGTCAGTGTAAAGGTCTTACTCAACTTATCCGCATGGATTGTTCAGCCATGGTTTAATTGCATATGGAGCAACACAGACTGTGCTTCTCTGACCTTGTAAATGAATGAAAAAGACCTGATTTGAACAAACTTTGAAAAACTTGAACTGTAAGTAGCAGAAATAGGAGTAGAGGCCATGAGATTTCCAAATGAAGATGCAGCATGTTCCTGGAAAACAGGATATCCTGGTGAATACATTGTCTTGAAAGAAGCACCATAAAGTACAAACACTGAGCATCTTCTGGGGTTATTTTAATGAATTGACCCTTATGCTTTGAGTTTCTGAGTAGATAAGATAACTAGCAAAAACAAAAGGGAAGGGAAGGAGATATCACATAACCATTTAACTCTTTGTTCTGAATAGGACCCAGGGAGTCAGAGGAAAGATAGAACCAATGACACTGTTGTAGTGTGTGTGTATGTATGTGTGTGTTTCCACATTCTGTATTTGATTTTTGGACAATTTAGGAGTCCCTCTATTGACTATTTAATTAGCTCTTTGTTGCTCTGGACACAGTGGACATTTTTCAGAGTTACTTTTAGAATCAAAAGATTTTAAAACTAGAAGAAACTTTTGAGACCATATTTTACAGTTGAAAAACTTCATACAAGAATCCCAGAGAGCTTAAAGCCACACAAAAAGAACAGCTGAAAGTCAGTTATAAAGAAGTTCAGAAACTGTATAGTCAAGTCCCTACTTGAACACAAGACCTTCCTCCATGACTTCACCAACAAGTGACCATCCAAATTTCACTCCAAATTTTCATTTAAGGGAAACCTACTATCTTCTGGGGGAATCAAATTCTGTGATGGAATAATTGAATTGTTATAAAACTTTGGTTTATTGGTTCTGTTTTATTCTTGAGGCTGAAATGCACCTCTCTAAAATTTCCACTCATGTCTTTTAGGTTAAAAATCTAACTATTCCCCCCTCTTCCACATGACCCCACCACTGCAGTGAATTTGCAATCATGTTAATGTGGGTTTCTACAATGACACTGACGGCAACTCATCCATGCCTACCCATCTTGTGACACTCTTACTCTTGTCTTCCTTTACGTTTTCCACAAGGGATCAGTCGACTTTCTAGGGACTTTCCTTGACTTCTCATGACAGACTGTGGATATTAATTGAGTATGTAGCCTTCTCAACAGTTGCTCTTGGCTTTTTTCTTCACTTGACCAATCATCTGTTATTCTTATCTTCTCTTGGTTATACATTTCTCAAATACCATCTCTTCCGCTGTTTTTATGGGACTCATTCTTTGTAATGTGTTACATTATCATAAAGAAGAATCCTTGAGTTATTTGAAGGAATGCTTTATGTCCCATGTTCATATTAAGAGTATAAATTGCAAAGCTAGTAAATTAACTCTAGTGTTCTTTGAACACAGTACTCCTTCCACCACCCCACAGTTGTTCCCCAAACCCTTGGGCACATGATCCAACTTAAAATGTCAACTTCATAAGTAAAGTTATAAACTTTAAAAGTATCTTCTTTATTACTTCTGAGCTACTCCAAAAAAGCTCTAAAAAGATAGAATGCCAATGTCATATGCAACACAAATCCCACTGGATAATGCCCATTTCCAGTCACAGCACTTATAATGAAATTATCAGGTTACCAACATCAGTAATCATGAAGAATTTTGGTTTTTTCAAGAGTCAATGAATCACAAATCCATAATTAATCATCACAAGTTTTCTGAAATATAGGCATAATTAAGTAATGGTAGAGGGTTCCATGCCAACATTGTAAGAGAAAGCACTAATATTTGTTATATTTTGAAAGAAGTGGAAAATGAAGTCTCTGGCTCAGTGTGACAGTATGATATAATTTCCATAGATATTGCAATAAATTTAATAGAACTTTTTTTTGTTTTATAGCGTCATAGAATTTTAAAAATATTTTTGGAGATGTTTCATAGAAAACCAAAACACGATGCAGTTGTCTCTTCTTGCCTTCTGTGGTTCTCTTTCTTTCTCCCACACATCTACCCTAATTCTTCCCTTTCTAAACATCTGAAATTCTGATACTTCCATTGTATAGAGATAAATTGAGGTGAATATTAAAGAAAGAACACAATGGGAATTCTAGCCAGGATATTCATTGAACATGGAAAGGAATCTCATTTGGACAGGAGTAGAACTTGAAGAATAAGAGATAATATTTCAATATATGGGACCTTTTTGCCAATGCTAGAGGTATATTTAATTTATTAAGTAACTAATATTTGCAAGGTACAATACTAGTTAATAGAGATATAAAGATAGAAACAAAATGTGTCCCTTAACATACTACTGGGATGCATTCTAACACTTTTGCTCTAGCTTATTAGCCAAAACTCCAAAGGGCTATCTTGAGACTTCCTCCTTCTTTTTGTTGATTTATTTTTTCCTGATACAACAGGAAGCTAATCATGGTATCATAGCTTTAGGGCTGTAATGGACCTTGGAGGTCTTCTAATTAAATTCTTTCATTTTATACAGCAGGAATCTGAAGACTAAAGAGGTTACATGGCCTGTCCAAAATTATTCAGCTACTAAGCAGATTATCCAGTCTTCAAATTCCAGTCCTCTGATCCCAAATTTCATGTATTTTCTACTGTATCACACTTTTCCCTTAGCTTCTGGCTTGAGTGAGCTACCATGATTCCCAGGAGTGAGTTGTCTTTAAAGATAACTGTTTGCAATAGTTCAGACAAGATCATCATGAAATTTGCACCTCGGCTACTCTCCCCTCTACCAGCCCAGATTCTGGCAATATAATTTGGGTACTGGTATATGAAGTCAGATAAGGACACCTTCAAGGTTCTATGGTGTGATTATGAAAGAATGAAATGTCCCTTGCTCCATTTTCTGAAATGCCGTGCATGACCTTCCAAAGAGATTGGCATGGCATAGCCCTGGGAAGAAAAATCAGCTTTCATCATCAGAATCTGCTGAAGTTGTTTCCTAAAACATTTTCATTCCATGAACTGCTCAAACAAACATTGTCTCTCTACCCCCATCCCTTCCAGAAGCTGGGTAATAATCACTGAATTGGAAATACAAATTATATTGGAACTTTTCCCTGAACAAAGGGGAAAAGTTTTGTGCTGGTCTCAGAGTTGATGCTTTCCCCTATGACCCTGCTGATTTGGTCTCTCATTATCCCTACCATATCAACAGCTTCTAATAGCTGCTTATTGTGCCTTTTTCAAACCAGTCAACTCCTTTGTTTGGCAACAAGAAAGGGGCCCTGCATTTGACCCTTGGTAGCTTGTTCTGATTTTCCTGGTTGTTTGTGTCTTGCCTCTGAACTTTACAGCCCTGTAATATAAATCCAGTTCAGTTCTAAAAACAAACAGTCACAAGAGGTGCAGATTCTTGGAACTCTTTTACGCTTCCTTCTTCTACTTCTCAGGCACTGGGTTCAAGGCACCTTTGACGCAAAGTCAGAGACTCTTAACCAGGGCTCATGTCTGGTTAATGCTTTAGCAGAGCGTGGCACAAAGAGGAAGCCAGAAGGCCACCAGAAGCTTACTATGCCTTATACATGGTAAGGGCAAAAAACAGAGATTAGGAATCCAGACTCTGGGGCTGGGTATGTTGCCAAGGAGTAGAGCAACAATGATACAGAAATATTGCCATAGCCTCAACACTTAGAAGAGGGGTAGTTGTTGGCTAGAAGGGAGAATCTAATTCAATTGAACATGTTAAGTATCTACCCCTCAGGTAGGAGACCAAGTAAATAGCTTTTGACTTGGAGTCTGGAAGATGTAAATTGAATCCTGCTTCAGACATTTACTATCTGGGTACGTTTTCAAGTTTCTTCCAGCCTCTGTTTCCTCATATTGTAAAATGAAAATAATAATGGGACAGCACAGACTTCTTATGAAAATAACATTTTATATAAGTGCACATATACATATATATATCACATTTATTTGTATATGTGTCCATGTGTGGATAGGCATGTGGATATACATACATACATATACACACATACATACATATACACACACACACATTTATCACACTTTGTAAATTAAAAACAATACACCCAGAGAGATGCTAGCTATTTTTATACTAAATCCAAAATTACTATGCTAGATTTTGGGGGAAAGAAAGTTGAATAAAACATAATGCTGGCCCACAAGGCCATAATAGTCTAGTAAGTTCAATGAGAAAGATACAGAATCAACTGTCGCAGCAGTTGCAGTTTTTAAAAAGTAATAACCATGAAAGATTGGAGGCTACAATCACTTTTGGCTGTATAGATGAGAGAAGGCATGGTGCAGGGAAAATGTCAAAGGTTAAGGAAAGAGGAATTCAAAGAAATGTGTTCACAGGGACAGAGACTTCAACCTGGGAAGTATGTTAGCAGTCATGCAATCATAAGATAGCAGATTTTGCAAACTGTTAAAATTTCAGTGTGAACATGTATACCTCAGAAATAAGCAAAGGCTAAAATCATGACTTGAGCTGTTTTTGTTTGCTTTTTTAATGTCTTGCCTTAAGAAAGTGATGAAGAAAATATTAACACAGCAGATTAAAATTAAATGTATTGTCCTATGCCTAAATTTTTATTGCAGAGAATTGCTATTCATTTAGCAGTTCATCCCTGCACAGGAGGGGAATGAAATATATTCTGTGTAGTTCATGCATTCATTAGATAGATTTCCCAAGTTTTGTCAACATTTTGATAACTATATTGGAACATAATTGGTTTTCTTTCAATTCTATACATTTTATGCTATGTATTTTAAATTATTAGTCTATGACGTCCATAGATTTCATCAAACTTTCCAACAAGTTTCCAGAACATTTACCAAAAAGTCCTAGATCCCCTGATTTTAGAAGCTGAGGCTGAAAGAAGTCAGGAGATTGCCCAAGGTCAATAAGTAGCAGATCCAGGATTCCAAAGCAAGTGCTAGGATTCCAGATTTAATCTTTTTTTTTCCCACTGTCTCATTCTGCCCATATTTATATAGCCCAGGCATAAGGAATATTGTGGGTAACAACATGGAGAGAGAAAAGAGAAGGATGACCATGGGGAATGTTAACTAGAATAGTTTTAATAAAGAAGAGAGTATGTGAAGGAGGGGAGTGTGAGATAAGACTGAAAAGTCAAGAAATAGGTTATTAAAGGCCATGCTAAGGACTTTGGACTTGATCCTCTAGATAGTGACACAACAATTGAGATTTTTGAGCAAGTAGTTAGCTTTGATCCAAAATTCATGCTTTAGAATTGTTACTTAGGTATTCTTTCGAGGATGTTTTAAAAGGGATGGGAGGGAGGCAAGGGGCTTAGGAGATTTTTGTAAGAGTCCAAAAGTGAGATGATGAAGATTTGATTTTAGGTGGAAACAACAGGAGTTGGATAGAGGTAGTAGCAACAGAATGAGTTCAAAGAGTCTATTCTAAAAATAAAATAATAAAGTCATGGGGAGTAGCATGAGGGAAGGGACAATCCTAGAAATATTCCAAAAATCCATGGGAATACAGAATGTAGGGTTGCAATACAAAACCAAAATAAGACAAAATAATACCCTGGAATAAGGACAGGGGCAAAAATTTAGATATGGAATGGATTTTACCAGCCAAAAATTTCTTTCTTTTATTTTACAGATGAGGAAATTGTGACCCCAAATCATTAATTGACTTGCCCAAAGGCTGGACCGGAATTTGAACTCTTGTCTTCTAACTCCAAATCTAGTAGCCTTTCCACTATACTCCATCCACAAAGAAAGCATCTGGATAATGAATTGCTAATGATTAGAAAAGAAATGTTCCCATACCAAGAATAGCCCTTTACAGAAAACATTTGGGAAGTGGTACTTCAGTTCATTGCCTAGGCTTCCTAATTTGGGGGGCTATTATTTACAGCTCTAAGTATGACAAACATTCCAAGTCCATCTATTAACCCATGGTTGACCATAGCCCCAAGGAAATGACTTCAGGCTATCTGTCTGACTGACTCCTGTGTAAGGCTTATTTATACTATTCTCTCTATCATCTCTTATGTCAAGACCAACAACTACTAGGGAAACATCAAAGTTAACCACGGAGGTTTGATGCTGAAACAAACTTCAAAGGCATCCATGATCCCCTCCATTATTGAAAAACCCAAGCACCTGAGTATCACTGTTTTTATTACCTCTGCCATGAAGGTCAATGAAATACAGGTCATTTTATGTGCACAGATGTGAAGGGAAGCAAGCAGAAAACTGATATTCATGTCAGGGATTGTTCATAGTCCCCAGAGACTGGCGTTTTCATCCCAGAGATTTCAGACAATTCCTTTTATTCTGCCAATTTCTGACTGATCCAGATGGCAAGGTACCCCCCTTCTACTCCCAACCAGAGCGGGACAAACGTAATTGTTCTTTAGCATCCAATGCCGAGTAAAGTCTGTGATAGAAACAAAGGCAATACAGTTAAACTGAGTCAAATTTATTAGTAGTCTGTCCTTCTGTATTTTTACTTTTTTAACATATGAAACCACGTAGTCTCAGAAGCTAATAGCTGATGAGGGACCCCTTCTTACAGGAAGGGGCAACTGGAGAGATGAATTTCTTTATGTCTACAAGGTGTAGCTATAAAATAATGAGACTAATAGTTGATTTTTTATGTTACTTCTGAAATCAGTCTTATTATTCCATAACACACACATACACACACACACACACACACAATATTTTTTGGCCCTGAGGTAAAAAGGCTTTAATTTAATCAAAACCTTGGAGAGTAAATAATTAAACCTGGATAATCCACCATTTTTATTGCTAATTAGTCATCGTGAGGTGCTATTGCCACAGGTTGCCAGAGTTCCTAAATTTAGCCAGAGAATATTACATCGATCACAGAGAAAACCAGCCCAGAGTCCCTGGGGATGGTCTGAACGTCAGCAAGTGCGTGGTGGCTCAGTCCACCTCTCACCTGCTAAAAGGGGGGCTCCTTGCTCCTATTAGGAACAATCTGCCTGCTCTCCCACTGCACATAGCAACCAACCAAATGTGATTTTCCATCCTTAACCCCTTGAGGGTCTCTGTTTGAGCATCCTGGCAAGATGATTTGCTCCCTGGGCTCTGGGCTACCTGACTGCCTCTGGACCTGCCTGCTGTGTGTCCTGTCTCCAGCATGCTCCCAAAAAACTCCATGAGCCCAGGAAGGCCTGACAATCACTTCTTCCATGTATACACATATTACAAGTGAATAACAGATTGCAATGGAGGGAACATAGAGTGGTTGCACTGATTTCTGAATGGGACACATCAGCATTTTTAGGGATTTTTCCAGGGAGCACAAGGAAGTAACCATACACTAGACCAGCAGAATCCCCTTCTGACTGTTTCCTGATGACACCACTGCCTATCTGTTAGGTGAGAATCCAACCAAGACGATCTCTGGACTGATCCTATTCCTCTAGTTCAGGGTTGGGCAATGGAAGGAACACACTGTGAGCAAGGATTGTGTTTTACAACCATCCATGATTTCCAAAACTGACACCATTACTATATTTCTGTTCAGGCCTGGGTTCAAAATCCTACCTTTGAAGTTTACTATGTATGGGACTGGGTGATTTATTTTAGGACATGTAAACTCCACTTATTTTTCTCTAACATGAAGAGGGTTGGAAGACCTATTCTCCAAGTGCTCTTCTCTATCTAGAGTTAGGATCCTATGAAATCATCTAATCTCTTTGAGCCTCAGATTCTCTCTTGGAAAATGGGGTAATGCTATATATTTTCTATCTGGTAATGCCATATATAGTCTATCTGCCATTAGGAAGATGGATTAGATGAGATCTTGACATAGCTCTCTTCCACCATTGTGAGATGTATCCAGGAAGTACGGTAAAGATCATTGCAGTGAGAAACAGCAACCCAGCAGTCTATTGTACCCCATTCCATCCACCCACCCACCCACCTACCCTCATTGGGATCACCATATGACCATAGATGAATCATTTAAACTCAATGGACCTCAGTTGCCTCATCTCATCTACAAAATGGTTCATATATCTTCCCTGCCTAAAAATAGAGAGTTCAATGAGGAGATCTCTTGTGATCTCATTCCCAAGCTTGAATATTGATGATGCCTATATTAATGTACATGTTTCTTACATACAGCAAAAAAATTCTACATCTTGGATGGACATAGAAATTCTATAATCTGTTACCCTTCTTTTTGCAGATAAGGAGTTAAGGCCCAGAGAAGTAAGAAGATTTACTCACTTAACTACTAATGTTTCCTCTGAATTGGAAAACAGTGAGAAAGGCCCTTTGTATCTGAGCCTAGCCAGCAGATCTTGGTACCCACAGATTGCTCAATTTGAAGGGAAAGAATAGTGATATGACTTTCACATGCTCTGGCAGGCAAGAGAATGAAAGCTCACTTGAGTCATAGGACTAAAGAAATGATTTAGAGTTAGAAGAGGCAATGAGGTGGTGCAGTGGATAGAGCACTGGGCATAGAATCAGGAAGACATCTTCTTGAGTCTAATTCCCGACTTCCAATACTTACTAACTGTGTGACCCTGGGCAAATCACTTAACCCTGTTTGTCTCAGTTTCCTCATCTGTAAAATGATCTGGAAAAGGAAATGGCAAGCCATTCTAGTATCTTTGAAAAACAAACAAAGAAAACCAAATGGGGCCTAAAGACTTGGACATGATTGAATAATAATCAGATATGACCTCCTCAATTCCCTCTCATTTTATGGAAGAAAAAGAGGGAGATATCACGATTCCAAGGACTGAACTTTGTTTCATGGGACAAGAGTTTAAATGCCAACTCCCTTTCTTCCAGGCAAGTTACTTCTTCAATCAATCAACAAGTCTTTATTGAGTGCTTTGCTGTTGTTGTTCAGTCTTTCAGTTGTATCCATCCTACTCTTTTAGTCTTTCTGACCTCATTTGAGGTTTGCTTGGCAAAGACACTGGAGTGGTTTCCCATATCTTTCTGTAGTTCATTTTACAGATAAGGAAATTGAGTCAGCAGGGTTAAGTGATTTGCCCAGGGTCACACAACTAGTAAGTGTCTTAGGCCAGATTTGAACTCTGAAAGATGAGTCTTCCTGACTCCAGACCCAGTACTCTTATCTACTGACCCACCTAGCTGAGTCTATTGATTGCTGGCTTTGTGTTAAATACTGAAAATACCCAAAAAAAGAAAAAAGAAAGGAAACACATACACACAATCCTTTCCCTTGAGGACCTTACATACTAATGAGGAGGGCAACATATAAATAAATAGGTATGCAAAGATGGACACTGAGTCGAAGCAAGTAACACTAAAGGGGAAGACTCAAGTAACTGGGAAAGCTTCAAACTCTTTGGGCCTCAGGATTACAGGCCTTCCAGACTTGAACAGCAAAAAAGTTGGAGTAGATGATGCTTGTGATCCTACCCAGCTCTAGATTTATGATCCCATGAGGAATAGAGAGGGTAGGAGAGTTACCTAAATTTAAAAGCAAGCTGTTAGGAGGACTAATATTTGAACCAAGGTCTTCTGACTTTAAATCTAGTATTCTTTCTTCTCTACTAAGCTATGGTCTCACACTATATTTGCCAGGGACTTAGGTATGGAGAAAGCAAGGGAATGTAACATTTATTTTGTTTTCTTATTTTTTTGTTCATTTGCTTTAGTACATCTTTGGGTAAGTCTTTGTCCCCACTCTGGATTTATATTTACTACACTAGTTTAGTTGGTCTAGGAGATTTTCCAAGTTCACTTACAGCTCTAATTTTCCAGGTTCTTATAAGCAAGGAGTTATCATTCAGCTCTGGAATATACATGAAAACATTTCACCTGCTAACATAGAATACCCACCTACTTGTCAAGTTGCCACATCCATTTTTTTAAATTAAAAGAATCTCAAGAATACAAATTCTCTTTGTCCTTTCAGCCCTTCCCACAAGCCTTAAGAAGGCAGGAAACATGATATTCATTATTCATGTGAAGTGATGAAAAAAGGCTTTCATATTCACTATGTTGCAAAAAAGGGAGGACAAAAAAAAAAGTGAAAAAATGTGCTTCAGTCTTCATTCAAAGTTTATTACTTTCCTCTCTCTGAAGGTGGGCATCATTTTTCATCAAGTTCTTTGGAATTGTCATGGATCATTGTATTTATCTGAGTAGCTAAGTCTTTCACAGTTCCTTATCCTTACAATACTGTTGTTACTATATGCAGTGTTCTCCTAGTTCTGCACATTTCACTTTGCATCAGATCATATCAATTTTCCCAGGTTTTTCCTAAACCATTCCCTTCATCATTTCTTGTAGCATGATAATATTTCACCACAATCATATGCCACTCTTTTTTAATTTTCATTTTTGCTGGTTCAAGAGATTTTATGTATATTCCCCCATTTAGCACCACTTTATTTTTCCAATTACATTGAAAGATAGTTTTCAATGTTCACTTTTATAAGATTTCGAATTGTAATTTTTTTCACCCTCGCCTCACTTCTCCCCAAGATGGCAAGCAATGTGATATAGGCTAGAGATGTACAATCATATTAAACATATTTCCACATTAGTCATGTTGTGAAAGAATAATCAGAATAAAAAGGAAAAACATAAGAAAAAAAAAGAAAAGAGAAAATTGTATGCTTTGTTCTGCATTCAGACTCTATAATTCTTTCTCTGGATGTGGATAGCATTTTCCATCATGAGTATTTTGGAATTGTCTTAGATTTGGTATTCCTGAGAAGAGCTAAGTCTATTAATGCTGATCATCACACAATGTTGTCGATACTTTGTACAATGTTCTCCTGATTTTCCTCACTTCACTCAGTATCAATTCATGTAAATCTTTCTGGGTTTTTCTGAAATCTACTTGCTCATAATTTCTTTCTTTTTTGTTATTTATTTATTTTAATTAAATTGATTTGTTTGTTTTCTTTTAGTTTACAAGATTCAGTTCTACAATCCCTCGAGTTTCAAATTTTCTCCCCTCCCTCTACTCCTCCCCCCATGGTAGCAAGCAATAAAGTATAGGATCTGCAAATACTTTCACATTGGACATTAGTCTGGTTGAATAGAAGGGTTGTAACCAATGCAGTGAACAATGGGAAAGAAGAAACAAAACCAAATAAGGAAAAGAATGATAGCATGTAGATTGCTTCAGTCTCCATTTAAACTCTGTTCTTTCTAGATCTTTCTCTGAATGTAGACATCTCCTTCCATCCTGAGACTTAGGGAGTTGTCTTATAAGTGTACATTGCTGAAAAGAGTCCTGTTTATCAAAGCTGGTCATCACACATAAGATGTGTCTGTGATTGTGTACAAATTTTTCCTGGTTCTGCAATTCTCACTCAGCATCAGTTCATATAAGCCTCTCCAGGTAAATAGGAAGTCCATCTCCTCCCCATTTCTTTTTTTTTTTTTTAATTTTTTTATTTACTCATTTACTTTTAATTTACAAGATTCAGTTCCACAATCACTTGAGTTTCAGATTTTCTCCCCTCCC
>CM053583.1:33543346-33559875 GCA_028627135.1 Pseudochirops cupreus | reverse complement strand
TACATTCATATACCACAGCTTATTCAGCCATTCCCCAATTGATGGGCATCCCCTATATTTCCAGTTTTTTGCAACCACAAAGAGAGCTGCAATAAATATTTTTGCACATATGGGACCTTTTCCCACTTCTGTAATCTCTTTGGGATATAATCCCAACAGTGGTATTGCTGGGTCAAAGGGTATGCAATTATTTATAGCTCTTTGGGCATAGTTACAGATTGCTCTCCAGAATGGTTGAATCAGTTCACAACTCCACCAACAATGCATTAGTATTGCAATTTTTCCACATCCTCTCCAGCATTTGTCATTTTCCTGTTTTGTCATCTTAGCCAATCTGACTGGTGAGATGTGGTACCTCAAAGTTGTTTTGATTTGCATTTTTCTAATCAATAGTGATTTCGAGCATTTTTTAATATGCTGATAAATATCTTAAATTTCTACCTCTGAAAACTGCCTGTTCATATCCTTTACCATTTATCAATTGGGAAATAACTTGTATTATTATAGATTTTATTTAATTCCCTATATATTTTAGAAATGAGGTCTTTATCAGAGACACTGGTTGTAAAAATTCTTTCCCAATTTCCCACTTCCCCCTTAATCTTGGCTACTTTGACTTTGTTTGTACAGAAACTTTTCAATTTAATGTAATCAAGATCATCCATTTTGCATTTTATAAATCTCTCTAACTCTTTCTTGGTCATAAAGTCTTCCCTACTCCATAAATATGACAGGTAAACTATTCCTTGCTTCCCCAAATTACTTACATCATCAGCCTTTATACCTAGATCGTGTGTCCATTTAGCCTTGATTTTGGTGTAGGGCATTATATGATGGCCTATACCCAGTTTCTGCCATACTATATTCCAATTTTCCCAACAGTTTATGTCAAATAGTGAGTTCTTATCCCCAAAACTGGAGTCTTTGGGTTTATCAAACAGTATATTACTATTATCATTGACTACTAAGTCTTTTGTACCCAATCTATTCAATTGATCCACCACTCTATTCCTCAGCCAGTACCGAGTAGTTTTGATGACTGCTGTTTTATAAGAGAGATTAAAATCTGGTATGGCTAGGCCACCTTCTCTAGCATTTCTTTTCTTTAACTGCCTTGATATTCTGGACCTTTTGTTCTTCCAAATGAATTTTGTCACAATTTTTTCTAGCTCTATAAAGAAATTTTTTGGTAGATTTATTGGTATGGAACTAAATATGTAATTTAATTTAGGTAACATTGTCATTTTTAATTTATTAGCTCAACCCAGCCATGAGCAATTGATGTTTTTTTTTTCCAATTAGTTAGATTTGATTTTATTTGTGTGAAAAGCATTTTGTAGTTATGTTCATATAGATATTGGGTTTGTCATAATTTCTTACAGCAGAATTGTATTCCATTACACAACTTGTTCAGCCATTCCCCAAATGATGGACATCCCCTCAATTTCCAATTCTTTGCCACCACAAAAAGAAGTGCTATAAATACATATATTCATACATATGGGTCCTTTCTCTTTTTCTTTTATCTTAAGAAACAGTCATGGTATTAATGAGGTAAAGGGTAATTATAGTTTTATAGCCATCATAGTTCCAAAATATTCTCCATAATGGTTGGACCAGTTCACAACTCCACCAATAGTGCATTAGTGTCCCTATTTTTCCACATCCTCTCCAGCATTTGTCATTTTCCTTTTTTGTCATGTTAACCAATCTAGGAAGCCGCATTTCCAAGTTTGTCTCTATTTGTGCATTCTGAATAATGAATAGTAATTAATTTCAACTCAAAGTACAGTTAAAATATTAAGGAAATGACAGCCTGCTTTGGTCTGACATGATAAAATAATAGCATATACACCATACACCATCAATAACAACAAAAATAGTGGACTCATTTCAGTAATGTTTTGTGATTCCCAGAGTGCTTTTCCAAAAGCACTGGCTGGGGTACGTAGTGAACACGTTATACCAGTTTCTATGGATGGAAAAACTGAAGATCACACAGAAGAAGTCACTTGTCTTTGGTCACATAGTCAAGTGTGAGTCCATAGAATGAAACAGGGCTCATGACACTAAACCTACTGCTCCTTTCTATTATATCATTCTGTGTTTTATTTTTCCTGAATAGTTCTCAAAGTGGTTTGTGAGGCCCCTTAATGCGCCAACATTCTAGGAACTCACATAGCAATTTGTACCTCTCATATATTTATCACATTCTGTTTGTATTAAAGTAATTCAGATGAAGAATGTGCATTGCCTGGATTACGACATGTAAGTAGGACAGATAGTAAGTATAACTGACCTGTTGGAACATAGATTTTGGATTGCCATTTTGTGTGGACAATGAATTGAGCACAAATTTGCAGAAGAGAAAGACAGTGGGATGGAGTATAACTATGAAATTGTACAACTCATCCTTTTCTATTGCCACTATTTTCTTGGAGATGTAATATAACTGTGAAATATGGAATTTCATAGTATCAGTAGAATCAAAATTGAGGATGACCCAAATGTCAAAGAAGAGACATATGGTGGTAGCAAGCACCAACAGGTGTCAGCATGTTATCAATAATGACATGAGTGTAAGAGTTGGAATCCAAAGCATTATATGGGAAATATATGATCAGAAAGGTAAATAGCTCAGTAATTTAGAGAGAGGGAATTTCAATATATAGATACCATAAGTTATGCAATGGTGTCCAAACAAAATCCAAAGACCAAAAGAAAATCCTGGTGCACTTTGGGTAGATTAGTTACAGGGTGTGGACAAGAATGACGAATAAGGTATAAATGAGCTGCAATCAATATTAGAGATGGGAATACCCACATTGATGATTTTCATTGAAGTGACTCTATTCCCTTTTTAAGACTACAATACACTCCTTGAAATCAGGGTTGGCATCTTTTTCCCTTCTTACATGTCTCAAGGACTTTTCATAGTGAGGTGTATAAAAGTAGACAGTTAACAAAAATCCATAGAATTGAACGGATCTCAAAGTACTTTAGAGAGATTCCTGCTTTTTCTTAAAACAAAAAATCTGTTAAAGTATTACTTCTAACTCCTTGGTGAGGTCATAGGTGGACAAAGAACAAGGTGCAAGGTAGTATTTTTCTTCTTAGGAAAGCAATCTTGTAACTTTCTGAATATTGTGCAATTGAAAGATGGAGACTTTCAAAGCAACAGCCTTTGGAAAGAGAAATAATGGGGATGGTACATGACACCTAAGCTATCCTGACTAGCACAAACCTGAGATAAAATGAGAGGGAAATTTTATCAATGGTAATTACTATGCACAAATATTAATTGCAATCCCCATATCTACCTTAGAAGTCTTTCAATGGATGGTTCAGGAGCAATTCTTGCTTTGGGCAGGATTTTCATTGAGAGCCTAAGATTCTATGGCTAAGAAACATTATGGTGCTGTGGAAATGCCAATTCTACAGAAGAAAACCTAGGTTCAATTCCAAGGTTCAAATGAACTTATTACCTATGTCACTTTCTGAAAAATCCTCCTCCCTAACAGATTGATCATATCTGATAATCTGTGATTCTGTTGTCCATATCCATGAGGTATCAATTCTTCAAACACCACTATAGCATTTCAGAAGTAATGCATTCCTGGGAATTGGGCAAACTTTATGGGTGGATAGGTCATTTAATACACTGCATATTTTCCTTTAATATGCCATATGACACACCAGAAATAAAAATGAATGTCACTTGACTAATTCTTGTAAATATCCAAAAATCAATTAAGAGAAGGGTGGTACGTGAAAATCTGGAAAAGGAAGCAGTGATAAGCAATCAGCCATATTCAATGACTTCCTCAAGAATAAGTCATCTCAGACTAAATTCATTTTATTTTTTAATTGGTCATGGGAAGGCTATTGATGTAGTTTATTTAGAATTTAGGAAAGCATTTTAAACAGACTATCACTTACTCTTATAAACAAGATAGATATATGTATTCTAGCTAATAGTACAGTCAGGCAGAGGTAGACCTGATTTAATGGCTGGTAACAAAGTACAGCAATTAATCAGTTGACTTAGAAGGAAGTCTTTAATGACAAAAGGGACTTGGGTTAACCTGATAATCCAAACCTTGAATTAATGAATAAGTGCTAAATTTATCAGATTTTTTCTGTGGCAAAAAGCTGTGAGAAATTCTCAAAACATTGACACAATCAAGATGCCAAAATCCTGACAGGTTAGAATGTTCGAACAAAGTGAATAAACTGAAATACAATAAATTGCAAAGAAAAGTCTTATCCTTGGGTAAAAAATACTTTGTATGTCCAATATAGGAGAAATAGGGTTTTCCTTCCAAAAAAAAAAAACTTGGAGAATTGTAGATCTTACATTATAGAAACTAAGGTCATGTGAACTAACAAAAAATATTGGAACAAAAATTCTAATGTGATTTATACTAAAATAAGAAAAGTATATTCACTTCTAGCCTGGGGTACATAATGCCTCCAGGGCTCTGTGATAAGAAGTAGAAAGGATGGATAAAACCCAAGGGTAGGGACTGTGTATGTAAGCTCTGAGGACTAACAGCAATCAATGATCAGTACAATGCCAAAGCTGGATGTTAAAAGATTAAAAAAATGACATCCCAGGACGAGAGGATTTAATTTCCTTAAAATTCAGTCTTGAGGTGGCATTTTAAGATACAGTGCTCTTAACCCCAAAGATCCAGGGTAGCACTAAACACTAGTGATGGATAGGTGAATAACCTAGGGGACACAGAGTGATCCAGAAAAGTTTGACCACTCCCCATAAAAATAAACAAAGGAAAAGTATCCTAGCACAAAGCACTAATTCAGGAATAAGGATGAAGAAATGAGAAAGTCAAAGAAAAAGGTGAATAGTAATGAAAATTATTATAAAACCAAAAATCTATCTGAGGGAGAAATTAATTCTATAACAACCACAAGCAGAGACTTGAGAGAAAACAATGGATTTACCAGAACTAAATGATTACCTATAAGAAATGAAATGAGATACTTTTTAAACAAAAGAAATAAAAAGCACTGGAAGAAAGAATCTGAAATAGAATAGTTATGAAAAGGAAGTGGCAAACAGTCCAAGAATGGGACTCTCTAAGGATCAGCATTGGTCAAAGGCGAATCAAAGAATTCATAAAAACAGAAAGGTATTTAGAATTAAATAAAAAAAACCTAAAAAATAAAAACAGAAGAAAATGTAAAACATCTGAAATTAAAAAAAAAAGATTTTTCTGAAGAAAAGGTCAAGGAGAGATAATTTAAAAATTACTGGAGTCCTTGAAAATCACTATGATCACAATAAGAAAATTCCTGGATACCATATTCCAAAAAGTCGTAAATGAAAACTGTCCAGATCTATTAGAACTAGTGGGGAAAGTAAAGATAGGAAGAAAGAAATCCTTGGAGCAGCTAGGTGGAGCAATAAGTAGAGCACCAGCCCTGGAGTCAGGAGGACCTGAGTTCAAATCCGACCATAGACACTTAACACTTACTAGCCGTGTGACCTTGGGCAAGTCATTTAACCCCAATTGCCCTGCCCTCCCCCCTCCAAAAAGCCAAATAAAATAAAAATAAAATATTAAAAAAAAGAGAAATCCCCAAAGAAAAAGTTCCCAGAATGTAATATTAAAAAATGAGAGAGAGAAAAACAGGAAGGGGGGAGAGGAAGGAAAGGAGGGAGAGAGGGAAGAAGGGACAGAGAGAGACAGAAAGAGAGTGAGACAGAGACAGACAGAGAAGAATATTGTAAACATTCACAAAGTGGTTTGTATATCAAGGAATTATAGACAGCATCAAACAATAACTGATATCTTCTACATATGAGAAGAGATCTTGGAAGATAAAGTCTTAAAACCAAAAATAACTTATTCTCCAAAACTATAGGGGAAAAAGAGATCTTTAATGCATTAGAGCACTTTCATTCATTTCTAATGGAAAAAAAAAAACAACAAAAAACTATGACTGATTAGGAAGTCTGAAACACATACTCAAGACTGGAAAGAAACATAAACCAATAAATATATTTGAGTAGTTGGAATACATGTTATGATTAGGTAGGATTGACATTCAAACACACACACAGACACACATTGTACACATACACACACACACACTCACACACAAACAAACACATACATCTATCACAAATATCCCCTCATAACCTTAATTTCTTTAACATTTATTTAAGGAATTAAATGTGGGGGGAAAGGAGTCCTGATGTTGAATTTGATCTACTATGAGGGCATGAAGAATGAAAAATGGAGGGAAGAAAAAAGTAATACAACAGTGAATAAAGGAAGAAGAATGAGCTATTTTAATTTAATTTGGTTTTTATTATATTTGAACTATAAATATAGGGAGGAAAACATTGGGGAATGGGAATTACATGAAACTCACTGTTCTTAGTAGATATAAAATACTTGAACACGTAAGGAAAAATTTGTGTAGCAACATATCAACCTCAACAGGTTAAAAAAAATGTGATGGAGGGTTTAAGAAGTACAATTCTGGGGAGAAAAAAGCTGTAGGCAAAACTCATTTTATTATCCTGAAGGGGAAGAAGAGAGGCGAGGGAAGGACAACTAAAATCTAAATATATGCCTTAGGTTGTCTTTTGGACAGCTGGGAAAAAGCTAGGCAAATGGCTGTATGTTATCTTAAAGGAATACTTTTGCATGCTAAGAAATGATTAAAGATGAGCTCAGAAAATTTTACTATGAACTGATGAAATGTGAAATGAGCAGAACCAGATGAATAATTTATACAAAAACAAACAATATTTTAAAGAAAAATAAATTTGGAATGCTCAAGAATTCTCTTGATTTCAATGACCAATTATGTCTTGAAACTATCATGAAGAATATTACTCACCTCCACACAGAACAGTTATGGACACAATTGGCAGGAAAAGATGTGGGGTTTGGAAACAGCCAATGACTGAATCCATTTTGTTTGACAATAGAGTTATTTCTAACACACTTTTTTTAAAAAAAGAAACTATTATTTTTCCTCTTGACAAATAAATATGAGAAGAGGTAACTCAATAATATAGTTACTAAAGTAGCAAGGTATTGAAACATTTTTCAAATGGACAAAGGAGTTCAGGGCAAAACAAAGGGAAACAAGATGTTTCTTTGAAAATTATACATAGAATTTATTATGCATTTTATATTTTAAAGCATTCTATTTTTTCAATAATATGTAAAATCCAGTTTTAAAAAAGTAGAATTTCAAATTATCTTCCTCACCCCACCCTCTTCTTACCCCTTAGAAGAAAAGCAATTTGATACAGTTTACACCTGCGCATTAACACAAAATATTTCCATATTAATCATGTTGTGAAAGAAAACACAGGTCAAAAAACAAAAATGGGAAAATTAAAGAAAGTGAAAAATAGTATTACTTAATCTGCATTTAGATTTTATCATTACTTTCTCTGAAGGTTATATCATTTTTCTTAAGTCCTTCAGAATTGTCTTGGATTTTGTATTGCTGAGAATATCTAAGTTATTCATAGTTGATCATCATAAAATATTGATGTTGCTATGTACAATATTCTCCTGGCTCTGCTTACTTCAGTTTGCATCATTTCATATAAATCTTCACAGTTTTTTTTTTTCTGAAAGGATCCTGCTTATCATTTCTTATAGCACAATGATATTGCAGAACAATCATATACCAAAATATGTTTAGCCATTTCCCAGTTGATGGGCATCGCTTCAATTTCCAATTCTTAGACACTAATAAACAGCTTCTATGTATATTTTATATTGGTTCTTTCTTTTTTTTTTCCTTTGGTGTTTTTGTGTCATATACCTAGCAGTGATATTCCTGGGTCAAATAACATGCACAGCTTTATGGCCTTTCAGACACAATAACAAAATGTTCTCCAGAATGGTTGGATAAGTTCACAACTATCAACAATGCATTAGGGTCATAATTTTTCCACATTCCCTACAATATTTCTCATTTGCCTTTTCTGTCATACTAGCCAATCTGATATGTGTGGGGTGGAACCTCAGAGCTGTTTAAATTTGCATTTTTCTCATCAATAGTGACTTAGAGCATTTTTCATAAAACTATACAAATATGTATATATACATACATATGTACATAGACATATTCATATATATCTATATATTTGTTTTCTTCATCTGAAAACTGCATTTTCATAGCCTTTGACTATCAATTAGGAAATGACTAATATTGTTATAATTTGACTTACTTCTCTCTGTATTTGAGAAATCAGATTTTTATCAGAGAAACTCATTGTAAATTTTCCCCTAGTTTTCTGCTTTCCTTCTAATTTTGGATGCATTGTTTTGTTTTTTTCCCGTGTAAAACCTTTTCATTTAATGTAATCAAAATTATGGATTTCATATCCCATAATTCTCTATATTTCTTTTTTGGTCACAAATTCTAACATTATTCATGTATGTGACAGATAAACTATCCCATACTTCCACAATTTGAATATGGTATCACCATTTATGTCTAAATTTTGTACCCATTTTGAACTTGTCTTGCTATATGCTTTGAGATGTTGATGTATACTTAGTGTCTTCCAAACTTCTTTCCACTTTTCCTAGCATTTTGGCTAACCGGTGAATTATTGTACCAAAAGCTGGGATCTTTGCATTTATCAAACACTAGTTCACTATTCTCTTGCATACTCTTCATTGTGTACCAAATTTATCCCACTGATCCACAACTCTATCTCTTATGCAGTAAAAGATTGTTTTAATGATTACCACTTTATAATAAAATTCGAGATTGGGTATGGCTAGATCACATTCTTTCACATTTTCACAAATTAGTTCCTTTAATAGCTTTGACCTTTTGTTCTTTTACATGAATTTTGGTATTCTACTTCTAGCTCTATAAAATACTTTGGTAATTTGATTGGTATGGCACTTAACATTAAATTAAGTTAGTTAGAATTGTCATTTTTTATTATCTTGGCCTGACCTACACATGAACAATAAATATGTTTCCAATTGTTCAGATCTCACTTTATTATTGTGAAAAATGTTTTGTAATTGTGTTTATATAGTTCATGGGTTTGCCTTGGAAGGTAGATGCTCAAGTATTTTATATTGTCTACACTTACTTGAAAGGGAATTTCTCTGTTTTTCTCTTGCTGTTGGACTTTGTTAAAACGCAAAAACAAACAAATAAATAAATAAAATGCTGAGGGATTTTGTGGGTTCATTTTATATTTTTGTATCTTGAAACTTTGCTAAAGTGGTTAACTATCTCAAGTACATGTTGATAGATAATACTCTAGGACTCTTCAGATATTCCATCATATCATCTGCAAAGAGTGATAGTTTTATTTCCTCATTGTCCATTCTTATTCCTTCATTTTTCTGTTGTCTTCTTCATATAGCTATCATTTTGAGTACAATATTGAATAATAGTGGCGACAATGGATACCTTGCTTTTTCTTTGTTTGAGATCATAATTGGAATCCTTATTTTGTTTTGTATTATTTCAACTGAAGCATAATAGATTTTGCTTCAGCCCCTTTGATGTAGAAATTGCAAAATCCTGTGTTATCCTGAC
Organism: Pseudochirops cupreus; assembly: GCA_028627135.1. NCBI lineage: Eukaryota > Metazoa > Chordata > Mammalia > Diprotodontia > Pseudocheiridae > Pseudochirops > Pseudochirops cupreus. The sequence goes on along the minus strand of CM053583.1, from coordinate 33,550,305 downwards.
TGTGGCACCATATATTTAAATTGTTCCCATCTGGCAGCTTGAAACATTTTGTCCTTTATCTGGGAACCCTGATATATTCTTGGACTATAATATTTCTGGTAGTTTCACTTGAAGTAGTTTTCATCAACATTGAGTTTCAGGTAATCATGGAATCTTTCAAATTATAGTTTACTCTTTGGCTCTAGGATATCAATGCACTATTTTAAAAAAAATTCTCAAAATATGGTTTCTAAACTCTCTTTTTAGTCACAGCTTTTAGGTAATCCACTAATTCTTTATCTCTCCTCGATCTATTTTCAAGGTCAGTTTTTTTTTTTTTCCAATTAAACATTTCACAATTTCTTCTATATTTTCATTCTTTTGATTATGTTTTGTTTCTTGATGTCTCATGGAGTCACTATTTTTCACTTTCTCAATTCTATTTTTTTTTCAGGAATTACTTTCTTTATTGAGGTTTTATACCCCCTTTTCCATTTGAACTTTTCTATTTTTAAATGAGTTGTTTTATTCAGTGAATTTTTATACATCTTTTCCCATTTTTGTACTTCTTTTACCAACCTCTTTTTTTCATTAATCTCTCGTATCACTCTCATTTCTCCCAATTTCTTCTCTGTCTTTCTTATTTGATTTTTTCTTACTTGAGTTCTTCCAGGAAATCTTTTTTTTTTAAATCTGAACCCAATTTGTTTTATTCTTTGAATCTTTGCTTATAGCCCTTTGGCATTTTTTTCTTCTTTTGAATTTCTGTTTCAACCTTCCCTATGCCATCATAACTTTCTGTGGTTAAGTTATTTTTTTAGCCTATTTCTTTGCTTTTAGCTTTATGTTAAAGTTGGGCTCTTCTCAGAGTGTTAACTCTCTTCCAAGCTTTAGGCTTCTTGTACTGCTATTTTCAGAGTTAATTCTGAAGACCCATGAGTTTTCAGATCTTCCAAGATGGTATGATTTAAGGAGAGGTGTGGTCATTTCTCTCCTGGTCTGTGAGTTATATACATACACACATATACATATATGTATTTTATGTATAGGTGTGTGTGTGTGTGTGTGTGTGTGTGTGTGTATGTGTGTGTATTTGAGCCATTTAGACTGGTGAAGTAAAGATTTAGGGTACACATAATTGTAAAAGAGATTGCTACAACACTTTGAAGTAATAGGTACCCAATTGTATCTGAACTAGTTTATCTAGAAGAGAAAGTGCTTTAGGCAAACATATGGAATCAGAGGTTTGGCATCAACCTGGTACCCTTTATATCACCAACAACTAGAATAGCATCAAATGAACTATGATAAAACAACAGCCTAGTTAAAAGAAGGGATAATAAGGAAACTCATTAAGAAGGATGAATGAACAACCGAATTTAAGTATAGCTCCTTTCCATAATTGTAAGGTAAAAAGAACTTTGCCAAATTTAGTAAATAAAAAAGCAATAAATAAAAATTAACAAATCATAAGACAGTATAAAGAAAAATAACAGGAGAAGCAGATAGCCTAATACTGAAGGAAATTTTACCAGGGATTAAAAAAGGCCAAATAATTAATAAAAAAAATACAATATAAATAAATATTTCAACCTGAGGAAGTATCCCAACCCTATAGAAAGATGAGAAAAAGAAATTCCATCAACAACAGAAAATTGAAGGTATATCTTTCACAACTGTGTCTAAGAGGAAAATGGAAAAACAGACAAGAGATATACAATTACAAAAGATAAAACATACTATGCCTATGTATACATACGCATACCCATAGAAGTTGTGTATGAAAAAAATCAAAGTAGCGAATGTAAGAAAAAGGAACTACGGATGGGGGCTAACATATCTTTAACGATCAGCTATGATAAGTGTGAAATATCTAAAATATATCAGTGATTAGACAAAAGTATATGACTAAGAAATTTTCCAAATGAATAACTGACCAAAGGTCAAAATATCTTTTGACAGAAGAAATGCAAATTGTCAACCAACACAATAAAAAAAAAAAGTTCTAGATCACTAGTAAGAAGAGAAATTTGAATTCATTAATTTAAATATGTTTAGGTTTCCTTCAAACTCATCAACCATGCAATGATTTTAAAAGGTTAACTTTTTTTCTTTTCATCTTGGAGAGGTTGTGTGAAAACACAGGCTACAACGACAGTTACAGTTGTTGGAGCTATTAGTTGGTTCAACTATTCTAGAAAGCAGTTAAGAATTATAGGATGAAAATTACTAAAGTGTTCATAACTTTTTTTTCATCAATCTTATGACTGAACAAAATCCTTAATGAAGATAACAAGAGAAAGAACCCATATTCTATCATAGCAAAAGTCTGGAAAAAGTGGTTGTTATTTGGTTAAAGGAAGGCTGTAAAATTGTGGTATGATAGTGTTATGGATTTTTTTTTTTACTTAACCACAAGAAATAAGGAAAATAAAAAACTCATTGAAATAAAGGATGATGTATGCAAACTAGTCCAGAGAGGGAAAATAATTGAACTCACACAACAATATACATAAATATAGACATGTTAATGAAAATAGGACAAAGACACAACATGATTTAGATAAAAGGTAATGACCAGTGTTGGTTCTGGGGGCTGATGCTGCAACACACTTCTAACATCTCAATATAAAGATGGTGGATACCATAAATAGAATTGTATATAGCCTAGCCAATAGTTGTGATTAAAATTAACATAATTAAGAATATGAATTTTAATTTATTGGAGTAAAATTGCAATATAAAGCATAAATTAAATCAATAAACCTTTTCTTAAAAAATAATTAATACTATGAAAAAGTGGAATGAACTGTGTTATAATTGTCACTTTCTCTTCTTTCAACATCTCTAAGCAATAGTATTGCCCACTCGTCAGGAAAGTTGAATACGAATTCATGTTCAAATATAGATTAATCAAATATCATCTGAACTCTGTTCCACTTGTGACATTCTATGGTTCTATAATTTGAGTGGAGTAAAAGTAATTCTCCCAAGCAACCAATAAGAATGCATTAAATGCCAATTAAGCAGAAAGACAGCTGGTATGGGGAATGGGAACAAGGAAGATCTGGGCTCAAATCCTGAATGACACTTGGTTTCTGTATGACTCTGGGTAGGTCATATAACAGCAATAGCAAGAATAATAACTAACACCAGTACTCACTATATTCCAGGCACCTGGCTAAACGCTTTAGAATTATTATGTCATTTGAGTCTCACAATGATTTCTGTTGTTCATTCTTTTAAGTCAGGTCCAATTCTTTGTGACTCCCTTTGGTATCTTCTTGGCTAGATGCTAGAGTGATTTGCCATTTCCTTTTCCAGCTCGTTTTATAGATAAGGAAACTGAGGCAAACAGGGTTAAGTGACTTGCCCAGGACCATCTAGTCAGTAAGTGCCTGAGGCCAGATTGAGCTCACCTTCCTGACTCCAGGCACAGCACTCCATCCACTGCTCCACCCACCTCCCTAATCACTCTAGATCTCAATTACCACATCTGTAAAATGAAGAATTGGATATGATGATCTTTAATGTTCTATCCAGTAAAAAAAAAAAATGATGGTTCTGAGAATAAAAGATTTCATCTTCCTTTTAGCTCCAGTTGTCTATGATTCATTCAGGTCAATTAGTTAAACAATCAATAAACATTTATTAATCATTTTCTTTATGTATTTGATCCGTATTCTCTATGAGGATCTATAGCCCTGTCCTATAACACTGTCCTTGATAGGGCACATAGAGGACAAATGCTGCTTATTTATACTTAAAGCTTTGGGTAACAACAGGTTTCCCCATCTCTGGAGCTTTGCTTATCATCAGTAATGGCTACCTACCACCCCACTTCTCCTGTTAATGGAGTCAGTCAGGAAGTATGAATGTTGTTTCCTTTGTTCTTTGCTGATCTGCTAGATCCTGAATGTGTTAATCTGATGTCTTGGAGTCCACACGCTTCCTGTCTGCATGTCACAGATGTTGAGATCAAGGCAGAAGAGTATCAGTGGAGTGATTGCCGGTGACAAGTGATAGGAAGGAAATGTGTGGGTATCAAGGTGGGTTTAATTGGAAAGTGCTTAGAGACACTGTGCAGTATAATGTAACTTTGGAACCTATTAGTGAGGGAGCCATAGGGGCTCCAAATAGATGTGAAGGAGACTGTGGTTAAAGGTACAAGACATGAAAAATGCCTAGGGCTTATGGATGAAGCCAGCGGAATTGTGACCCTTGGATTCCCTGAAATTTGTCGGAGTATTCTGAAAATAGTAACCTTAGGTTACAGGGTTGGGACAGGCAGAATCTTGGTGGAAAACAACTGGACCATCAGTAGATGTTCTTACTTTCTTTATTCATGGTTTCAATGCTTATTTTCCTTGTTTCTTCATTTAAAAAATCTTCAAAATTGTTTATTTTTTATATTGACATTATAATATAAACTGCTTTTCTGGCTTATTTCTCTCTGTATGCCTTTATGTCTTTTTATACCTCTTTAAAATAATCTATTTGCTCATTTTTTACAACATAATAATATTCTATAACATTCACTGACCGTTACTTTTTCAACCATTCTGCAATTGATGGACATCATTTTAGTTTCTAGTGTTTTGTTACCCTAAAGAGAACTGATAGATTAGATATAGATATAGATACACACAGGTATATATACATATGTATACATATATACACACATATAACACCTATGCATATGTGTATGTATATATTTATATATAAGACTTTTATGTAATCAAAAATTTCCTATTTTATCTTTTGTTACCCTCTCTATCCCTTATTTGGTCATGACCTCATGAAGTATAGATATATAGGAACTGAACTGTCAGAGAATAGCAGAGCAAGTATGGGACATAGTGGGAGAAAAAGCATGGAGGAGAAAACACATCTGTTCCTAATGATGAGTTTAAGTCTGTTAAAATATTCTGGAAATCTATAGGACAATAATTTCAGAGTTTAAAGAACCTTAGAGCTCATTTTATCCAACCTTCCCCCCTACTGCAATTTTTACATGAAGCTATGGAAATGAAGACTTGGCTATGATCACTCTGTAAATTGTTGGCAGAGCTATGCTTAAAGGTAGATCTAAAAATTCCCAATATAAGGATTTTTTCACTACAGCACATTAAATGGATGGAGCCAACTGATCAGCAAAGGTGAAAGGGAGAGTTTAATCTCTATGGCCCTCAGTCTCCTTATCTATAAAATGAAGGAAATAGACTAAATGACCTATTAAATCCATCTTAACTCTAAAATCTAATGGCTTCATGAACTTGGTGTTAGGGTTGGGTCATCTCAAAGTCTGACCTGGTGTGTATAGCACACGTTAGTCTGCTTGCTCCTGAGGTATTTATAATCTGCTTTCTTGTATACTTCCTGGCTAGGTAGGAAGCTATTTCCCACTTGGGTTTACAAATGTGGAGATAATATCCATAGCAGATAAATGAAAGGGTACAATAAATAGCTCATGAAGTCAGCTAGGGGCCCTATAAATCCATTTCAAAAGAATTGGTCAGACCCAGCAGACAGGAAATTTTTTTCAAAGTTTTCAAGTTGGGTGGTCCTTTGTTCTTGTGATGCACAAACATAACAGGTTTGACTCAACAGGAGATGACACATCAAGTACAGGGAGTTTTAAAAAGTGCTTCTTAACCTTGCTAAGAAATACTGGATTTGAGTATGTAACAGAACTGGAATATTGCTTTCTGATCCTCAACCATCATCAGTCCACCAAAGATGAGAGACATTACTTAAAAAGGAAAAGGTGTGTGTGTACATAGGGGGATGAGGTTCTTTGGCAGAATAAGTACAGTTAATATTGACAGTGTTGGTTGGAAACAACTTGACTCTTAAAAATAAGCCTTTGTGTGTATGCAAAGTTAGAAATATAACCCCAGGAGTCTAAAGATACAGTCTGGATAAAGAGAATATTTCAAAATCCTCTTCCTTCCCCACTGATACTTTCTGGAAAGTTTTTAATGTGCCTCTTATAAATTCTAGCATTTCCACTCCTTCCTATCAACTCAAACAGCCAGATGGAGTTTCGCTACCATTTGTTTGTTAAACTGATACTGATAGAGACTTCTTTTGATGGCTGCGTGAAAAAGTCAAATTAATTAAATTAAAAATTAAAAATTAAATTAATTTAAAAATTTTTTAAAAATAAACACAGTTATCTGCTCTGAGCAAAGTACTGAGGTCCTCCCCAAGAGGATGAGATAGAAAAGAACTAAGAATAATAGAACTCTTCCAGAGTGCTTCCCAGACAGCAATCCTGGGGGCACCATGGGAGGAGGTAGTCTATATCTTATCATCTCTGTTTACCAAATAAACAAATAGGAGCAAGAAAATTTTCAGTGATGATCTGAAGGGGCAATGCTTGGCCAGTGCTTTGATACCCTTGGGGCACTATATGAGTATCAGTCTCAGTTTATTCATCTGTGAAATAGAGAAAATTCAACTGACCTCCTATGGTTGTCATGAAAAACAAATAACACATGGAAAGCCTTTTTCAAATCTTAATATACTATCTAAATTATTATTTATTATTATTATTATATGGTTTTATATCATATGCTATTATATGCTGCTTCTATTGTTGTTTAGTTATTTCAGTCATGTCCAACTCCATTTGACAGATATCATTTAGATACTTTCCTTTCATAGCTCATTTTACATATAAGGAAACTGAGGCAAAGAAGGTTAAGCAACTTGCCCAGGGTTACACAGTTAGTAAGTATCTGAGGCTGGATTTGAACTCACAAAGAGGAACCTTTCTGACTTCAGGACTGACACTCTACTCATTGGGTCACCTAGTTGCCCACCCTAAAATCCTTAATTATTTTCATTGCTGGTTGTGGGCAAGGAGGTAACTGACTACAAGGTAAGTGCTTAAGGTTGTGACATAATTCTAGCTGACTATGTCTCCATCAGGGAGCTCAGAATGTTGATGCTTACCTATTTAACTCTGTTACATT
>CM053583.1:33508387-33542846 GCA_028627135.1 Pseudochirops cupreus | reverse complement strand
AAAAAAAAAAGAAAAAAATTATCAAACAAACAAAAAAAAGAGAATAGCTAAGTCATTTACAACTGTTTATCTTACAATATTGCTGTTACTTTACACACAGTACAATTCACTTTGCATCAGCCCATGCAAGTCTTTCCAGATTTTTCTGAGAGTATCCTGCTCATCATTTCTTATAGTACAATAGTATTCCATCATAATTACATGCCACAACTTGTTCAGTCATCCTCCCAATTGATGGACCTCCCCTCAATTTCTAATTGTCCCCAGAAAGGAGATGCAATAAATATTTTTGTACATATAGTTGCTTTTTGTTCTTTTAAAAAATCTATTTTAGGATACCAATCTAGTAGTGGTATTGCTAGGTCAAAGGGTATGCATGATTTCATAGCCTTTTGGACATAGTTCCAAATTGCTTTACAGAATGTTGGTGTCAGTTTAAAACTCCACCAACAGTGCATTAATGCCTCATTTTTTCCCACATTCACTCTAACATTTGTCATTTACCTTTTCTTTCCTATTAGTCAATCTAATAGCTATGAGATAATACCCTCATAAGTGTTTTAAATTGCATTTCTCCACTCTATAGTGATTTAGAGCAATTTTTCACATGCCTATACATAACTTTGATTATTTCATCTGAAAACTGATCATATATTTTGATTATTTTTTGTTTCGGGAATAGCTCTTATTTTTATAAATTTGACTCAGTTCTCTATGTTTGAGAAATGAGACCTTTATCAGATAAACTTTCTACAATTATTTTCCCCACAATATTGCTAACTATATTTTCCTCTTCCCTATTCCTCCCATTTATTCTATTTTCTGTTTTTTCACCCTGTCCCACCTCAAAAATTTTGTTTCTGACTACCCCCTTCCCCAATCTGCCTTCCCTTCTCTGATGCCCCCCACCCATTCTCTTTTCTTCCCCCACCACTTTCCTACAGGGTAATAAAGATTTCTATCCCCAATTGAGTGTATATGTTATTCTCTCTTTAAGTCAGTTCTGATGAGAGTAAGGTTCACTCACTCCCCCTCCCCTTCCTTTTTTCCTCCCTACTGTAAAATGTTATAAAAAAAAATTTTGCCTCTTTTATGTGAGATAATTTACCCCACTCTACCTCTTCCTCTGCTCAGTGGTGCTAACGTCCCTCCTTGCCTTGGGACTGCCACCTAGGGCTCGTGACCTAGATCCAAGTACAGGCGAAGCAGCAGAGTCCTGCCTCAAGTACTAGCAAATCTGCTTCTGATCAATTGTTTGACCCTCTTGCCATCTGTGGGCTGAGAGCTCCAGAAGCAGCCAGGGACACTGCCAGTACTGATTCGGTCATTCCAACGGCCTGCTCCTAGTTTGCTAGGACTGGGGATGTGCCGGTTTGGACTGTGCTGGACTGTGTTCCTCTTACTGTCGTAGTTAATTTCCTATGACTGGTCTGTACATCATCAATGTCCTTCCCAAAATCCAATACAAAGAACTAAATATAATGCTTCAGATGTAGTTTAGCCACGTAAGACTTAAGACTACAACAAACCACCACTTCCTTAATCGAAGTCACAACACCCTGTGATGCAGTCTAAGACCACATTGTATGTGTGGTCTATCACAGTCCACTGTTGGCTCTAATAGAACTTGGGAGCCACTATAGCACCATGTATTTTTCAGACAATTTTCTGTATAGCCATGTATGTTGCAGCTCATATATGTGAACTTGAATTTTCAAAAGCAAACATAGCATTTCACTATTTTTTTTGTATATGCCTATAATTTTAACAATGAGGGAAGAAAAATTACCAATGTGGAAACTCCCACCACAAATGTACATGAGTAAATTGTTTATAACTTCTAATATTGGAGGGTTGCCTGTGACAGTAAAGCTTATATGGATTGTCCAGGGTGATCCCAAAGTCAGCATGACTCAGATTTTCACTCAGGTATTCTCGATTCTAAGATACATTCAGTTAAGCACTTTACAGTTTCTCTCTTTACACATATCCCTATCAAGTATCATCCTTATTAGGTTTCTTGGAGTATTCTGGTATATGTGTATGTGTGTATGTATACACACGTGTGTGTCTGTATATGCATGCATGTATATATGCATATATGTGTGCATGTGTTCACATATATGTGTATTGTGTACATATATTTATATATACACCTGTATATTATATACATATATGTATGTGTGTGTGTGCATGTATATGTGTGAACATGCATATGTGCATATGTATGTATATGTATATGGTCTCCTTTACCTGGCATACTGCTCTCTCCACCCCCAAATACAAAAACACATATTCTCATGTAGAAAAAAAAATCATCTGCCTCCTAGTTTTCTTAAAACTAATCTCCCCTGCCATCTCTTACATAAAGCCTTTCTTTATCCCTTAGTTATCAATTCTTTCTGTGCCCTAAAATTGCCTAATTTTTATTTGTCTCTGTATGTAGTTTATTCTCTCAAGAAGACATAAACTCTCATTCTAAAAACAAACACATTACCTGACCCTACCATTCCTTCATGTTATCCTCCTTTTTCTCCTTCCTTTCACTGATGAACTCCTTCAAGTCAATCTGCATTACTGTCATTTTTCTCTTCTCACTCATTTTCACTTCTCACTCGCTGTCACCTCAATGATCATCAACCAGAACTTTTTTGAAATATAGTTTCTAATTCTAAGACTTGACTAACATTTCCTTTTACAAAGTTACTGATGATTTGTATATTGTTAAACCACTGGCCTCTTATCAATACCCATTCTTTGGTTGTTCTTGACTGATTTGCAAATCTTCATCCACTTCACCCACCTGGTCATCTTCTTCTTTTGATTTTTTGACAATGTTCTCTCTTGACTCTCTACTCATCTTCCTGCTCTTGATTTCTCTCTTGAGGGATCATGGTCAGCATCTTAGATCACTAAATGTGGGTATCTCATAGGGACCTGTGCTAGGACCTCTCCTTATTCCTCTCTATGTGACCTCATAAATTCTTATTGGTTCATTTATACTCACTATGGAAATGATATTTGAAGCTAAATATCCATCTTTCACCTCTCACCTGACCTCTGGTGTTAAAAAAAAATAACTGTCTGTGGTCAATTGTACATAGTTATATCAAACTTAAAATGACCAAAATAGAACTTACATTCTTTACCCCTAAACCTGAGACATACATGCTTATTACCTCTGTGATTCTGTGCAAGTAATTTAACCCCTGCCCCTCTCAGTTTCCCCATCTGCTAAATGGGGATAATAATTGCACATATTTCCCAGGACTGTTGTAGGTATGTAATGAGATAATACTTGTAAAAGGCTTACCACAGTGCCTGGTACATAATAGACCCCTGATAAATATTCATTTTTGTCCTTTCTTCCAGTCAGTCAAAGACCTTAAGAAAATTACATAAGAGTTCGTATTTTATTTCAGAGGGAACAGAGAGGCACTGGAATTTTTGAACAGGGAAGAGATGTAGGGAAACAATTTAGAATCTGTGGAGGATGGATTGGAAAGGGAAGATTTTTGAGGCAGTAAGATCAAGGTAGAGGCTATTTTACTGCTCCAGAGTAATGGTCATATGAGTACAAAGAAGGTGACTCCAAGATTTGATCTTAGGTAAAAGTGAGAAAGTAGAATTGGAATGCCCCCAAAATTAAAGAAATCAAAGGAAAAACAAAACACTTTAAAATTAATAGAATACAATCTCATCTCAATTAAACAACTAATGATACAAGCCTGAAGAAGGGAACATATATCTAATTATAAAGACCCAGGAGTTATTTGAATAAAAGTGAACCTGTTAGAGCTGATCAGACTAACAGGAGAGATGGTGTAGAAAGAAGAATAGAAAGGCCAAAGGAGTGCCCACGGATTGGATGGGAAGGGATCAAGTACGCTGTCCCTGAAAAAGAGTTTGAGAATCAGCATCTAGATGTAGTGAAGAAGAAAAGAGAAAAAAGACTCAGAGAGGAGAAAATGTCTAGGGTAAAAGGGGTGGTCAGGTGCATCAAATATTCTAGAGAGGTCATGAAAGATAAACACTGAAAAAGACAACCAGTTTTAGTCATTAATCATTCAAATGATAATTAGACAATCATTGGTAGCATTGAAGAGAACAGTTTTAATTGAATAGTTAAGTCAGAAGCTAGATGTCAAGGTACTGAAAGGTGATCATGATATGAAAAAATGACAGCAACAACTATAGATAGTTTTTTTTCTCTTAATATCTTTCTCTCTTTGTCTCTCTGTCTCTCTCTGTCTCTGTCTCTCTGTCTCTGTCTCTCCATCTCCCTTTCTCTCTGTGTCTCTGTGTGTCTCTGTGTGTCTCTTTCTCTGTCTCTGTCTCTCTCTGTCTCTCTCTGTCTCTGTCTGTCTGCCTGTCTGTCTGTCTCTCTCTCTCTCTCTCACACACACACACACACATACAGAGTAGGAGTTTGACAATGAAAGTGATAGAGATATGGCTGGGTAGTTTAAAGGACAATAACTACAAATAAATGGGTTTTGTTTTGTTTTTTAAGTATATGAGAGATCTGGGTGTGTTATTAAACAGCAGAGAATGAAACTGTAGATAAAAAGACACTAAAATTAGAGGGTGTGATTAAATGGATCATCTGAAAGCAGATGAAAGGAAATGTATCAAGGGGACAAGTAAAGAAATTGACATTTCCAAAACAAGAGAAACCTTTCCTTCCAGTCTAAATCAAAGGATAAATTCAGTGGTTTTAACACACCACAAACTTGTGATGTCTAGCAGCATGGTATATTTATATCTGTTGGACATCTGAGAAAAACATGGTATGTCAGGAAAGAAGGTAGAAGAGGCACATTGAGTTACCTAAGATCATGCATCTACAAAGTCTCTCTCAACAACCCAAACCAAAATTCTCTCATAAGAGATGACTCACGAAGTGAAATATTGGGTTTGCTTTTGCCTTAAATCTTCAATTCCATTTTGAGTATAGGTGATAGCTATACCATGTCAAATGTCTGTGTGAAAATGAAAATATTTACTTCATCCTTTTGAGGGGTATCAAGCTGCAGGTTTTCATTTTATTCTTTTCAATCATCTTTAGTACGACTGAATGCAGACTTGCTAAGCCAGCTGGTCCAATGCATCCCAAACCTCTCTTGAGGGAACTCCCCCCATTTCCAGAATGACACCAAATTCTGTGTGGCTCTTGGTTAGTTAGAGGCAGAGCCCTGCTCTCATATGCATTATTGGACTTACATTTTCTGCCTTGAGGGCCTTGTGTTCATTTTGGGTTCAAAGGTTTCCTCCCTTTTGAGAGTCTCACATTTCCGATCACCCAAAAGTCTCTGATCCCACCTTCCTGAGCTATGTCTTCAGCACACCAGCTCAGCAGGGAGCAGCTCCCTATTCTAACATTCTCTGATTCTTTGATCATCACTACTTTGGTCTAAATTTCCATGTAGGTGAAGGCATTGTGCAAGTTGCCAGTCATAGCACCCAAAAGCAGAGAGCAAGAGAAAAAAAAAGAGGTAGCTTATTTCCTGAGTAAAATTTAAGAAATTGACGGTCCTAAAAATGGCAACACTGGTTTGGTGGGTATGGGTGACAGGGAGAGGTAAACTGTAACGGGGATTTTATTTTGGCAAAGGAAGATAAATTGGAAGATATTAGAGGTGGGTCGGAATTACTCTTCCCTGCTTGGTGGCCTTAATATTCTCAGGAAAGTAGGAAGCCCAACTCATCTGATGATGGAGTTAGAGAAGTGAGACCTGGGGACTGAGGAAGGTAGAGAATTATCCCATATCTGAAAAGTCCCTTAAAAAGGCACATGAGATTTTTTCTATCAGTTCAGAGGCATAATTGAATGGTGTTTTGGGGTACCTTTAATTGTTCCATATTAACAACATGGATTGAATTACAGGGTCGGGATCTGAAATGAATTTCATGTCTGACTTCAATTTCTATAGGAAGTAATGAAATCTAGTTAATATTTAATCTTTTAGACAAAAATAAGACTTTCTTATTAGCTCATTTATTCAAGGGGAGTGGTATTTAGTAAGCACCTATAAAGTATAAATATGTATGCAAGGCATCATGTGGGATATCAAGATGGATAAGACTGAGGCCTTGGCTTCATAGACATTAATCTAGTACAGCAGAAAAGATATGTACCAAGGTTACTATAATTAATGTAGCAGAAAAAGAAATAAAGTGACATCATAAGAAAAAGATAACATTTCTAGCTATAGAGATAAAGGAAGGCTTCATGGAGGAGGTGGCATTTCAGCAAATGAAATTCAGTGAATTTTTTCAATTAAAAATGAGAGGGCGAAGGCAGTGACTATGGAAAGAGCTAAAGCTCATATGGGAAAATGCATGGTTGTCTTGCGTAGTGAAGAAGACTTCACTGGAACACAGGGTACTTATCCTCCCCTAAAATCGTGTAATGACTCAAATTGGCTTCCCATTGCCTCAATCAATCAACAAGCTTTTATTAATCATATGTTATATTCTAGGCAATATTTTATGGCAAAAGATCAAAATCCAACAGGCTCTGCCCTCCTCAATTTAACATTTAAAGCCCTTTAGAAGCTGATCTAACTTACATGTACTAATTCACATCACTATCATTCATGAACTCCAGATATGATTCAGGCAAATTGACTTATTTGCCATTCCCTGAACATAACTCTCTATTTTTGTTTTTGTTTTGTTTTTGTTCAGACTACTAGCTCTTCATTCCTAGAATATACTGCCTCCTCACATCTGGGCTCAAGTAAAGTGTTTTATCCCACATAAGGTCTGTGTTGATACCAACAGTTAGTACTTCCCTCTTTCCCCAGAAATTACTTTGTGTGCATATGCTTATATAGGTAGTATTTGTCTATGTGCATTTTAGTTACTTGATTGTAGGGGTTATTGTATCTGACTCTTTGAACTTAAACTCCTTGAGAGTAGAGAATGTTTCACTTTTGATATTTAAGTCTCCAACACTTTACATAGATTCTGGAACATAGTAAAAACACATGTATCCCTAATTCTTTATTCTCTCTTTCTCTCTCTCTCTCTCTCTCTCTCTCTCTCTCTCTCTCTCTCTCTTTCTTTCTCTCTTTCTCTTTCTTTCTCTCTCTCTTTCTCTCTCTGTCTCTCTGTCTTTCTGTCTGTCTCTCTCAATTTACCTCATCTATCTATCTATCTATCTATCTATCTATCTATCTATCTATCTATCCATGTATCTATCTATCCATCTACAGCGAAAATGAGGAATAGCCTTAAGTTCATGTCACACAAAGATCACTTGAAAATACTGGGAATATTTAGCCTAAAGAAGAGAAAAATGAATGGGCTTTTGATGTCAGTGGTAGAGGAAGCTACTTAATGAGAAAATTTCCACTAAACATATGGTTAATATCTTTTTTCTAAAATTTGTGTTTTGAGAGACAAGACCTAAATCCAAATCTTCCTGCGTCCAGGCTAGCTCTTTATCTATATACCTTGATGTCTTTCTGTCATGAAGAAGTAGAATTAAATTTGTGTCATTTAGCCCCTTAGGACAATACTAGGGAACAATGAATCAAAGCTGCCAAGAGGCAGATTTAGATTACATTTCAGAAAATTCTTTCTAAAATTTAGAACTCTTAAGAAGTGGAGTAGATTTCCTGAGGAGGAAATGGGTCCCCCCTTACTCTAGTTACCAAAACAAAGGTTAGGAGTTTACTTGTGGGTGAAAATGCAGAGAACATTCTTGTTTAGGGATGATTTAGACAATCTAGTCACTAAGATCCCTTCTAAGTCTGTTTTTTTTTTTTAATATTGGATAGGTAATATATGCTCAGAATTGTGCTTGAAACTCTGGAAGATACAAGAGCACAGTCCTTATCATCAAAATGCCCGTAAAGTTCCTTAACAGGCAAGACTCATGTGCATGATTGAACAGATATAATATATATAATGATACAACAAGAATAAACCTGACTGAGGCAGAGCCAAGATGGTGGAAAGGAAGCAGTAACTTTTGTAAGCTCCTCCAAGAATTCTGTCACTAAACTTTAAAAAAGGGATTTTAGAGTGACAGAATCCATTGGAAGACAGAGTGTGGCAGATTCCCAGCCCAGGGAAGTACCCATGTAGGTGTGGGCAGGGGGAACATGGAGCATGCAGGGGCTGCACCATGGATCTGGGATCAGACTACAGCAGAGTGAGAAAGAGCCCCAGCCAGCAGACTCACCCATCTCAATGGTGATCTGCAGCTGTCTCAACACAGGACAGAGGACCACTGGAGCTGGCTAAGAGAAAATGGAGGGCCCATAGCATGGATAGGAGCTTCTCCTGGGGCTACTAGCCCACAGCCTGGATGTTTAGTAATCACATACCTGAAATTCCAGGAGTAAAGAAAGCAGAATAAAACCTAGTTGTTCTGAATCCCCCTCCCTAACCCAGAAAACCCCGACATAAATGTCTCATGCAGAGTAAAATCCTGAATTTAGTGGAAACAGCCTCAGTCTTGGGAGTCACTGAGGAAGGGGGAAGTGAGGCACTATGGAGTCTAAGACAGAGGGGGGTGGGGAGGAGCCAGCAAGCACTAACAACACAAATCCAGGTGTGCCTTAGCACCACCAGGGGAATCTATAGACACCAGCCTTACTGGCCTCTAGCTGCTGATCCTGCCTAAGCTGTAGCCCAAAACCATAGAGGTGGAAAGCTGAAGTGGTAGACAATCCCTCCCCAACAGGTTCCTCTGTGAGCCTTAGGGTAATACAGAGGAAACATTGAGAGTCCTGGCCTTGGCCTCAGTCTAGACACTCAGAGGCTACAGCCCAGCCTGAGAAGTGTAATACATTTTCACCCCAGAAGCAGATATCAATTCTAAAAATTAAAGACATAGGCAATTGCAATGGGGAAGAAGGAATCTGTGAGATCTGGAACCATACAATCCTTCTATAGTGAGCAAGAACAACCAAATTCAGAGGACAACATGGACTCTATATTCACACTGGAGACCACAGAAGGAAATATGAATTGGTCTTAAGCCCAAAAAGCATTCTTGGAGGAGATTAAGAAAGATTTTTAAAACCAAATTAGAGATGTAGGAGATAAAAAATCTACAGTGACCAAACTGTAAAAAAAAATCTCACCAAAGAAAACAAATCCTTAAAAACTAAAATTGGAGAACTAGGACGGGAGGTTCAAAATCTAACTGAAGAAAATACATCCCTTAAAATGAAAATTGAACATATAGAAAAGGAGATTCAAAATGTAATCAAAGAAATAATTAACTGAAAATTTGAATCAGCCAAAATGAAGCTAAAGACTGTATGATACACTCAAGAGTCAGTCAAACAAAACATAAAGATTGAAAAATTAGAAGAAAATGTAAAATATCTCACTGGAAAAACAACTGGCATGGAGAACAGATCCAGGAGAGATAAGCTAAGATTTATCAGTCTACCCAGAAAGCCAAGATGAAAAAAGCAGCCTGGAAACCTCCTCCAAGAGATTGTCAAAGAAAAGTTTCCTGAGGTCCTAGAATCAGAGGGTAAAATAGTTAATCAAAGAATTCACCAGACTCCCCCTGAAAGAGATCCCAAATTGAAAACTCCAAGAAATACAGTAGCCAAATTCCAGAACTAGAAGGTCAAGGAGAAAATACTGCAAGCAGTCAAAAAGAAACAATTCAAATATCATGGAACTACAGTCAGGATTACACTGGACTTAGCAGCTTCTACATAAAAAGATCAGAGGGATTGGAATTTGATATTTCATAAGGCAAAAGAGCTAGGACTACAACCAAGGATCAAATATCCGGCAAAATTGAGCATAATATTTCAGGCAAGGACATGGTCATTTAATGAAATAAAGACTTCCAGACTTTCCTGATGAAAAAGCTGAGCTCAATGGAAAATGCAATCTCCATTTACAAGACCCATGAAAGATATAAAACAGTAAAGAAGGAAAAAACACTCACACACACACACACACACACACACACACACACACACACATGCACGCACATAACTTGGGACACAATAAGAGCAAATTTTTTAATCCGTATATGAGAAGTTTGATACCTGTCAATATTGTAATTTGTATAATTATTATGACATTTAAAAAGGATCTATATAAGGGTTATAAATTAACTAATCTGACGATTTAACAAAAAACCCTTCCTAAGGGTAACAAAGGGATTTTAATGAGAGAAAAGGAAAGGATGAGACAGAAAATAGTAAATTATGTCACACAAAGAGGCATAAAAACATACTATTGTAGAGGGGAAGGAAGGAGGGAGATGAGCATCATATGAACATTATTCTCACTGGTTCTGAGTCAAAGAGGGATCAATATAATCAGTAAAGTTTAGGATCCTAACATGAAAAGACACAAGAACTCATTATAATAGAAGGAAAAGAGGGAGGGGGAGGAGCACTGTACAAAATTTACTCTCATTGGTTTGGGTTCAAGGACAGAATAACATGCCTCTTTAAGTATAAAAATCCATTGTGCCCTACAGGCAGTAGGGGAGTAAAGGGCAGGGTGTAAAAAGGTGGAGCATGGTTAGAAGGGAGGGAAAGAATAGTAATGGGAAAGGGTCGGTAAAGGGGGGAGGCCCAGGGAGGGAATACTGAGGGAGGTGGTGGTCAAAAGGAAAACTCCTAAGGAGGTGAAGGGAAAAGGAAGATATAAAGATATAAACGGGGAAAGGAATAAGATGGAAGGAAAGTCACAGATGGTAACCATGACTGTGAATGTGAATGGGATAACTCTCCCATAAAACAGAGGTGGATAGCAGAATGGATTAAAAAACACAGTCCTACAATATGCTGTCAACAAGAAACACAATTGAAACAAGGGGATACTCACAGGATAAAGGCAAAAGGATGGAATAGAATATGTTATACTTTAGCTAAAGTAAAAAAAGCAGGGGTGGCAATCTTTATCTCAGATAAAGCAAATGCAAAAATATGTCTAATTAAAAGAGATAAGGAAGGAAACTACACCCCACTAAAAGGCATAATCAAGAATGAAGCAATATCATTACTTAACATACATGCACCAAGCAGTATAGCATCCAAAATCCTAGAGGAAAAGTCAAAGGAAATAGAGGAAGAAATAGATAGAAGAACTCTACTAATGGGGTACTCAATCTCCCCCTCTCTAAACTTGATAAATCTAACCTCAAAATAAACAAGAAAGAAGTTAAGGGGGAAAATAGAATTTTAGAGGTGCTAGACATGATAGATCTCTGGAGAAAACTGAATGGGGATAAAAAGGGATGTACCTTCTTCTCAGCGATACATGGCACATACACAAAAATTGACCATGTACCAGGGCATATAAACCTCACAATTCAGTGCAGAAAGGCAGAAATATTAAATGTATCATTCTCAGATCATGCGGCAATAAAAACCATATGCAGTAAAGGGCCATGGGGAGATAGAAAAAAGAAAACTAATTGGAAACTATATAATTTAATCCTAAAGAATGAGTGGGTCAAACAAGAAATTATGGAAACAATCGGTAACTTGATTTAAGAGAATGACAATAATAAGACAACATACCAAAACTTGTGGGATGCAGCAAAGGAAGTTCTTAGGGGAAGTTTTATATCCCTGAATGCATACATGAATAAATTAGAGAAAATGGAGGTCAATCAAATGGGCAAGAAATTGAAAAAAACTAGAAAAAGAACAAATTGAAAATCCCCAATTAAATACTAAAGTAGAAATAATCAACACGAAAGGCAAAATTAATAACATTGAAATTAAGAAAACTATTGAATTAATAAATAAAACAAGGAGCTGGTTTTATGAAAAAAACAATAAAATTGATACATCTTTAGTCAATATGATAAAAAAAGAAAGAAGAAAACCAAATTGTGAGTCTCAAAAATGAAAAGGGTAAATCTACCTCCAATGAAGAGGAAATTAAAACAGGAATTATTTTTGCCCAATTGTGTGGACATAAATTTGACAATCTTAATGAAATATATGAATATTTACAAAAATATCAATTGCCCAGATTAACTGAAGAAGTAAATTATTTAAATAACCCCATCTCAGAAAAAGAAAGTGAACAAGTCATCAGTGAACTCCCTAGGAAAAAATCTCCAAGGCCAGATGGATTTACTAGTGAATTCTAACAAATATTTAAAGAACAATTGATTCCAATATCTACAAACTATTTGGGAAAATTGGATGGAGTCCTACCAAATTCTTTTTATGACACAAATGTGGTACTGATACCTAAATCAGGAAGAGACAAAATTGAGAAAGAAAATTATAGACCAATCTCCCTCATGAATATAGATGCAAAAATTTTAAATAAAATATTAGCAAAAAGACTACAGCAACTTATCACAAGAATAATACATTTCAATCAGGTTGGATTTATTCCAGTAATGCAAGGATGGTTCAGTATTAGGAAAACCATCAGTATTATTGATCATATCAATAATAAAAATAGCAGAAACCATATGATTATCTCAATAGATGCAGAAAAAGCTTTTGACAAAATACAACATCCATTCCTATTAAAAACATTAGAAAGTATAGGAATAAATGGAGCTTTCCATAGAATAGTAGGCAGCATCTTTTTAAAGCCATCAGCAAGTATTATATGTAATGAGGATAAACTAGAAGCATTTCCAATAAGATCACTCCTCTTATTCAATCTGGTACTAGAAATGTTAGCAGTAGCAATTAGAGAAGAAAAAGAAATCAAAGGAATCAAATTAGGCAAAGAAGAGACTAAGCTATCACTCTTTGCAGATGATATGATGATATACTTGGAGAATACTAGAGAATCAAGTAAAAAGCTTCTTGAGACAATAAATTTGGCAACATTCCAGGATATAAAATAAACCCAAATAAATCCTTGGCATTCCAATATATTTCTAACAAAATCCAACAGCAAGACATAGTAAGAGAAATCCAATTTAAAGTTACTGTAGACATTATAAAGTATCTGGGAATTTACCTGCAAAAACAAACCCAAGACCTATATGAACACAACTACAAAACACTTTTCACACAAATAAAGTCAGATCTAACTAATTGGAAAAACAATTGCTCCTGGCTGGGTCAAGCTAATATAATAAAAATGACAATTCTACTTATATTAAATTACATATTTAGTGCTACGCCAATCAACCTACCAAAAAATTACTTTATAGAGCTAGAAAAAATGGTAACAAAATACATCTGGAGGAACAAAAAGTCCAGAATATCAAGACAATTAATGAAAAGAAATGCTAGGGAAGGTGGCCTAGCCATACCAGATTTTAATCTGTATTATAAAGCAGAGGTCATCAAAACTACTTGGTACTGGCTGAGGAACAGAGTATTAGATCAGTGGAATATATTGGGTACACAAGACTCAGTAGTCAATGACTGTAGTAATCTACTGTATGATAAACTTTAAAAACCCAGTTTTGGGGATAATAACTCACTATTTGACAAAAACTGCTGGGAAAACTAGAATATAGTATGGAGGAAACTGGGCATAGACCATTATCTAACTCTGTATACCAAAATCAAGTCTAAATGGGTGCATGATCTAGGTATAAAGGCTGGTAGTGTAAGCAATATGGGAAAGCAAGGAATAGTTTACCTGTCAGATTTATGGAGAAGGGAAGACTTTATGACCAAACAAGAGTTAGAGAGCATCATAAAACGCAAAATGGATGATCTTGATTACATTAAATTGAAAAGTTTCTGTACAAACAAAGCCAGTGTAATCAAGATTAAGAGGGAAGTGGGAAATTGGGAAAGAATTTTTACAATCAGTGTCGCTGATAAAGGCCTCATTTCTAAAATACACAGGGAATTGAGTCAAATCTATAAGAATATAAAGCATTCCCCAAATGATAAATGGTCAAAGGATATGAAGAGGCAATTTTCAGAGGTAGAAATTAAAGATATTTATAAGCTTATGAAGAAATGCTCTAAGTCATTATTGATTTGAGAAATGCATATCAAACAACTGTGTGGTACCACATCACACCAGTCAGATTAGCTAAGATGACAAAACAGTAAAATGACAAATGCTGGAGAGGATGTGGAAAAATTGGAACACTAATGGATTGCTGGTGGAATTGTGAACTGATTCAACCATTCTGGAGAACAATCTGGAACTATGCCCAAATAGCTATAAATAATTACATACTCTTTAACTCAGTAATACCATTTCTAGGGTTATATCCCAAAGAGATCATAGAGGTGCAAGGAAGATCTGTATGTACAAAAATATTTATTGCAGCTCTTTTTGTGGTGGTAAAAAATTGGAAATTAAGGTGATGCCCATTAATTGGGGAATGGCTAAATAAGTTGCTATATATAAATGTAATGTAATATTATTGTGCTATAAGAAATGAAGAGCAGATGGACTTCATATTTCCCTGGAGAGGCTTATACAAACTGATGCTAAGTGAGAAGAGCAGAACCAACAGAAATTTGTATGCAATTACAGACACAATGTATGTGTGACGACCAGCTTTTATAGACTGAACTCTTCTCAGCAACACAATGTTATAAAACAACTCAAAAAGACTTATGTTGGAAGGAGATGTCTACATCAGAGAAAGATCTAGAAAGAATAAGGTTTTAATGCAGACTGAAGCAAACTACCTGCTCTCTTGATTTTTCTGTTCGGTTTTGTTTCCTCTTTCTCACTGTTCATTCCATTGGTTACAACCCTTCTTTACAACCTGACAAATATCTAATGTGAAAGTATGTGCAGATCCTATGCTTGATTGCATGCCGCCTTGGGGGAGAAGGGGAGAAGAGGGAGGGAGAGAAAATTTGAAACTCAAACAACAGTGGATTTGAATCTTGTAAAGTAAAAGTAAACAAACAAATCAATACAAAAGGGGAAAAAATAAAAGAAAGCTTTACATAATAGAGATTCAGAGTTTCATGTAAAATCCCCCTTTTCTGTCCTACCACACATAGGGGAATTGTCATTTTATTTGGTGCTAGTTAAGTTGAGAATAAAAATAAAATTCTGAAAATAAAATAAGATCAATAAGGAGGTTATACTAGATGAATTTTAAGGTATCCATCTAGTGCTAAATCTATGATCCTATGACTTTCTGCCAAGTAATCAGCAACACCACATGGGAAAACGTGACTCAAATTGAATGGTTGCAAAATGATCACAGAGACAGACTGGCAGACCTGAAATTCTCAGATTGAACTCGCTTATTGCCAAGATCGGAATGAGAGAAACTCTTAGCCATACTAATCTAGAAATCATTTTGCAGTTCACCTAGCAGGTGCAATTATAAAGCCAAAAAAAAAAAAAGTGATGGAGAATTGACCTTTGAAAGTAACTACAGGGCATAGGAGTTTGCTGTCAAAACCTTATTAAATATTGGAAGCCAAGCTCCCACAATGAAAATACGAGTGTAAAATAGCGTATTTGTGTAATTATTGCACAATACAAAGAATTAGACAGGCAAGTCAGAATTGAACAGTCTGTTTAAAGGTGGAGTGTTTGTAGTGGAACTCTACCTTAAAGGAAATCCCTCATCTTCCTGCCCTCTCCTGTTCCTTGTGAAATTATTACAAATGGCCTCCTTTGCAAACCAAGGAAATTAGGATAAAATTTTGATAGACTAATTTACACTGAACCTAATATCAGTTCTGTTCCTGATTGGGAAAATGCCATTTTTTTAATTCATTAGGTATAGAGGGTGCTTCTAAATATATAAACATATATATATATATGACTCAAGATTCAGAGTTGAAAGCTAGGATGCACCTGAAACAATATTATTTCTCTCTCATATGCATATAAAGACATGTGTATATTACATACATTGTTGTTGTTTAGTTATTTTCAATCAAGTCTGATCCTTTTTTTGGGTGTTTTCTTGGCAAAGATACTGTAGTGGTTTGTCATTTCCTTCTCTAGTTCATTTTATAGATGAGGAAACTATGGCAAACATTTTAAGTTACTTACCCAGGGTCACACAACTAGTATCTGAGACTGGATTTGAATTCAGTTCTTCCTGACTCCAGGATCAATACTCTATTCAAGCCCCTTTTTTCCCCTTCCTTGTCTCCTTTCTCTGCCCTCTCCCATTCCCCCTCCCCCTTCCCCTCCTTCCTCTCCCTTCCCCATCCATCACTCCATCCTTTCCCCTTCCTCTCTTCCCTGGCCTAGAAGATGCCGTGGTGGAGATGGCTGAGAAGGCCATAGAGCCCGCTGAGGCGGACATCACAGGGCTGTGCCAGGACATGTTCTCCAAAATAGCCACGTACCTGATGGGAGAGCTGACAGCCACCAGTGAAGATTATAAACTTCTGAAAATATGAACAAACTGACTAACTTTAAGTATCTAGACATGAAAGATATTGCAGTAAACATAAGTAGAAACCTAAAGGACTTAAACCAGAAATATGCAGCACTTCAGCCTTATCTGGATCAGGTCATTTTAATTGAGGAGCAAGTAGCAGCTCTTAAGCAGGCAGCTTACAAGTTGGATGCATATTCAAAGAAACTAGAAGCAAAGTACAAGAAGTTAGAGAGGCGATGAAAGAATTCTTTAGCACAGATTCTAACTACAAGAATGTTTTATAAGAAACATGTGGGATGTTATCACTAGGCTTCAGTTCCTAAAATGAAGCAGTGCTGCTGATTCAAGGAGATTCCCAGCCCCCACCTCTGGCTGGATGTGTAACTGGCCACCCTGGTGTTTTCCTCAACTTGTACCCCTGGAACCACATCTTATTGTGTACTTCCTTGTGTGCCCTGGACTAAGGCTCAGAAATCAAGATCAACCCCCTGTGGAGCAGGTGCAGATGAGAGGCTCTCAGCTTCCTGTCTCCTCCCTTGCTCCCCACCCCCCTCTCACCTGTTCTTCAACTTAATAAATGTCAGTGTATGAGAAAAAAAAATCGATTCACTGCACTATTGAGGTACCCCATATGACTTGTAAATGCACATGTGTATATACATATGTAGGTACCTTCAAATAAAGAAGGAAAGAAGAAAGGAAATAAACATTTATCATGTACCTACTCTATGGCAAGCTCTATGCTAAAAGTTTTACAAATGTAATTTCATTTGATCCTAGGGAAAACCCTGGAAATTATGTATTGTTATTATCTCCATTTACAGATGAGGAACTGAGTGAGGCAGAGGTTAAGTGTTACTTACCCAGTAACACACAATGTGTTTGACCTATGTGTCTGAAGCCAAATTTGAACTCAGGTCTTCCTGACTCAAAACTAACCACTCAAAAACACTGTGCCACCTAGATGACTCAAGCGATACATGTATACACACATATTACTACACACTCAAATATGATCCTTCAACTCAAGTTATATGTGAAATTAATACCTAGTACTTTAATGTTTATGGGCTAATGTGCTGAGGGTGAAAATAAGTGCCTTTTTTATAATTGAATAAAAGTATGAAGATGTGACTTCATCTTTTGTAAACTCATTGAAATTATTCTCCCCAATTGATAAATGATCAAAGGCTACGAACAGGCAGTTTTCAGATGAGGAAATTAAAACTATCCCTAGGCATATGAAAAAATGCTCTAAAACATTATTGATTACAAAAATACAAATTAAAACAATTTTGAGGGACCATGTCACATCTATCAGACAGGGTAACAATAGAAAACAGAAAAAATAATTAAAAGGTTGGAGAAGATGTGGAAAAATTGCAACACAAACGTATTGTTGATGGAGTTGTGAACTGATCCAATCACTCTGGAGGATAATTTGGAACTACATACAAAGGGCTGTAAAACTGTGCATTTCCTATGATTAGAAAGATGACAGAATGTGATATATGTGTGTATAATATACTTATATCTATACATATATGTATACATATACACACATATGTCTGTCTGTGGAATGTGTGTATATAACACACACATATATATCATGTACTTCTATTCCCATGTAATTTTTTCATGTTCTATTACTACTATGTCTATGTTTTGAGTTTTCATACTATATGACTTAGAAATTATGAATATTTGAGATGACAAAATCTATTAAAATATTGTTCTTTTCTTTGTTTTAATGAATTGCTGTGTGACTGACAGTTCAATTTCTGATAATGACCTGTTGTCAGTATGATTTGTTAAGTTTTCCAGGATATTTTGAGATAGGTATTGGTAGTATTGTGACTTATACCTCAACCATAAAAGATTTGAATTTTCTGATGTGTAATTCTAGCCCTCAGGTGACATCTTGCTAAGTATTCAATAATGATATAATGATGACGTTAAGTATGATGTATTTGTGTATTTGTATACACACATATACATATGTTTGCATTTACTGGAGAGGAGGGGGTTATACTCCCGGAAGGGAAGATGACAGGTAAGGTAAATTGTACCAGGTGAGCTCTAGTTAGTTAGACTAACCTGATTGGAATAAAGAAATGTCAGTGAGGAGAAGTGAGACCCAAGACTAGGAAGGTAGGTTTGGAGAGCCTTGAATGGCAGGTAAAGGAATTGTTATTCTATCTTTTAGGTAAAGAGGAAGAATTCAGGCATTCTGGATTGTTGATTGACTATGCATGTTTGTTTTAATAATAATAAAAATTATTAATTTTAAAAATTAAGTGAATTTTTATTGTCACTAGAATCAAGTACAAGCTCTTTTATTTGAATTGTAAATTCTTTCATAAGCTAACTTTAGCCCATCTTTCCAGGCTTATTGAGCATTCCATTCCATTACACTCTCTACTTTTCAGTCAAATTGATTTTACTGTTTCCTATAAGTAACATGCCATCTCCTTACTCTGTGACTTTGCAGAAGTTGCCCCCATGTTTAAAATACACTCCCTACTTAGCTATACCCCCTAAAATTCCTATTTTCCTTCTGTGCTTAACTCAAGCCCCATATCCTCATTGAGTCCCATCCTGATAACCACAATCATTTATAGTCTCTCACCTGGAAATGGTATATTTCGTATTGACTTATCTCTGAGCATCGACCTACCTATTTCTATTCCCTACAACCTCCCCTCTAATAGAATAAAAATTCCCTAAAGGAAGGAACTTTTTCCCATTTTTTCTTTGTTAGAAAGTGATATAAATATAGCTCTTTAGACCAATAAATGTCATTTGCAATCTTCTAGTCAGTCAATTAAAAACTATTTTCAAGTGTTGACCACATGCTACACACTAAAGTAAGGCCACCTTGTTTTTCGGGGGAAGAATCTTTGGCCCAGAGACATTAGACAATGTCCAAGGTCACACATTTGACCAATTTACTGAGTCTTAGACCAATATATTTTTTTCAACTACCACCTTTCCCCCCTCATGCTTCTTTTACATCAAATGGACTTTTCCTTTTTCTCACCTTGCATTTCATTCAGAAATGAGCTGAGGCATCCAAGTTTGGCTATTAATTCAATACGTTATGCCTCCAGGACAATTTGCATAGTGATCTGAGTTGATCAATGGACAGAATACAGTAATAGGCAATATTCTTAGGCTAAAAAAATAGTATGGGAGCACTGTCAAGCTAGTCCCTATCACTCAGCTGCAACAGAAACACTGCTTAGATTGAAGAAACACAGTACAGGGAGAGATCCATCACTTTACTGTCATTGTTGTTCAATAGTATCATGTCAAAGTGGGTGCTGAAAGGAATGAAAACAGGGTGGGTAAAGTGGTCTTAGAATCATGGAATCCTTGATTCTCAGTTCTGGAAAAAATGATACAGATTATATAAGTCTAATTCCCTTATTTTATAATTGAAGAAACTAAGTCCCAGAGAGGTGAACCAATTTGCCCAGGGTTTCACAATTTATCATAGATCCAGGAGTATACAGACCTCTTGTCTCTCAGTGATCTTTCTGTCGTGGAGATGCCTTTACGTGGCTTCCTGGGCCACCATTTTTTTTGCGGACCTTGTGCTGAATCAACTGCAATGGTTCCTTAATTTTTAATGAGATGGGAAGCCCATATTTTATTTGTTTTTTACTTTAAGTTAATAATTTGAGATTGGTTTTGACATTTGCATGAGATGATTTTCGAATCCTCTCACTTGCCTATCTCATAATTCTATTGTGAGAAACCAGAGAATTGGAAAGTGAAGGAGAGGATGATCACGAATGCATACAGTTTTTAGTAAGCAGATGAGCACTAGTACAGCAGATTATTCTGGGGGCATTGCCTGGAAAGACAAGATTTAATTCAATGGATTATTTTTGTTATGCAATAGAATTTCATTGTCAATGCCAAGTCATCTAACCAATCAGTCAACAAGCATTTTATTCAGTATCTACCTCATGCCAGGAACTGACCTAGGTGCTAGAAATACAATACTGATACAGTCTCTAATCAAGGACAGTATTTTCTCCTAGAGGGAAAACATGTGAGTGTATAGGTAATATATACAAAATAAATCCAAATGAATTCAAAATTGTTAAACATAATATGAGAGGGCACTAAAAGTTGGGGAGATCGGAAAAACATTTATATAGAAATTGGCACTTCACTGGTATTTTAAAAGAGGACTCTATTAGATAAAGATGAAGAGATGGGCATAAATGAGTTGGTGCAAAGGTACAAATACAGGAGATGGAGTGTTGTATGAGGACCATTGGAAAGGTCAATTTGGTTGGATTGCAGAATGAATAAATGAGAGTAAAAGAAAATGTGATTGGACAGAAAGGTTGGGTCCAGTTTGTAGAGGTTTTAAAAATTTAATGATGTCAATATGTGTCTCCTGTTGATGAGAGCCTTCCTATGACTTCCATTCTGGGGTGGTAGTTCAGGTTAGTAGTTTATTGCCCTCCCAGTTCCACTTATGACTCTTCAGAGTTTATCACTATTATCCTTTTTAGAATTTATCTGCCTTTTGTGTATAAGGTCCTTGAAGGCAGAGGCCACATTTATGTTTGTATTTCTTTCCCTAGTGTTTAGCACAGTTCCTAGAACTTGGTAAATACTTAATAAATGCTTTTTGCCTGCCTACATATTAAAGGATGGTGTGACATGATCAGATATGCACTTATGGAGTAATCGCTTTGACAAATACATGAAGAATGGATTGCAGTGAATACAGACTTGAGCAAGAAAGATAATCTATGAGACTTTTGTGGTAATCTAGAATAAGAGGTGATGAAGGTCTAGATTAGGGAGTTGGATGAGTGCATAGACAGAAAAGGCCAGATTTGGAATATTATATGTGAGTTAGAAATAACATTATCTGTCAATTCATTGAATATTTGAGTTGGTAAAGAGAAAGAAGAGAAGGATTTTTTTTTTGAGCCTCATTTTCTTCATCTGTATATAACCTTTGTTCCAGAATCTTCCCCTTGACATCAGAGACTAAGGTGAGCTTCAAGGACTCCTCATTTCCCTGGCTCTAGGTGGAACCTGGGAATTTCAGTACTGGATCTTACTCTAAAGCAGGGAATCTTAATCTGGGGTCCATGGACTTAAAAATAAATGACAACTGGATTTAAACATAACTGGTTTTCTTTATGATTCTACGTATTTAATATTATGCATTTAAAAACATTGTGAGAAGGGGTACACAGGCTTGACAAGACTGTCATAGAAGCCCATGATACAACAAAGGTTGTGAACCCAAATTCTTTGTTTTATTATTTTAGATTCCAACACCAGAACTCAAATACAGAATAGAAAAAAGAAAAAGAAACATGACATAAACTTAAATATTGAAACATAAATACAAAGTAAGAAGAGATAAAAAGCATGTCATGTGGACAGAAGAACATGAGAAGATTACAAATATATAACAATACATTTTCATTTCAAGAAAGCTGATATTATAAATATTGTGTTGAAAACTGTCCATCTTTTCTTTGCTTCCTTATAAGTTTTCTCTTGTTCTGTGCTGCACACTTTTTACTTTGTTCTTTTTTCCCTATCCCCCCCCACCCAAAGGCCCCTAAGGCTTCAATTAATTGTGAATATATTTATATATAGTTACATACATACATACATACATACATACATACATAAGTAGTATGCATGTACATACATATATAGATATATATTTTCCCTAAAAAATTCTACACTTGATCTTTTCTTTTATGTTTGTGCACATCTCTTATTTACTATTCCTCCTGACTCCTCTAATTTACTTCTACCCACTATTTCCTAGGATCCCTCCCATATCCCCGCATTCCCACAAATCTCAACACCCTTCTACAATCATTTTTCACCCATTCCCTTACCCTCCCCTCTAGAGATCCTTTCTTTATCCTCTCCTCCTCCCTATCCCCTTAAAGAACCCAAATTGTAAAGGTTCTCCTTATAAGCAGTCAAGTCCATAAGGTGTGAGAAAAAGATTCATTTTGTTTTAATTTATACAGTAAGGGGCACATAAAGAACTCACTTCTAAGTCCAAAGTGTAATAAATTAGGCCCTGTCTTTTTTTTTTTAAGTATGTTATCCTACAATTCACTCCACTAAGAACTCCGTTAAATGTTTTCCCCCAGGGTTTTATCCTGACTCCTCTTCTCCCTCTATCCTATTACATTACATCTTATCAACTGGTCATCATTCAGTTATCATCTTTATGTTAATGATTCTCAGATCTACTTGTCTAGCCCTAACCCTTTGTATCTCCAATTGCCTATTGAACATCTCAAATTGAATGTGCCATAGATATCTTAAACTCAGTATGTCCAAAACTGAGGTCGTTATAATACCTGAAGTTTTCCCCTATTCAGAGTTTTTCTAATACTGTCAAAGGTACCACCATTCCCCCAATTATCCAGACCTATAACCTAAGTATCTCCTCAAATTCTCATTCTTTCAACATCCCCAACCTATCTATTGCCAAGTGCTAGTGATATTATCTTGGTAACATCTCTTATATAGAAACCTCCCTTCCTTCCACTGACACTGCCACCACTCTAATATAGACCTTCAACATTGCATGCTTGCACTGTCACAATAGCCTCGTATTTGGTCTTCCTTCCACAAGTCTCTTCCCACTGATGTCCACCTTTCACCCAATTGTCAAAGTGATCTTCCTAAATCTCAGGATTTACTGTGTCACTCCTCTTCTTAATAAAATCAAGTAGTTTACTCTCCCCTCCAGGATCAACTAGTTATAAAATCATCTTTTTGACATTCCAAGCACTTCATAACCTTACCCCTCTTTACCTCTCCAGTCTTCTTATACCTAAATAATCTCCATATGCTCAGAGATACAGAAACACTGGCCTTCTTTCTGTTCCTTCCACAAGATACTCCATCTTACAATTCTCAGCATTTTCACTGGCTAGCCCTTATGCCTGAGGTTCTCTTCCTCCTCACCTCTTTCTCTTGACTTTCTAGGATTCCTTTAAGCCCCAGCTAAAATTGTACCTTATGCAAGAAACCTCTCCTTATCTCCCTTTTTAATACTATTGCCTTCTCTATGTGATTATCTTCAATTTATTCGGCTTGTATGTTGTTTATGCATCGATAATTACATGTTGTCTCTTCCATTAAACTCTGAATTTCATGAGAGCAGAGACTCATTTTGCCTTTATTTGTGTTTTATCATTTTTAATGAACAGAAACTCTTTTCTGTTTTTATTTGTATCCCCTGTGATTAGCATATGCCAATGACATAATAGGCAATTAATAAATGCCAGCTGACTAATAAACACAGGTCTTCTTCCATAGCTGACTTGTCTCAGGGCATTTTCCTGGGAGGCTCCCTATCCACAGTAAGTCAAGTTTTGCTTCTCTCTGGCTCTGAGTTGCAGTTCTGACTTCCATTGTAGGTATCTAACTTTGATGCTATTGTCATTATCCTTTATTCCAAATTAGTGGCCATCATTTGTCACCTTCAATTTTACTTTGCTGCTGCCTGTTCTTTGTTTCTGAATCCTAGGAAATAGTACCAGCTCTCAAACTACTGGGTCATAACATAATTATTCTGGTATCCTTCCTGATAGTGTTATAATTTCCCCCCCCCCCCCCATCTCTGGGCCACAATGGCTCTGAGTTTTTTTTGACAACTTCTTTTCATTCCCCATTTCCAAGGATCCACCATTCAGATAAGATTATTTTTGGTAATATTATAAGCCTTGGTATTTATGTTACTCCTACAAATCACTATTTTCCACATCAGTAACAAGTTCATAGACATTTTCCTTCTTTTTCCCCAATGGCAATGTGTATGCCTTCCTCTGATGTCAGTCTCTCTTCTGGAGGCTTGAGGAGTTTGTTAGAATATTCTTTTGCATATTTCTTTAAATTATCATCTTCCTCAGGAACTGTTGGGTTAGAATATGAAGCTATGCTTGCCAGTATTCTTAAAAAAATAAGGGCAAACCTTCCTTAAGGAGGTAGTGAAGATTCATGTTTTGGTTATTTACAAAATGAAGATCATAATATCTGTCCTCTCTTTGAGGCTAATTGTGAAGATTTAATGAGATGACACATAAAACACAGTCTGGTTACCTAGAAATCCCTATAATAGAGTTGGAAGTCATAAGTCATTCCTGTACCAGATGTTATTATGATAATTCAATTATTCAATCAATTTATCAGCCAATATCAATTAAGAACCTACCATGTAGAAGGTAGTATGGTAGTGTCTGGTGTTACAAAGACAAAATACAAACAATTCTTTCCCTCAAGGATCACATATTCTATGGAGGGAAATTATATACATACATATAGTTATATAGAAACCACGTATAAAATAAGGTCAGGGTAATTTCTGTGGAATGGGAACAGCTATAGCTTAGTGAACAGAGCCTGGGGTCTGGAGTCAGGAATAGCTGAGTTCAAATTGGGTCTCAGACACTTACTAGTTGTGTGACCTTTGGCAAGTCACTTAACCTCCTTTTGCCTTAATTCACTGGAGAAATAAATGGCAAAACACTCCATTATTCTTGCCAAGAAAACCCCATGGCCATGGACCCCATGGTCCACAGGGTCACAAAGAGTCAGACATGACTCAATGATTGAATAACAACAACAGTTTCCTTGGCATAGGAACTAATAGGTTGATCAGAGAAGATTTCATGTAGGAGGTGGCATTTGAGCTGAGAATTTGAAGGAAACTAGGGATGCATTTGATATTTTAATATGGATAGTGAATACAATTAATGTGGCAATTAAAGTAAGCCTTGATCAGAGTGTTCTTAAAAGTGCAAAAATCCTTGTAATCTGGATATTTGTTCATGTAATAGATTTTAATCTCTAGCACTTTGACATTAGCCACTTTGCAGACAGAACCTGTATCTATCTTTCCTGAATTCAACTTTTCTTTGCTACTACATAGGAAATCTTACATTGAAAATATGAAATTGGGTTTGGAGATTAAATAAACAAGGTAGGGACAATGATTGTTTATCTAGTCATGTTCATAAGTAGAAATTAAAATAGGGAGAGGTCTCCTTTAAATATTTTTATGTTTCATAGCAATTAGGGGGTTGGGGAGGATTAGGAAACTATTATTTCATTTGACTCTAGTGCCTATTACTGAAGGTTCCCTTTGTAAGTCTCAGAAAAAATGAATTTTCTATAATGCCTAACAGATAAATGAACTTGAGATAATCTATTCAAAAATACCTGAATAGAATAAGTCACATTAAATTTACACACAACAACAAAAACAAAAATATGTGTGTGAACTCCAAAAAATTTTATTAATATGGAAAAAAACCACTAAGAAACAAAATGCATGGACCTGAATAAGGTAATGGTTGCATGTTTAGTGAGAAGGCGACAGATGTTGTGGAGGTAGAAATGACAAGATTTGGCAGTTGATTGGACGTGTGAGATGAGTGAGTGAGGAGCCAAGAATAATGCTGAGATGGTGAACCTGAAATGTACTTTACTCTCACAAAAGCACTGTAAGAGCAGTAGGTAATGTCACATTCATCATCTCCATGAAAAATACCCCTGACTCAGAGAGCTTTATTAAATTCTTGTTGTAGTTAAGCATTAAATATTGCTTAAAATACCTCATTGTTTGAACATAAAAAAATGAATATGTTTTCTCTAGATGCCCTTCTTGGAATCTGGGGGAACTACTCTCAGATCCTTAAGCTGCCCGGACCAGCTGTTAGGTAGAAATTGGGAAGTAGAGTTCACCTCTTCCTTGTGCAAGAATCAAGACACTACCACTTCTCAGCTTCCCAGAGTATTGATGACATTTCCCCAAGTCAAGTATGGAGAAACTAAAACGGTTGCATACTGCTTAAGAAAGAGACAAAATTTTGTCATGTCATGTAAGTAGTGAGAGTGCTGGATTTGGAATCAGGGACTCCTGGGTTGAAACCTTGGCTTAAAAATTTACCAGCTAGGTGAAGCTGGGCATGTTATTTATAGGTCTCTGGAGCAATTTCCTAATATACAAAATGAACAATTGAACTTAATGACCTCCAAGATCCCTACTGAATATAAATCCATGATCTAGTGATTTAGCTTACGAATTTCACAGACATGGGATTACTGGTAAAATAGAATAGAGTATGAGACTATGTCATCTCAGAGTCCCCTAGTAAGGAAGTCCTTCACTCACCAAATCCATCCAAATCCAACTGTGGTATGGATCAGAGGGGAGGAGTACACAGAAAGCCTTGATAATTGAAAGATTAAATGAGTCCCCAGAAATAATGGCTTTGTATGATTAGTCAGAGTGAATGTAGGACCACTGATGGAGATCTGGAAGAAACTTTAGATATTATCTAGTTTAAAACTCTTCTTTTACTGATGAGGAAACTAAAACATGGGAAAGGGTAACTTTAGGTTTGACATCAGGAGATCAAAAAAAAATTCCAATGGTAAAGGTTGTTTGAAAGCAAGTAATCTGCCTCAAGAATCAGTGAACCCCATCCTACATCCTTCCATGTTTATAGATGGCCACTTCTTGGATTTCTTATCATTGAGATTCTTTTGTATATTATTTGTACTAGGTAGAACTGAGGTTCCTTCAAACTCTCCAATTCAATAATTATGAGATTCTATTAATGTCAAAGTAATAGGTAATTTTTAGAGGAAAAAAGGACTTCTTTTACCCTTTTTCTCTCCCAGATCACATATTTGCTGATAAACAAAA
The DNA here is from genome assembly GCA_028627135.1 of Pseudochirops cupreus. Classification (NCBI taxonomy): domain Eukaryota; kingdom Metazoa; phylum Chordata; class Mammalia; order Diprotodontia; family Pseudocheiridae; genus Pseudochirops; species Pseudochirops cupreus. Next base: position 33,515,853 of record CM053583.1, on the reverse strand, counting down.
ACTCATTTTTAGAAGGGAACTCACTAACCAAAAGGTTCAACTCTTAACTGAACAAGAATAACTATTATAATATTTCAAATACTAGTCAACTAGAGGACACATTCATTCGAAATAAAAAAAAAAGACTTAATTATCTTTAATCATATAGTATAGCAAAACAAACATAATGTTCCTCATATGTATAATGTGGTCATTCCACATGTGATTATAAAATGGGCAGGGAAGGGCACACATTAAAAGAAAGCTCATGGACTAGGGGTTACACAAGTAAGGGCACATGTAAAGAACATGCATGAAAAGACAAATTTATAAGGAATATATGTGAATAGGGTACGCATGTAGAAATGCATATATCCTAGAAATGTATGTTCAAGGGTACGAGGAGCTAATGCCACCTATGTATCTACTGAGCCAAAAGTGTCCTCTGGTATTGTCATAAGGTAAGTTACTCTTCCTGTTTACTGTATTGTTCTCTCTGCTGAGCTTCTCTGCTGAATTGCTCTTTGTAACCATCTGCTCATATTTACTTATGCACCCTCTTTAGATTCTCTGTTGTTCTTTGCTACCACCTTCCGGAATATGACTGCTAAATAGCTTCTTGCCTGCAAGTTGAAGGGTCTAGAAATTTCAGCTTAGAGGTCATCTAGTACATCTGAAGAATGCTAAAAAAAAAAAAAAAAAACAAAACGAAACAAAACCTCCTGCAAAAAAGACAAAATTAAATACCAAGGAACCACATCAAAGATTATACAAGATTTGTCAACTATTACAATAAAGGAGAAAAAATAGCAGAACACAATATTCCAAAAGGCAAAAAGTAAAACCTTACCACTAAGAATAATTTACCATGAAAAACCTAGTAAGACAGAAGGGGAGGTAAGAATGAATCTTAAATGTAACAGACAATTTTCAAACATATCATAAATACCAGAGCTAAGTTTAAAAAAAAAAAACCAAAAATGAAAAAAAAAACCCTCTCAAATGCTAACGTAATTGAGAAAAATTAAAAAAGATAGAAGTATCTAAAGAATTGGAAGGGGCTAAGCAATGATGAAATGTTGATATTATATAGTGGGAAAAAAGCAAGTGCCCTATCAGATTCTTAATTTCCTTAAGAATCATAGAAGGATTTAAATAAGGCGAATGGTGCCTAGGTCTAGATTTGTTCTGTTTAAACAGGAAAGAAAAGGAAAGACAAAAATATGGGGTGGGGGGGAGATAAATGAGAAAGTAGCCAGCCTCAAATAGAGATTTGGACAAGGAAGAATTGATCACACATTCACACATGCAAAAATGGAAAGTATTTTATGCAAAAATACTTTAAAGTCAATAAGGAAATAGGTAGGGACAGAGGAAAACGAGAGTTTTTAAGAGAGACTATAACCTAGTAAAAGCAAACATCAGTAAGAGCTCATAATCTATGATATCAAGGAGACCACACAGTACCTGAAACTTGTGGTGTTTTCTCAGGACTCAATACCTGTAAGTGTGAAGGAAAAACAGTAGAATAGAATTTAAGCTGAAAAAAAGCTCTGATGCCATATAGTCCAACAATTTCACTTTATAAATTATATAAATCATAGATTAAATAGACTAGAGGAGAAAGTAAACTTACCCAGCCTGTAACACTCATAAAAAATAATTCCAGGTCCGAAAGTATAGTCACTTGGCTACATGAATGAGATATAAAGGCCTTGGAGACCCTTGGAGGAAGCCTTTCATGGAAATTGAAGGTATGCAGATCCTCTATAAAATTAATTTAATTCAACTAAGATGTATCTATGCCACCTTTCTGAAGAGATGGAAGGATCACAAGTGTTCATTGCACATATTTTTAGTCTTTAAGTACTGATCAGTTATGCTGATTACCCCTCTTTTTTCTTTTTTTGTCATTAAAATAATCTTAAAAGGAAAGGCACTCCGGTAGGGATAGAAACTAGGGATACTAGGGGAAACTATTGTAATGTAAAACATACATTTACAAAAGCTTATTTTTAAAGAATCTACTACATTATGCTTAAGGCACAAAATAGATGCCGCCCTGAAGGAGCATCCATCAAATTATCGCTGGTCGATAGTGTAAGGAGTGAGTGCAAAGTAATGTGTGGTACAAGAGAACACTAACATCTAAGGGATTTTGTTGGGTGGAGGTTTCCCATAGATACTGTCACTTGAATGGATGCTAAAAGGAAGCTCAGATTTGAAGAACCAAAGGTGAGAAGGGAATGCATTGAAGACATGGTGCACAGCTTGTACATAGATACCAAAGAAGAAAATGAAATGCTAAGCTCGGGAACGGCTCAACGTCCAAGGAATGAAGGGGGATGTGATGGCTAAAAGTGTGGGAGGGCAAAGTTAAGATGTCTGTGTTAATGGAAAGCAAACTTCAGTGTCACTTACGCAATGAGCAGTTTAAGTTAAAACAGCCAGGTGCCGTACTTTCATCAAAGAATTGATGTAACTTTATGAATAAATTCAGGTATTATTGTGATTTCCCTCTCAAGGCTTTCTCTCGGGAAGCTAGCTGTCTGAGCAGACATATCCTGTTCTCACCAGGAAGGAGTATCAGACCATAGAGCTTTGGGTTTTGCTTCATAAATGAGTCAGAGGGAAATACTTTTATTTGGTTTTGGTTGTTGTTTGCTTGCTTTGGTTTGATTTGGTTTGGTTTGATTTTGGTTTTCTAAGCAGCAATTTCCTTTACCAGTTAACTTCAGAAAAACCTCTCCTTGTCAGAGAGATAAAGTTCTCTAGGCCAGGAAAGTCTCCAGATCACTGAATAACACTGGTATCCATCAGATCAGTTAAATTAGTAATGGGTTGCTTTTGGCTACAGAGTTGACAAAACACTCAATGAGGGACCAGAAAGAGAAAGCACTGTAGGGATAATGGATAGGGCAGTGGAATTGCAGTTACAAAGACCTGGATCCATGTAACATTTTAGACCCTTAATGGGTTTGTTACAATAGCAATTCATTTCATTACTCTACGCCTCAGTTTCCCCATCTATTAAATCAAAATGATGTGTCTCAGACCACTTGTTAATCTCCTTTCCCTTCAGTTAATTGTCTCCCTTCTCCAAAATCACCACAGAAATTATTCTGGTAATGAATATAAGAGTATCACCAACTGAGCAGCCAGCTGATTGACTTAGAAGGAGAAATCTGGGCTTTAAGACTGATTTGAAATATGGAATCCCACTGATGACTCTGTGCTTTTATTAATTAAGCATGTGGCTACGATCCAACACTTCCCAATTTTCTTCCCCAGTGTTAGTTGCTTTTTGACTTACTCATATCTTTATCAATCAATCCCTTACTTTAATGAATGGCAGCATTCCCTTAATCTTCTGCTTAAAGGGAGGACAAGATGGATGTGACCTTGACTGCTAAGAACCAACAGTTAACAAAGGGGAAAAAATGAAAAGAAAAGAAGCAGATAAGAATTATTCTTCATCAGCTAAGCCTAATTCTTTTTAGCAAGTTTGTGAGTCATTTTATGAATGGCTCTTCTCTTCAAATTATGGCTCTGCTTCCCATTTCCAATGAGTCTCTTGTATTGCTTCTAATATTGTTTCCTCCCAGCAATTGAAACACACATCCCTGCTGGGTTGGTAAGAATAGCATTTCTTTCCGGAATTCTTTCTTCCTGCTGAATTGCTTCATTTTACTTCCCCCAAATCTGAAATAAAGTAATTTGTACCTCAAGTGACACAAAGTGAACCAAAAGCCTTGTTCTTTTGCTTTTTCAGCCAAGCTCTTTAGCAATGCCAAGCCCCTACCACAACTTGAAGACAGTGACAGCCAATAGGAAGGAGAGGCTGAGGTGCAAAGGAATGCAGAGCTCAATTCAATTTAGTTCATTTTAACAAGCTATTGCTAAACGCCCACCAAGAGCACAGTACTGTGCTACTGACTACATAAGATAAAAGGATAAGTAAGGCATGACCTCTTCATTCCTGCAGATTCAGATCTGCATTTAATAGAAATCAAACATGGAAAGGTGAATAGTTGTTATGCTGCTATCTAACCATCCATCCATCCATCTATCCATCAGCGGGAGTCATCCATTCTCTACTTAATCATAGATTAGATAGATAGATAGATAGATGGATGGATGGATGAATAGATGGATAGATGGCAGATGAAGGAAAAGAAAAGAGAGAGAGAGAAAGAAAAGGAAGGAAGGGGAAGAAAAACAGTCAGGTAGATAGATTTGGTACAGATTATGTGGTATAATTAAAAGAGGACCAGACTTGGAGTTTGAAAAACTTGTGCTTAAATGCTACCTAGGTGATCAAGAGAAATTCATTTAGTATATCCTAGGTAGCTCCCTTAAGACTAAGATGCCAGTTAAAATGTAAACAATGTCAAAAAGAGGCCCATACAAAGTGTAATGTTTTCTAGGGAGGGAGGGTTAATGTTTTACCAATGGCAACCAGGGAAGTCTAGATGGAGAAGATCATACCTGAGTGTGGCCTTGCAGGATGAGTAGGATTTCCTGATGCAGAAATAAACAGGATGGGGACAGTATATGACATATCTAGTAGAGCATGAACAAAGTCATATGTTCCAAAAGCAAGTGGAACAGGTAGTTAAAATTTGGGAATAATGATAATATAATTTATCACAAGCAAATAATATTTGAAGAAGAGTAAACTTAATCTCTTTGGGAGTTTCATTTCCCATCTGTAAGACTCTTATCTGTATTAATCGATTATTAACCTGATGTCCAAGAAATTTAAAAAAAAATAATACTGGTATTTTAGTATACTTGGTTTCTGCTGTGATTCTACATAATTTATGTTATCCATTTAAAAACATTATTTTAAAAGAGTCCTTAGATTTCACCAGATCGCCTAAAGGGTCCATGATACAACAGTGGTTAAGAATCCCTATTTTAATTCATCTTCAAGGTCCCTTCCATTTCTAAATACTGTAATAGGAATCTGAAGATCTTCCCTGCCCCTTGGCCTCTTGATAGGCTTAAGTGAATCTGAGAACGTTCCCTGATTTGAAAATATACTCTGCCCCCTAATAGGCTGAATGTGGTCACATGGAACCTGTGGTGGGAGCCTTGTTTTTCAGGAATGCCCACATTTGTGATTGGGCCATGGGTCAAGAGGGCTGTGGCATTCTCTGATCCAGGAGAAGGCTATATATACCCTGATGTGAGGTTTTGCTTTGGAGCTTACTTTGGAAAGAGTTGTGTGATTTGGCCAGATGAGACTCTGAGCAGCCATTGAGCCCCCTGGCTTTGAAAACCCAGATGTTAGTACTTTCCTCTCTGGTAACTAACTAGGTATGAACGTAATGGCCAGACAGCTGGAAGCCCTGTCTGCTTGGCTGTTTCTCTGTCTGTATCTTTTTTGTCTGCTTGTAACTTCCGTTCGTATTCTCTAAATTTCAAGGTGCTGACTTTTCCCCCTGAACTAGGTAAATTATCCATGTTTGATTAAAGAAGGATTGTTAACCCATTTTGAGTTGCTTTCTTAGAAAAGGAGATCTAAGAACCTGTGCTAGCAACCATGCTGGGTATGCTTGGGTGCTTACTACTACAAACACACAATCCATAATCTCTAATACCTCTTTAATTTTCAAGTCTTGTGACCCTATGATTCAAATTCTAGGGCCATCATTTATGAATAGTGTGATTTTGAAGAAGTTCCTTCTCTGAGCTGTATCTAGAAAATGATGACAATAATAATTATAACTAACATTTACACAGAGTTTTAAGGTTTGCAACATATTTTCATATTATCACATTTGATCTTCACAAAAACTTTCAGAGGTAGGTGTTCTTATCGTCCTTATATTATAGATGAGGAAACTGCTAAATGCATAAAGTTCTATTCTCACATATCCAGGAAAATGCTGGAAAGTGTTTAACAACTATTTACCAACACTACATACTTTTAAGCTGAATCAGCATTATTAATAGTTTCTTAAGTTGAAGTAATCAGCAACAACAAAATCAATCCAAGGTTGGATCAAATTGACTCTAATACCACTCCGGATATATCATTGTGGAATGGATGTGGTCTTAGCTTTTTAATGGGCTATACAAGTGGAATTCACTCCCCATAGGTCCTAACAATCTAGAAGTCAACAATAACAATAGCTAATGTTTATAAAGCATTCATTATGTTCCAGGCACTGAGCTAAGTGCTTTACAATTCTTATTTCATCTGATCCACCTTACAAAAACCCAGGGAGGTAGGTGATATTATTATCCCCATTTTATAGATGAGGAAGTTAAAGCTGAAAGAGGCTTAGTGACTTGCCCAGGGGCACACAGCTACCAAGTATCTAAAGCCAGAGTGGAACTCTGGAGATAGAATTTATATCTGGTGGACAATTCTGGCACAGTTCTGAGGAGCTCATTACCAGGTTGGCCATGATGTGATGGATTTTTCCCCTGCAGCAACTGATAAAGGTCGTGATTTAAGTCATAGAGGGGTAACAATCATCACCGCTGCAGTACTGCATTGATAGAATTTGTGATTTCTTGGGTACTGAAGAAATCTTTGCTTTAGCAACTCTCAGGGTTGTGAGACTTGAATCAGTGTATGTGCACATACACACACATTCACACACAAACACACTGTGTATACATGTGTACATATATGTACATATACACATTCATACACATATGTACATATAAATTATAGATACATTTATAGATTTTACAAATTGTATATATACATATATATATATATATATATACATGTAATACTTTGCAATATTTGTGATTAGTCATAGATTCCTTAGATATGTAGACACTTTACAACAGTAAAGAATTAGGAAACTCTCTACAAACTTGCCATCACAATAATTCCATCTTATTCCTTCAAAATTGGGAAACATTAGCCACAATTTATGTTCCTTTCTTTATCCAAAGGCAGATTGTAACAAGCTGAATATTCTGCATTTTGTCCCATCTGTCTTTCATAGCATCATCAGATGGCAGGATTTAAATCTCAAAGAAATTTTAAAGAAACTAGATAAAGTTTTAAAGAAATTTTATCTAGAACCATATTCACAGTCTATAGATGTAAGAATCAGAGGTCTACAAGGAGAAGGTATTGCAAGCTGCCAGGAAGAAACAATTTGAATATTGTGGAAACACAATTAGGATAACCCAGGATCTAGCAGCTTCTACACTAAGGGATCGAAGAGCCTGGAATATGATATTCCAGAGATCAAGGGAGCTAGGATTAAAACCAAGAATCACCTACCCAACAAAATTGAGTATAGTGTTCCAGGGGAAAATATGGTCATTCAGTGAGGTGGAGGACTTTCAAAGATTCTTGATGAAAAAACTAGAACTGAAAAGAAAGTTTGACACTCCAACACAAGAAGCATGAGAAGATAAACATGGAAAAAAAATTATAAGGAACTTATCAAAGTTTAACTATTTACATGACAACATGGAAAAGTGACAATTGTAACTGATGAAACTTTTCT
>CM053583.1:33488624-33507887 GCA_028627135.1 Pseudochirops cupreus | reverse complement strand
ATACCACAAGTTTTCTCCTTCATGACTCTGCCACTGCAAGAGTTCTTTTCTCAGTTCTGCCACCACAAGTTCTGTTCTCAGTTTTTCTCAATTCTGCTCTCTCTCAGCCTGGGCTTCTCCTTATATATGGTCATTAGCTCCTCCCAACAAAGGTTTACAACTTCTGGGGTTAACAAATTCTGGGGTTTACAAGTTCTGTTTCTTAACAAAGACTTGGTGTAATCATGGGCAAGGCTTAAAAGAAACTTGAACTGAAACAAGGTATTAAATAATTAAATAGCTGAAACAAGGTGTTAATTACTTCTTTGCTTGCCATTACATATCTAAGCTGTACTATAAAGGAAGAGGAAGTCTCTATGAGGGAGTGAATTGAAGAAATGGAGAATGACTACTGCTAAAGTCATAGAGAACAGATATTGAGATATGTCTCTGATTCCTTGTCTGTGATAAATAGATAAAAGGTCTATATGACTAGAATACAGAGTGGGGAAAGAAGAGTAATACCCAATGAAGCTGGAAAGATATGGAGTAAGATTCGGAGTAAGATTGTAAAGCACTTTAAAAGCTAAGCAAAGGAGGCTATATTTTTCCAAGAGGAAATAGGGTACCAATAGGTTTGGTTGAGCAAGAAACTCACAGTGTTGGATTTGTGCTTTAGAGAAATTACTTTGGCAGAAATATAACAGACTGCACTGGTGTGTGAGTCATGGGTGGAGGAAGTACCACCACCACCACCACCACCACTACAACTGTTGTTTTTTGTCCTTTGTGCTTGAAGAGAATCATGCCATAAAGAAAGTGATGTCTTGTAAGTGACTTGGATTTAAATGAGGGAGGGTTATGCAAAGTTAGCAGCCTCACTCTTTCCTCTTAAGCCATCCAGGTCCAGTGGGTCCTGATCTATATCACCACTGCTATTAACAATGACACCAACAACTAACATTTATATAGTACTTTTAAGTTTTGGGAAGTACTTCACAAAAGTTTTCCCATTCCCCTCACAAAAATCCTGGGTGTTATTATTATCGATATTTTAAAGATGAGGAAATAGAGGCAAGCAAAGTCACATGACTTACCAAGGGTCACGTATTGGAGGTCAGATTTGAACTTAGATTTTCATGACTTCAGGTTCACCTGTCTATTCACTACACCACCTAGATGAGTCAGAGATTCTGATCAGGATTTGAGAAAGACCTGAACCTAAGAAGGTAGGTGTGTAGTTAAAGTGGATTCCAGATGGGAGAGATATTGTTGAGGTAGGAATGGTGAGATTTAGTAGCTGATTGGATGTGTGTGGTGAGGGAGAGTGAAGAGTTAAGGATAAGGTTAAGATTCCAGAGGCTGGGGAGCAGAGTTCAGATATTGAGTCCATTGTGGCTGTAACATTTCATTAAGTGGGTATAATTACTTCAGTATGAGGAGAAGTGAGAAATAAGACAAAATTATGGGTGTGTAATGATTATTCCATCCATAAACATTCTCACCAGAGTGTATGAGGTGTTCAGGGAGGAATAGTGCCTCTGGTGTGAGGGCTTGCCAGATCTTTTCAGGGCTGCTCACCCACCTTTGGTGTCTACCTGGCAGTTGGCTCTTACCTGTGACTCCAAGAAGCTGGAGTATGTGCAGTGGCCATACCATCTTGGCAGATGGGCTAAACCAAGTTGAATACATAGTACTTGGTTAGACATAGAAGGCGCCACCATCATCCATTGCATCCTGAACCATTACCAGTTGTCTTGACTTTTTTTTTTCTGCCATTGAACTTAGATAACTGGAAGAGAGAGTGAGGCTGAGGACTTTGCACAATTCTGCCTTACCTAACTCCAATTCATGTGCAAGTTAAGACATCACTGATGATATCATTGATCCTTTTGAAAAACAAGGGCAAATAACAACACATTCTCTCTATCCAAAATGCCATTTACTATAATTCTAGTTCCTATAACCTTTTACTTAGAATCCTGAAATATTATTCTAATTTGTCTTACTGTTTCCAACTTCTGTCTGCTCTAATTCATTCTCTACAATGATGAAAAACAGTTTTCCTAAAGTATACATCTGACCGTGTTACTCTCCTGTTCAAGAATCTCCCTTGGCTCCCTATCATTCCTAAGATAAAATACAGCCTTCTTAGTTTAGTATTTAGAACATTGTACAATTTAAATCGTACCTAGATTTCCCTGACTGATTGTTTGATTCATTCATTTATTATATGAACATTTGTGAAATAGCTCCTTAGGACACATCCTGGTACAGTGGAAAAAAAAAAGGAAAATTAAACAAAACAAAACAACTGCTTCTGGTTTCAGAGATTATGAATTCTAGTGCCAAATCTGACACTACCTGTGTGACTTTGGGGACATTACCTAATCTTCATAGGCCTCAGTTTACTCATTTTTAAGATAGAGCAGCTGGTCTGACTGTCCCCTGAGATCTTTTCTAGATAAATATAAATCCATGATACTACATGCAAAGCTTTTCCAGACTTATTTCATATAATTATTCTTCTGGGACTCTATACTGTAGCCAAACTGATCTATTTCCTATTCCCTATAAAAAGTTTAAGAGATTTAGTTTCTGGGTAATTAATCATTTTATTAATAATATTAGCATATATTAATAAAAGGATGACCATTTCGCCATCACTCTTAGACCAAATACCCCTCATAGAATCCACTGAAAACTTATATGTCCTTGGAAGAGTGGGTGCCTCTGATTATAGAAATCAACTTGAATTCGTTAACAATTAATGAGATAATGAATAGTATAATGAGAGGTGGACCAATTCTAGTGAAGGTTTGAAGTATGTGATTTTGATCACTTAGTTTTTGTCAAAGGGAATTATCTGTATCCATATCAGTCATCTGACAAAAGGGAGAATCCACATTTTCCCAGATCAGTCTGAGTAAAACACCATGGGTTGGGATCCATTAATTCACCTAGATAGGATGGTCTAGGTGGAGTAAGTTTTGGCAGAGGTCAGTAATATCCTTCCAAGGTAGGCTTCCAAGAAGGACAAATAGGATAGGGAAAAGCCTGGATCTCTCCCACAATTTGTTATTAATAATAATTTCTCTCATCATTAAATACAGCATACTTTCTTCACTCCTTTGTACATGATGATTTCAATTGAGAAAATGTACTCTGTGCTCATCTCTTATCTTAAAGAGAACCCTTAGCTTCTTCCAAGGCTCAGCTCAGGTACTTTATCCTACAGGAGCCTTTCCTAACATCTCTGGTTTTTAGGGCCTTCTCCTTCCTTAAATTAAGCTTGTACTTCCTTCCTTAAATTAAGTTTGTACTTTCTAATCTTTGTTACCCACATATCCCTAATAGAATGTCAATTCCTTCTATTCAGGGACCTTTTATTTTCCTCTTCATTGTCCTTATATCCCCAGCAATTATCACAGAACCATGTGCATAATAGATGGTTAATAAATTCAACACATATTTAAAACTAGAATGAATCATTGAGGTTATTGCATGCAACTCACAACACTCCCCAGTGTGGAGGACCAAGATTGAAATGTAATGGAAAAATATTTAACAAAATAAATAAAAGTACAGTAAAGCAGATGCTATATTATAAAATTAAGTCTATATGCATCACATAGAGAGCCTTATGTATGGATTAATGGGACATTTCTGTTTAAGTTTGATACCACTGATCTACTCCAATCAAGTCATTTTCCATTTAAGCAACCTGAGGGCAGTGGAGGAAAGGTACCTTACCCAAAATGACATTGTGATAAAAATGGGATTTGAACTCACATCCTCTTTATTCCCAAACATTTTGTTGTTAATTGTTTTTGTTGTTATTGTCATTAAACCACAATCGCCTCCTTTTGTTTGAACTGACTGATTTTAAGATGACATCTCTGAGACTCTCCATGGTAGTTTCTTCTCTCCCTGCAGTTCACAGATTGAGCCTGCCTGATCTTTGAAGCTTGTTAAATAGTAAACACATTACGAAGACTCCCAGCCTGTTAAAAAACACTAACAACCAGTGTCTTTGGAAAGTGAAATGTGGGGCTTGGAAAAAAGGAGAATCATTTTGTGACAATGGCTGGCTGTCATTTCTCCCATTGAGATGGAATTTTCACCTCTCCCCTTGTTCCACAATGCCTATCAGTAATATTATGACACATCCCACGAAGTGATTTCCTCTTTTTCTAACAAAACCACCAGGCTGTTTTCACAATTGAAGAAAATTATGCTACTCAGCAACTGATCAAACAGAAGAATGGCTTGTGCCTCTTGTGTTGGAAGATGATAATTATTTGGGGAGTTTATTAGATTGTAGGTGCCCCATTATCGACTGCTATTTCAGGAGAGCAGTGGGGGTTACCATTACATATCCATCTAGTAGGCAGTACTTCTTTTCAATTCTAAATTTTCTCTTCTGGCTAAATACTGAGATAAAGGGCTCCATTCATTGAATGTATGTGATGAAGAGTAGATTCAGTCCAGGAGACTGGAAAAATCTGGCTTCAAATCATACTTTAGACAATTAGTGATGGTGTGACCCTGGGCAAGTCATTTAACCCATATCTGGTTCCATCTCAACATCTGTACAATGAGATTCATAAAAGCAATTATCTCACAGCACTAGGAGTATCACTGTATGGCTCAGTGGGAAAGAGTACTGGGTTTGGAGTCAAAGGATCCAAGTTCAATTCCCATCTTTTTCACTAGCTATGTGATTGTGGGTAAATCAGTAAGCATCTCTGAATTTTATTATCTTCCTCATCAGTTAAAAAAAAATGAAGGGAGAGAGGTAGAATGATACCATCAAAATCATGAGGTTGTAGGGATCACAGCAAGTTACCTTTGAAGGAGATATAGGTTCAAATCTTGCCGGTGATTATTTGTAAATTATGCAACCTTGGAAAGCCACTTCATCTTACCCTGGGTCTTAGTTCCCTCATGTAAAAAGAGGGTGGGGGGGGGGTGCACCAGATAAGATCTTAAAATCTGTTCCAATTCCAAATCCTTGATTCTGTGTAAAATACTTTGCAAACTCTACAGAGCTAGGCAAAACTTAACTGTGACTTTGTAGGGACCTTGCTCTCAGTGATTGAGAGGAGTGTGGAAGCTGATAGGTAAAAGCAATGATGTTTGATTGACAAATATAGGTAAAATTTTGATGGCAGAAAGTGTCTGAATCAGGGGTAAAAAGTGAAAGGATGGGGAATGATAGAAATTAAATACACGAAAGACTCAATGCATTTAATCTGGGCGTGACATTTTGCCATCCATGATATTTTGAGAAGCGGCATGGCGTGGTGATTAAAGTGCTAGACTTGGAAAAAGAAGTATTGTATTTGAGAACCCTCTTGGACACCTACTAACTCTGTGACCTGGGCAAGTCACCTTTTATCAACCTCAATTTCCTTAGCCATAAAATGGTGATTCTGGTGCCTCCATTTCGTGATTGTAGAGATCAAATGAGATGATCAGAACTAATATTATCTTCCAGCTGGAGTTTGATTAAGTGGAGTATAGGGGTTAATCATAGCTCTCGTCCTGGATTTTGTGCCTCTTTTTATGAGTCCCAAGTTCTTATTTCCTTTCTCATGCGCCAGAGCACACTGTTGACTCATATTGAACTTGTGGTATTCTATGATTCTCAGGTCCTTTTTATATTATTTGCCATCTGGCAACATCAGCTAAAGTCCTATCTTCTTCCTGAAGCCTTCTGGACCATCAAAGAATGAAGAGATCCCTTTTATGACATTTCTAATGTCATTATGTCAAGCTATTATGCTGATAATAAGATGTGTTGGAGAAGTCATACACAAAGAAAAGGTTTTTTGTTGTCATTGTTGATTACCATTTGTAAGGTTGTTAATTAATTTTTCTCTCTACTCAAATACATTGTACAGTATATTTAAAAATTTCTTCTTCTTCTTCTTCTTCTTCTTCCTCTTCTACTTCTTCTTCTTTTTCTTCTTCTTCTTCTTCTTCTTCTTCTTCTTCTTCTTCTTCTTCTTCTTCTTCTTCTTCTTCTTCTTCTTTTTCTTCTTCTTCTTCTTCTTCCTCTCCTTGCCCTTCCTCTTCTTCTCCTCCTCCTCCTTCTCCTCCTCCTCTTCCTGCTTTTCCTCCTCTTCCTTATCTTCTTCCTCTTCTTCCTCTTCTTCCTCCTCCTCCTTCTCCTCCTTTTTTTTTTGAATCTTCCATAGTGAATTATAAAGGAACTTAGATGAACTTGATACACACATAAAAGATTCCTAATGCATATGTATGGAATATTGTTGTTGATCTTTTATCTTCAAAGAGGACCAAAACAACTTCATGATGTCAGGGTCAAAAGGTTGTGGCTAATCATACCAATATGAGGTCAGATGACTCTTTCATAAGTCAGGCTCAAATAGTCTATACGACCATTTGTGAGGGAGATTTCTTTGAATTTGTACATCTTGTGTTTCTTTTGAGCTACTGCACCTCTGTTTTGCTAATAAGAAGATAGCATTTTTTTTTTTTGATGAGGGCACACCATGCCGGACAGTCCCATATCAGTGTTTTCCATGTCTCACAATCCATATCAAAGTTCTTCAGAGAGACGTTGAAGGTTCCTTGTAGTGTTTCTTCTGACCATCATGTGAATGTTTGCTTTGTGTGAGTTCTTTGTAAAATAGTCTCTTAGGCAAATGCACCTTTAGCATTCAAACAGCATAACCAGTCTGTCAGAATTGCATTTTCTGCAGTAGAGTTTAAAAGCTTGGGAGTTCAGTTTGAAAAAGGACCTCAGTGTCTGGTACCTTTTTTGAAATTAATCTTCAGAATCTTCCTAAGACAATTCAAATGAAAGTGGTTCAATTTCCTGGCATGGCATCAGTAGACTTTCCAGGTTTCACAGGCATACAACAATGAGTTCAGCACAATGGTTCCATAGAACTTCAGTTTGGTAAGCAGCTTAATGCCCCTTTTCTCCAACATATTCCTTTGGAGCCTCCCAAATGCTTAGCTAGCTCTGGCAATGCAGGAGTCAATTATGTTTCCATGTGGGGTATATAGGGTGCTAAGGGAGGACTAGCACTCTGGTATGAGGGTGTGGTATGCCCTTTTCAGGGATGGTCATCTATGTCTCGTGTCCAATCAGTCACCTAGCTCTTAACTGTAGCTTCAAGAAGCTGTAGCATGAGCAGTGGGCACACCTGGGCAAAACCATCTTAGCATATGGCTAAACTAGGTTGAGGGTAATTGACAGGCCTTCAACCCATCAGTGAATCAGGGGGATGTTTATCCCAAGCATGTGAAGACTTCCTGTAGTAGAATGGGAAGATGAGAACAATTTGTTCCAATGGCCATGAAGGCAGCTGAAGCAGGTACGGTAGTGTACTTAGAGCTTGATCAGACATAGAAGATACCAAAATCATTTATTACATCCTGGACCATGGCCAGCAGTTCTAATTTTTGTGTTTCCAGTGGACTTAGATGATTCTGGAAGAGAGAGTGAGACTGATGACTTCGTACAACTCTACCTCACTTAAATCCAAATCCAATTCACACACAATTCAAGAAATTACCCTGTGATCATTGGTCCTCTTCAAAAACAAAGGACAAACAATATATGTATATGTATATATGTATATATGTATATATACATGTGTGTATACATATGACATGTATGTATATAAACTCACCTTAACCAGATCCTCAAGCAATTTACATGGGTATCCATGAAACAATAAAAAAACAAGCCAAGCCAAGTCAATAGATTGTTATATGGTATTTGCCTAGTTGAGAAAAACCAGTGCCTTGGATAAAGGCATAAGTTGGATGTTTATCAAATTTCCCAATTACATAAAGCTGAAAGGAATAGCTAGTACCTTGGATGACAGTCAGGATCAGAAATATAATTGAGAGGCAAGAGTGCTGGACTGAATCTAATAGCATGAATGTAGGAGAGATAAATGCACTGTTACACTTGATAGTATTAGAGTGAGATAAAAAAAAAAACATAGCTTCATAAGCACCAGATAGAAGAGGTCTGGCTAGACAGCAATTTATTAAAAAAAAAACCATGGGGATATAGTGGATAGCACATTCAAGAGTTTGGGTAGCAGACACCTATAAGTTGTCTTGTTGTTATGATCAAATGAGATGATTTATGGCATGTACTTGGCAAACTGTAAAATGCTACATAAATGTTAGTTATTATTTAGTATGCTAAAATTAGGATGAAAACCAAACATCAATTTAATTTATTTAGACAAATTAGTCAGTACATTAAAAGAAATCTTTCCAAAATGGTCTCTTTAGTACAATACACAATTTCCTATACTATGTGTGGGACTGTGTTCTCTGGTGTTACAATCTCATTATTGTAGCCAGTTCTTAATAATGAAACCCCTCTAAAACACAAATCAGCAGCTTCTTTTAAAATTATAGTTTTACAGCATTACTAGGAGCACTAAGTCGTTCTATAATTTTCCCAGTGTCATAAAACCAGCAGGTGTCAATGATAGGATCTTAAGCCAGGTATTTCTGGCCCCCTGCATTCTTCCAATGTACTGGGCTGCTTTGTCTCACTTATAGTGGACAGTAATGAACTGTTTTGAATTGAATCTTCCTCCTAGAATTTCCATTTTAAGAAGGACATATAAGCCTCCTTGTCCTCCCTCTCTGGGATACTCTCCTGACTCTCTCCTGAAATTTTTCTACAATGCTATGGAGTTAGGTACCTCCATGGCCCTTCTACCTTTCTACTTCCTTTAATGTATTGTTTCCATCATTTCCTCAACACAAGCACCTCATGATCAATTGAATTACTTTAGTTAGTTGTCTTAACTTTTCAGACATAGTCTCAAAGTTTACATACATAAATATGTAATAGAATTCATTGTGGGAAACACTTTTCCAATTGCCCTGAACTGATTTTCTAGGGGTAAGAAATATTTAACTGAGAGGGAGTTACAAAAAGAATGAACATTTTTCTCTTTTATTGCTTGTAAAAGTGATCTTAGCCTAAGTTGAGTTTACATTAAGGAGAGAATCAAAACTCTTGATTTTTCTTTTCTTGGTTTCTCTCCATCTCTACCCCCAACAAGGAAAGTATGGAATCCTAGTCTAACCAGCAGTCCAACTAAGCATGTGCAATTCTAGGCCTTCTTATCTTCATCTTGCCAGTGATGAAAATGTAATGGTATTGAAAAGCTGGAAAGAAAATTGTGAGTCAAAAGATGCCAGTGTCCCAATTGGCCTTAATTAATGTACTACAATTGAGTCTTCTCTGCAACTCTATATTTAATGTTGTTTTTTTTCATAAGGAGCTGTCCCTGGTTGTTCCTCACTATTACATATGCACTCTCTCTGTGTGTCACCATCTGTGGCATGCTCTGCATCAAACTGAAAGAGTTCTTCTCATTTGCCTCCTTCTGAGGCTCAGGTCTTATTGATGTCCACATGCTATAGTTTTCTACCATCCAGACCCTATCATTCTATTTCCAGATTCTGTCATTCTGAAGAGAAACCTAGACAAATAATCAATTCCTGTTTATGATCTCAAAACCAATTTTTCAAACTTCAATGAGGCAAACAAGGATGTGCCCAAATGATGAAAACATATTCCACAGTGAATTGCTTTTCTCTTTATTTGGGTTCAATTAGGAAAGTTAATGATGGGTAATTTTCATCATGCATATGCTTTCAGTTTACTGATTTATAAGTATGCATGAACATAATTAGGTGTGCATGTGCATCCTTACAGTTTAATATACCCTGCCTCTGTGGTAATTAGCAGGCTCAGCATGGGGCTAATATTGTCCTTTTTCAAGCCAAAGTATGAAAAGCTTTGGGGATTGGCTAGTTCAGTAAACCCTCCAAGTGATTTCAAAAGTCAGAAGATGATGAGTTTGGCAATACCCTTTTCTTATGATTTGAAAACCTTCTGCTTTCCTTCTTTATCACATATAGGAGTTGGGGATAGGCACATATGCATTCTGCCTTCCCTGGAGAAGTAAATTCTCATCAAATTGTAAAGTTCTACAGTGATTTATTGCCTTTGTATATCTAAGGCAATTGAGACCCAGAGGTGTTTTCCAAAATTAAGGGTCAAAGAAAAACAGATTAAGTGAGACTATCTCAAGAGCTAGAGCTAGTCACAGTCCCTTATATGACCTGAAATGCTCTACACCAGGGCTGGCTGCTCTTCCTTTGGGACGATAATAGGATTAGAGAACTGTATAATTAGATCTGGAAAGACCTTCCAAGGCCATCTAATCCAACTTCCTCATTTTATAGATGAGGGAACTGAAGCCCAAGAATGTTAAGTTATTACTTAAAGTAACAAAGGAAATTGTTACAAAGACAAAACCAAGCAAATCATGCTGACCCTTTTATTTCAGGCTGAGTCAATATGTAAAAAAAAATAGCAACTTATTTCAAGCCATGTTACTCACTGAAGATTTTCTCACAATTAGAGGTGGGAAATAGTCTACAACAGCTGGAGAACAATTGGGAAATATGGCAAAAAGGCTATAAAACTGCATATACCTTTGTCCCAGCAATACTGCTACTAGGTCTGCATCCCAAAGAGTTCAAATAAAAAAGGAAATTGGACTTATGTGTACAAAAATGTAGCAGCTCTTTTTGTACTGGCTAAGAATTGGAAATTGAGGGGATGCCCTCAATTTGGGGAATGTTTAAGCAAATTGGGGAATGGTTAAGCAAATTGTAGTATATAATTGTGAAGTAATACTATTGTGGTATAAGAAATGATGAGTAGAATAGTTTTAGAAAAACCTGAAAAATATAGTTCCCAGAAAAACTGGGACAAACTTCTATGACTTGATGCAAAGTGAAGAGGGCAGAACCAGGAGAACATTGTACACAGTAACAGCAATATTGCATGTGAATCAACTGTAAATGACTTAACCATTCTGACTGATAAAATGAACCAAGATAATTCCAATGGACTTATAATTTTAAAAAAATGCCATCCACCTCCAAAGGAAGAACCAGTGAAGTCTGAATGCAGATTGAAGCATATTTTTTTCACTTTATTTTTCCTGTTTCTTTTTCTTTTTGCAACATGGTTAGCATGGAAATGTTTTTTCATGATTTCAGATGTATAATTAACATAACATTTCTTGTCTTTTCAGTGTCTTCTTCCCTTGCCACCCGAGGAGTGTGAGGGAGGTAGAGAATTCAGAACTCAAAATAAAAAAAAAAAGAATGTAAAAATAAACAATTAAAAATCAAGTCTCTGCTTCTGTATTTCAATATACATCAGCTTCTGTTTCTCATCACTGATACATCCATCACCATAAAATCTCAAAGTTCTGCATAGCAATCAAATGACAATGCACTGAGGTTCAACTGACTTAAGAAATTATGTCAGCAGCCAAAGGAACTATGCTCAATTTGACAAACAGCCCTGGTTGATTTTGCATTCAAGAATTATCCCTTCTCTAGCCTTGTCAAAAGGGTCCTTCCTTTAGAGTAAGAGGACTAGCTGTGTGTCTCTGGGGCAGTCACTAAGCTTTTCTGTGTTGCAGTTTCTTGATAATATAAAATGGGCAGGATGAACCAGATCAAGGGTGGGGAACCTGTGGACTCAAGGCCACATGTGGCCTTCTAGGTCCTTGGGTGTGGCATTTTGAGTGAGTCCAAGTTTTATAGAACAAATTCTTTTATTAAGGGGATTTGTTCAATGAAGTTTGGATTCAGTCAAAGGGCTGCGCTTGAGGAATCAGAGGGCCCCATGTGTTCTTGAGGCTGCAGGTCCCCCCCACTATATTACCTCTAAACTCCTTTATGGCCCTAACTCTAATTATCATTTACCACTTGTCAAATTTCCTAGCATTTCTTTTCATTAATTCCCTTGGTATTCTGGACCTTTTGCTCTTCTAGATGAATTTTTACTATTTTTCCAACTCTATAAAATAATTTTTTTGGTAGATTGATTGGTATGGCACTAAAAAGGTAAATTGATTTATGTAAAATTGTCATTTTTATTATATTAGCTTGACCTAACCATGAGCAATTGATGATTTTTTTTTCTTCAATTATTTAGACCTGACTTTATTTGTGTGAAAAGTGTTTTGCAATTATGTTCATATAGTTCCTGGGTTTGTTTTGGCAGGTAGACTTTCAAATATTTTGTAATGTCTACAGTAACTTTAAATGGAATTTCTCTTTTGATTTCCTGCTTTTAGGATTTGTTAAAATATATAGGAATGCCAAGGATTTATGTGGGTTTCTTTTATATCCTGCAACTTTGCTACATTTATTTTTTAGGTCAAGTAGATTTTTTTTCACTTGATTCTCTAAGATTCTCCAAGTATATCATCATATCATCTGCAAAGAGTGATAGCTTAGTCTTTTCTTTGCCTAATCTTGAGGGAGGAATTTTTAGAGGGAACTCTACTCACATCAGATCTGGTTAAAGAGAAAACAACATATACATTTAGAAGGGAATAAAAATCTTTTAAATTTATGAAGAAATAAGAGAGTGAGGAACTAGAGTAAGGAAAGTATAGAAGAGGTATCTAGGATAAGGAGAATGGGATAAAGACATAAATAACATATATATTTGGAAGACTACAAAAGTCTTCTAAATTCCAATAGAAACAAGAGGGTAAAGGGAAAGGGTAGGGGTGAGAAGATAAGGAAGGTTTCATTAGAGGGAGCTAGGTTAAATAATAGGGAGACAAAGTAGAAGGAAAGTAGAGGAGTTAAGAGGGATAGGAAATAAGAGAGACAAACAAACATGAAATAAAGATCAGAATTAGATTTTATTAGGAAAAAAAGCAGGAGTGGTAATCATGATCTCCAATAAAATTAAAGCTAAAATAGATTAAATCAAAAATAGGGGAACTACACTATATGTCAGCTGTATTAATCAATATTGTTTACAGTGTTTAAAATATTTAGATAGTACAAGGTTGGAATATTGCTGTGGTATAGGAAATGAGGAGTTGGTGGACTTAGAAAAATATGGAAAGACTTGGACTTATCTAGGAAGATGTTATATACTCTCAGAGAAACAGAACAAACAAGTAGAGTATGATCTTACATAGATGTCTATGAATATCTATATCTATATATGAACATAATTATAGACAACTAAGTGCAAGCGTGTACATGTGCATACATACCTATGCATATACATTTATGTATACATGCATGCATAACTATATAAACACACACACATATATACACACATACATAGATCTCTATCTATATTTATATTCCCACATATCTTTATATATGCATATGTATAGACACATATGTGTGGTGTGCATGTGCATGTGTGTGTGTGTGTGTGTGTGTGTGTGTGTGTGTGTGTCCAAACTTCATTGTAGCCTTCTGGGGTGATAGTGGAAGGAGGGAGAAAGGGGGAAAGAAAGAAAAATATCAAAAGTGAACAACAGAGGACGAAAGAAAACTTACAAAGAGGCAAAGAAAAGATGGACAGTTCTGAACATAATGTGTAGTGTGTATTATACAGGCTTTCTTGAAATAGAAATTTATTGATGCATATTTTGAAGCCTCTCATATTTTGTTGTACACATGGCAATGTTTTTTTTATTTCTTATTTCTATTCAAGCTTCTAATACATTTCTTTTTCTTTTCTTAGTGTGTATTTATACTTAAAATAAATTATAAAACAAAAAGAAAATCCCAGACAATCCCAGGATTTTTAACGTGTTGAAACAGTTCATCAAAATTTTAGTATAATCCATGCAACTCCCGGATCAGCTTGTTTTGCGTGAGGTAGACAAAACAAATAAATGATTAACATTTTATGTCTGAAGGTGATATTATTTAGAGCTAATGCCTAAAAGAGAAATCCAGGAAAAAGGAAAGTGAGCTTATGCTCCTTCTAAAACTATATCAACATCCTATTGCTATGCACCTCAGTAAAAGAGGGGACTTTGTAAACACTCAAATGATATAGCCACTTTAAGTTATAAATAAAGAGTTTCCCAGGAGTAATTTCAGAAAGACAATACGTTCTCCTAATTTTTTTTTTCTTTCCTCTACTTGAGTTCATATGGGCTATTTGTGCCCAACCTGTGGTAGAACCTTCTGAGTTCGTTTTGGTCTGATCAGCCACAGCTCGACATACTGTACATTGACCCTGACATAGTTCTATCATTTGGTCCTCTTCAAATAGGAAAGACAACAACCAACATAGGTAACCCAGTTGGCCCTTTATAAGTGAACAAGGAAATTTAAAGGAAAGGGTCCCTAATGGGTCGCTTTGAGCTTTATACTCATCTGTAAAGAATAGATGTTGGTTAAGATGTCAAAAGCGGACAGTCTCAGTCAGAGACTGAGAAATTTTCCTTTTCCCATGAGGCTAGTGAGTTGGTATAGCACCATGACATACTTCTGCTATTAATGCATACTTTCCAGTGCAACTTCAGTGCCTTTTTCGCAGGTAAAGCCCAAAGGTCATCGCTGCCATTCTAACCCAATGTTCCTATCCCCTGGGATCTCTTGAAGTCATTGAAACATTTTTTTTTCTCTTTTGGTTAAATGTTGTCATAGGAAAGAATCTAACCTTGGAGATACCATTCTGGATCCAACATTTATTAGCTTATTCTACTGTTTTTGAGCAAGGCAGCTGAGCTTTCTGGAATTCAATTTTCTCAGCTTTAAAATGGGGATAATACTAAGCATATTAAAAAAAGTTATTGAAAGGACTAAATGAGATCATTTACAAAGAATTGCTATTTCAGCATGAATACAGTTCTCAACTTGGAGTCAGAAAGGCATGCCATCAAATCTGGCCTATGTCATTTAGTAGCTATATAACCCTGGAAAGTCACTTCTTTGAGATTCAGTTTCATTAATTACACACAAAGAGGCTACAAATGACTTCTAGGGTCTCTCCTAGCTCTAAACTGATAAGCCTATAATCCCAGGTAAAGTGCTCTATAATTGTAAATGTTATAATATAATGATAATATTAATACATTTACAGCTATATAATGTGCACGTCTCTTTCTACGTATGCCCACATGCACATATAGCACTGGTCCCCACACAGCTCTCCACACAATTCTGAGATTAATCATCATTTTCTAGCTTCATTGTATTATTCTGAGTCATCTACTCAGAACTGGAGTCAGAGCCCCAGCCATTATACACCTGTACCAGACCATGCAACAGATCCATGAGTTCAAGAACAATAAATATTTAACCAAAATGGAAGAATGACAAAAGAAATAAGGAAGAATGCTCATGAACTAAATGTTATCTGCAACTATATACAAAACAGATGTCCTCGCCCATGTGTTCAAGGGAATAAATAATCAAATTCCATTTGATTCCCTCTGTATCCTTGCCCTAGCAGGAAGACATGGTTCAAGGTCATGGCATCCCTGGCAGAGCTTAGAGCTCAATGCTGTTGGTTCATTCAAATCCATTTCCTCAAGTCTCAGTTAGACAGGTTAATAACGACATTAGATGAATGCTGCAATCTTTCCCTCTGGTTCTCGTCCTATTGTCCCATGAGTAGGCCATGCCAAATGGCTCTCAGCTGTGACCCCTCTTCCCTGCCCACTCGCTTGTGTGGTTTGCTCTTCTGCTCTTGCTTTCACAGCACTCTCTTCTCTTGTACTGCTATATTATCTTGCCTCTATGGCTCCTTTTCTTCTAAACCATTGCTGCTGCTCATGGATGTCCACTCATTCCAATCTGCCCTCTTTTATGTCTTCATTGCTTGCTTTTTCCACATGCCTTCACTTTCCTTCCCAGTTTACATTCATATCACACAGTCCTGCGTCCAGGCAAAGGCACATCACAGTGCTTTCATTCCTAGGCTTCTTTCAGCAAGTAGTAATCCCACTCATATCAGGACTCATATCAGTTTATTTAATACACATTGCAAATTATCCACACAGGAGCAGAAGCAACCCCTGCCTATTTTATGTGTCAGTATATAAATGTGTGCTCTTGCTATTATCATTTTGATCAGTTTGGCTGAGGGAATTTTTTTCTATTCATAGAGCTCTCTAAAGAAAAAAATTCTGTAATGTCACTTGGTAGCATATGACCTCTATAGAAAAAACTAGTAAAATTAAGTGCACTAAGTATTTTTAAGTACTTACTTTGGATAAGATGAAAGACAGTGTACTTAGAATATATGAATAGAGGACTGGACTTGGGAGTTAGGAAAATCTGAGTTAAATCCTGTGACACAGATGAGATATGTGACCTTTGGCAAGTCATTTCACCTCTCAATGCCCAAGGGAATTCTCTAAGACTGTAAATTACAGAGGCATTGTTTATTTAAATAAATGGAAGAGTTTTTTTCTCACTAAGAACCTCCTAAGTTGAAGAAATCACAGTTGAAGGTCTATCCTTCCCCTTCAATCCTTGCTATACAAAAGGGGGGAAATGTGATAGGCTCTAGAAATACATAGACAATACTGCTACTACTACTACTACTACTACTACTACTACTACTACTACTACTACTACCACTACTAAATAATCCTCAGAAATCTTACAATCTACAAGAGAATCATATGTAAACAAATTTTAAGTGTGAGATAATTTGAGTACAGAAAAGCACTAATAGCTGGTGAAAATCATGAAAAGATATAGTTCATTAACTAATTTCTGAAGGAAAATAATAAAATTAAGAAGAGCTGAAAAGTCGGGCATTCTAGATCTTTTCTACAGTCTTTGTCTGAAGAGGAGATGGGTTGGTTGCCAGTTTAGGCTCACCTAGTAGACCAGTTCATTTAGAATGTAGGATACTGAAAGAGGAATAATGTGAAAGACAACTATGGAGACCTAGTTTCAGAGGGTTGAATTGAGAAGGCCACAAAATGATCTCCCCTATTTCACTTGAGTAGAGAGTGGGCCAGAAAGGTCTCAATGATATTAGAGATCTCTTAGCCAGTAGTGATTAATCTGAGCCTACAATCCCAGGCTTCTAATAATGCATCCTACCCTCTTTCCCCTAAACTCTCCCATGTATAAGGAAGAAAGGTAAAGGGACATTTATGGAATTCCTGAATCATGGAAGTGGTTATAGATGAGGGAGCAGAATAACAGAAAAATCCTTACAATCATGGTGCCATATTGCTAGGTATGCTGGTATATCTCTGGAAAGAGAAGACTTTGATAATTTTATCTCTGATTGATGATGCAATTTTCTCCACCAAACCTCATCTCCTTGACTCACTGTCAATTTCCCAACAGGGATGTATAAAGCCTCATGTCCCCAGATTAGTATAGATAGAAGCCAAACATAAACCCTCAATGCTAAGAAAGGAGAAATAAAGATCACCTTTCCTTATTGTTTAGCCTGTAAGGTCAAGAAAGAAGATAACCACTCTAGGTAATTTTAAGTTAGTGTCTAATTGGGAACTGTTTCAAAAGTCAAATTTTTGACTGGGTTCAATCTTCTTGCCTCTCCACCTTGAAAATGAAGTTCATTCTCAGGAAAAATTCTGGATCATGTCACCATGATGGACATTGTCTAGGATCAGGAAGGCTACAGTTATTCCAATACCTCTGATTATCTCTAGGCTTTTCTATAGCTATATTATAATATCCTACCTCACTACCTCCCTAGGTCTCAGTTTTCTCATCTTTAACATGATGGAGTTGGGTTAGATATGCCATAAGGTTCCTTCTGGAACCAATCCAGGCTTCGGGGCTGGTGCTTCTGGATTGGCCTTTATCCTATAGAGGTCATTTTGCTGCCAGGAAGGAGATTCTGGTGGGACCTCGGTAGCAGAACAACCTGTGGTTACTTTCCATACTTCTGTCTTTCTGTTCCCCTGTACTATGTATGTCCTTGGAGAGAGACTATACCACAAGATATAGGAGGTCTTAAGGCACAGAATATATCAGGGGGCTGGGCATTGACGAGTCTATAATGTAAGGTTAACTAGGTGCTCTTGGCAATACTTTCTGAGTCATCCCCTGATCCCTTAGGCCTGCCTCTCACCATAGTTGTGTTAGGGGAGCTTAGTTACTAGTTTGAGAGCAAAACTAGCCAGGAAATGCCTGTTGATGCTATTTGTCAATCAAAGAAGTTTCCAAAAATGTTTTGCAGGAAGCTAGCTGGCCAAATTGAAGTCACTTGGAGTTCTGGTTGAATCTGGGAGCCCCATGTACACACAGCCTTAGTGATCTCTCAAGAGCACCACTGGAACAAACAGGAGGATGCAGAGTCTTCTGCGGCTTTTCGGAGAACAATTAATGGAAGGCATTCTACAAAATGCCATTCACTATCACAAACTTTCAACAGCACTGAAGGTCATGATTGAAAACATGCTGCTATTTTAAGAGATGACATTGTTATAAAGCCCCATTATAGAGGCATTCTGAGATGATTTAAACATTGTTCTATAATAGGAGATAAATTGTTCTTTCGGGTCCAATGAGGATTGTTTGTGGGTTGTGGGCACTGTGTGGGAGGTGAGGATTCAGAATTAGGAGAAGAGCTCATTTGGATCCTTCTTTGGCTCACCTTGTGACAGTTGCTTATTTACCCAGCACGTGCTAAGCTCCTCCACATTCCTTTCTTTAGCTGGGCATCCAAATCTCATTTAATTTGTTGTTGAGGGGAAACTTTCTCAATAGGGCTTTCCTATTACAGGAAATTGGATTTTTCAAAAACTTTTTTTTAAAGAGATCTGTATACTGAAACATCTTTATAAACAGCAGCAAGAACTAACTAACTGTATGACCTTGGGAAAATCAGCCCCTTTCTGGGGCCCACTTTCTTCACCTGTAGAATGAGGGGGTAGTCTTCTAAGTTCTCTGACAATTAGAATGTTCCACAATCCTTTGATTCTGCCTGTCATACAGCACAGCCATTTTTCCTGAGTTTTCCCTTCCCAGGAAAGGAATTTTGTGTAACCCATCAACTTTCCAAATAATTGCGCTGGTATACTGTTGGCTATTTTCAAGGCAAGCCAGCAAGCTTTTATTAAACTGCTACTATGTCCCAGACACTAGTCAAAGCACTGAGTTTACCAAAAAAGGTAAAAAATGTGCTTGGTCTCAAGGACAAACAGCTATGAAAAATGAGATTATACAGGATGAACTAGAGATATTCATAAGGCAAAGCCATTAGGTTAAAAGGGACCGGGAAGTCAGGAAAGCCAGGAGGTAGAGAGACAAAGAGAGAAAATCCCAAATGGGGAAAAAAAAAACAATAACGTATTGGATTTGGAATCAGAAGCTGTTGTTCAATTGTTTTGCTGTCGTATCTGACTCTTTGAGGTTTTCTTGGCAAAGATATTGGAGTAGTTTGCCATTTTATCATAGTTCATATCCATA
>CM053583.1:33469137-33486637 GCA_028627135.1 Pseudochirops cupreus | reverse complement strand
TCTGAAGACTCAGTACTATGGCCCCTATTCATCAATAAAATTGCAGAGTTCTGCAGATTTTACGGCAGGGTGGCTAGGAAAATCACATCGACTAGCTTATTCTTACCACACGATGGCACTGTAGGTTAACATTAAGACTTGCCAAAACAAGGCCAACTCCAACACATTGACAGTAAGGTTTTGTCAAAACTGGCTTTCTCTTCTCCATCTCCTCCTACCTCTCTCTCTTTGCATGAAAATAAAGATAGCAAATCAGAGTTCAGAAAGCCAGCAATGATTGACAATCCACACAACATACTTATAAAGACCCCTAAACAAAGAAAGCTGAAGTACAATTGCTCACGAAAACCACATGTAACTAACCCTTAGTCAAGGGCTGATGAGTGGTACTTTAAAAATAGATGTGGTCAGCAACACATGGTCAGTAACTTTGACTCAATAGTCCTGCTTGTCAATAAAGTCACTGAAATATAATTGCCTCATTGGCAGCAGATTGGCATGGGCCAGAGACAGAGTTTGGGAGGCTTTGTGTATAACCAGACTTCTATTATTTCATAAGTGGTTGGGATTGGATGACCCCCAAACAGATATGGCTTTGAAGGCTGTTTACAAAACTAAGTCTGAGAAGTCAGTGGTATGCTCCAGAGATACCATGAGTCAGGGCCAAGGGAAGACTTTTGGAATTGCCAGACTTCACATGTAGTTGTAAGACACATCACTACATTGAAGATATATTATAGTTTTTAATGTGGGAGTTCTCTCTAACCAACTTTAAACTTACTTGACAATCCTTGAGGAGGTGCTAAGTGTACAGAGAAGGGGAGTTCTAGCCTCATAAGACCACAAATTTAAAGCTGTAGGAACCTTAAAGGTCACCTAAGTCAATGGCTTCATTTCACAGATTAGGGTACCAAGGCCAAGACAGACAAAATGATTCATCCAAGGCCAAACAAGAAATAAGTGACAGAAATGGGGTTTGAACCCAGTTGATTCCAAAGGTAGGGCTCCTTTCCACTGTACCATGATGACTTAGGATCATAGGATTTAGCAAAAGAAAAGAGCTGCAAAATTGGTGTGACTTACCTCCTCCTACAGGTGAGGAAACGGAGATTGAGAAAGTGATTCATCCAGAGTTATTCAGATAGTAAGTAAAAGAGCCGGGATCTGAACCTATGCCCTGGGGCTTCAAACTCTCTGTGTTCTGTGCTCTCTCTGTCTTTCTGTTTCTGTCTCTTTCTGTCTCTCTCCATGTATGTGTATGTATCTATATATGTATATACACATATATATATTTGTATATACAAATATATATGCTTATGTATGTATAAAATGAATACACATATGTATATGTTTCACATATATGCATACATTTACATATTTACATAACTTACTTATAATAGGTCCCTACCATGTAACACTTTCTTATAATAAAATCTACATAAAAACCAAGCAAACTATCACATTTACATCATCTCACAAGGCATGCCTTTGGACACATGATTTACCACCATTGAAGTAAAGAGCAGTCACAGCATTGGTCAGAGTTTTCCTTGCCTCTGCGTTCTATTCTGTTGGTGTATTGTATAAATTTCTTTCTTGGAAGTCCTTACTTTGACCTGTAGTAACTGACTGACATCTTCTCAGATTCTTTTTCTTGAATTTTTTTTTGATGAATTACATCTTGTAATGAAATGATTGTCTATGACCCTGCTCACTTTCAAAGAGGCCACACTCTTTTTTTGTGCCCATGATAGAGCTAATAACTATCTGAGAAGCAGATTCAAACCCAGGTATTCCTAACTCCAAGTCTTGGGCTCTAAGCCACTGTGACATGAACTTCTTTAAGAGACAGTGAGGAAAATAAAGTTCTCTGAGCAATAATATCACAATCATCCTTCCATCAAAGTACAGCTCTGATACCTCAATGTGATGTGAAGTTGATCTCATCTTCCCAAAGCTAGCAGCCTACCATGCGCTCACACAAGCTCCCAGGTTAGAAAGCTGATAAGTACATAGGTCATGAATATTGTCTGACTGCCATCATAGTCAGATTCTAGAGCTCCATCATCAGAACCTTAACAGCCACGTAATTCAGATCATTTATGCCTTACCCAGGAAGGCCATCTACTGAATTGAGATGAGATCAATGCCTCAGTCAGTGGGAGGTACAGCTAGGTGGCACAGTAGATAGAGTACCAGTCCTGGAGTCAGGAAGACTCATCTTAGTGAGTTCAAATCTTGCCTCAGACACTTACTAGCTGTATAACTCCAGGCATGTCACCCCCATTGCCTTAGTTTCTTTATCTTTAAAATGATTTGGAGAAGAAAAATTGCAAACTGCTCTAGTAACTCTGCCAAGAAAACATCAAATAGGGTTACAAAGATTCAGACATGACTGAAACAACTGAACCTCAGTGTGGCCAGGTTGAGGAAGTGACCTCTTAGAATCCCTAGTTTCCTTCAATATTCTCCTCAAGCACCATGTTCCAAATAAGGCCTTTCCTAATCCTTCCATCTCAATGCCCTATCCCCATTTCCTATATCTACTTAGTATGTACTTATATATGTATGTGTTGAAGTCTCTAATGGAATTGAAGTTCCTTGTGGTTAGGGATTGCCTTGTTTTGTATCTCAAGTATCTAGCACAGCCTCTGGCACTTACCAAATGCTTTGTAAAAGATTATGTAACTCATAAAGTACTATGCTCAGTGCCCACAGTGATTAGAATTCTGTAGATGCCTAGTCAGTATTGCCGATTGCTTTACTGAGAGGCAACGTGACAGAGCGAAATGGACAATAGACTTGGAATCAAAAAGCCACCTCTGCTGCAAAGAAGTCACATGACCAGAAACAAGTCACAATTTCTCTGAGCGCCCATCTCTTCCTTTGTAAAATGGAGTTAACAATATCTATATACCACAACAATCATAGGGTTGTTGTAAATGACTGACTGCTTGAACTAATGAATGAAAAGTCATTCAGCAAGTAATTGTTATATGCCAAGTACTGGATATACAAATCGAAAAGGTGATACAATTTGTGTTCTCAATCACTTTACACTTTAACTGAGCGAGCTGACACATGAGCAAAATTTCAGCAAAGGACTCAGCAGAGGGGTGAATAGTATATAAAGCTTTCAAAAGCCTTGAGTATCAAATGAATGTATACAACTTGAATTACTGATTTATTTGTGTATCTGCTATATATCCCTAGTAGAGTGTGAACTCATCAATGGCAGACCTTGTCTCATTTTGATCTTTGAAACCCCAGCACCCAGCGTAGTGACTTACACGGTGAACTCCTAATAAATCTGCATGGCATTATACTGAATTGTATTAACCATGCAGTTTTCCAAGTGTGGATCCACATTAAGGACTGAATCTCTCCCAAAACCCTAAGTAACCATTGCCTCTAATCTCTTGACCCAAACCATCAAGATCTAAAGAGGCATTTCTAAAGTGATCTGTGGGCAGATCTAGTTAGGGACACTGAATGGAGGTGCATTAAATCATTCACTTTAACCAACTCTTGCTCTAAGTCAAAAGGAAACAGACTTATGTCCTTATAAAAGCATTTATCTTAATATTGCTCTCCTGACCCCAAATGGAAAGGCTTGTGGGCTTGAGGAAAATAATGTATTTGTGAATGCATCTGTTGAAGATTAACAAAGAAACCCTTTTCTCATCCCCATGGGGGGAAACCATCTTTAGGCTGTTAGCACACACTTCTGAAAGTTCAATGAACTTCTGTTAGTTGCTATGCCAACCAGCAGAAGACCTGTCCAGATATGAATTGATCACACAAATAAAATCTCCCCAAAGATGATGCTTGTTTGGCTTACGGGCACAGTCTTTGTAACAACCCCTGACAAATCTTATGGCTGTCTGTTTGGAGGATTTATTTAGGCCATTGTCCAAATTTCCTTAGCCATTATAAAATTGCCTGATTTTTCCCCCTACCGAAGACTGGCCAATAGTATTACAAGGAAACACCCTTTATCCAACCCCTTTCCAGAGTAGGCTTGCCAAACAAGGTGGCACTGCACTGTTTGCTTTTCCTATGGGAAAGATTAGTGGACTGGAGGAAGAGAGTGATTTTAGCTTATCTTCCTGTTTCTTGGAATAGCCTTCCATGGTTCAAGCTATAACCTTGATAAGTTCATTTTCATTGTATTTTTTCCTTCTTTCCCTCTCCCCTCATTAAAAGATCACAGCTTTGGAGCTACAAAGTTTCTTGTTGTTATTCAGTAGTTTCAGTCGTGTACGACTGTTTGTTACCCCATTTAGGGTTTTCTTGGCAAAGATACTAGAATGGTTTTGCCATTTCCTTCACCACCTTATTGTACAGATGAGGAAACTGAGCAAACAGAGATACGAGTTGCCCAGAGTCACAAAGCAAATAAATGTCTCTTGTCAGATTTGAACTCAGATAGATGAGTTCTAGGCCGTGGACTCTATATCCTTTGTACCACCTAGTTATCCTAAGATTCTTTAGAAGATATGGTTGAGATAATTAACTCCACTATCTCATTGGCACACAGAAATTAAGTGGCTTACTCTACATCACACAGATATGAAGTGTCTGAGTTAAGATTCGAACCAGGTCCTCCAAACTTCAAGTTCATAACTCTTTCCACCATATGATGTGTCTTTCTTTTGTATTGTCTAAAAAATAATTCACTTATTTCAAACCTTTTTTTTTCCCTGAGATCCTTTACCTTCATAATTTTCTCGGGTCCTCCCTGATGAGACAACTGAGAAAATTAGTGAAATTATAGATCTGGGAACATTTTGATAATGCTCTGCTCCTCAAGGTTTATTATTCATCTACATGTTTTGCTCCCTTTTCATCCCTCCAGGAAATTTTAAGAGAGAAGAACTATTTCCAGGTGCAAGGATAGATTCTAAAGGGTTAAGCTATGATCTCCAAACCTCTGTCCCACCTTCCTCATGAAAAAAAAAAAAAATAGGAAGGATGGAAACTGCTGGGAACAACAGGCATCATACTGCCCAATGAACTTAGGATTGTCCTATAAAGGCTTTTTTTCCCCTTTAGAAGGTTGAATTGAATTCCTTTAGCTTACAAATTATTAGTATCACTATTATGTTTATAAGGACTATAATTTCATCCCCAGGGAGAAGCTCCCAATTTCTCTGAGCTGCCATCTCTTCCTTTGTAAAATGGGGTTAACAATATCTTTGTACTACAACAATCACAGGGTTGTTGTGAATGACTGACTGCTTGAACTAATGAATGAAAGGCCAATCAGCTGCTGTGTAGATGTTTATAGGATCAAAAGGGTAAAGTGGTCTGTCCTTGGACTAGTAACCACTATGTGTCAGAGGCAGGACTTTAAACCAGATCTTCTTGAGTCTGAATATGGGCTATCTGTTCACTATGCCATCTTGCCTTAATTTAAATAGAGGGGTGAAATTTTTCCAGCAGGGAAAGAAGCATCAGGATATTGGGGAATAAATGAAATCAGATAATAGATTTATGACTGGGGCCTTGGAAAGTACTAGTTGAACACCTTCAGTTTACAGAGGAGGGAAGGAAGCCCCAGGGGAGACAAGTGATTTTCCCTAGATAATAGAGAACAGAGGTAGAATTGGAACAGAGATTTTCAGACACTGGAACCAAGGCTCTTTTTACCGTACCATGCCTCCTCCTTAGGACAGAAGTCAAACAT
Organism: Pseudochirops cupreus; assembly: GCA_028627135.1. Classification (NCBI taxonomy): domain Eukaryota; kingdom Metazoa; phylum Chordata; class Mammalia; order Diprotodontia; family Pseudocheiridae; genus Pseudochirops; species Pseudochirops cupreus. The sequence continues at coordinate 33,480,948 of CM053583.1, read as the reverse complement.
AGCCTTCAAGTCTCAAAAAATGCCATTCTGAAAGTTAATCCATATCCCAATGTATCTCATTTACATGGAAGTGATTTATTTCTCTAATAGCAAACTATTTCCAAAATATGAAATTCTAGAATTTGAGTGTCATTGAAGATATAATATGGCTATCCCTGTCCATTTAATTTATTAAATCAATTAATAAGAATTTGATAAATGTTTATTATGTGCCTGGCATGGTGCTAAGTGCTAGAGATACAGAAAGAAAAAAAAAACTGGGTCTCTGCTCTCAAGAAGCTCACAGTCTGATGGTGGGACTGAGTCTCTCTCTCCTTCCCTGACTCCTTTTCCCCCTCCCTCCTTCTCTATCTCTGTGTGTGTGTGTGTGTGTGTGTGTGTGTGTGTGTGTGTATGTGTGGGTGTGACTAGCTCTATTGATACTGAGTTTTGAAGCAACGTGAGTGCTGGGATTAGGGGAAAGAGGAAACAGCTCTCGCAAGACAGTATGGTATGTGTTTAGGGTACTGTGTGCTGAACTTGACTATTAGGAAGCTTGGGTCCAAACAGCACTTCTGAGAATTTCTGTCACCATGGCAACTCATGTCACCCTTCGAAGTATCAGTTTCCTCATTTACAAAAGAGTGATACCAAATAGCGTGTATTCCAAAGTCAGATGAGATAATACATGTAATCACTTTGTGAATGCCAAAACACCATATCTATTTGTTTGTTTTCTTTTAATGGGCTTGTGATTTCATCAATCTAAGGAATTCACAGGGAAGAAACCTACCAATGGAGGTAAGGATCTTCTTGGCACTCTGTATGCTCACACAGCTTCCTGGGGGCACTGAGAGATGACTTGAGAGAAGTGGGGCCCAATGAAGTTAAGTGATTTTCCCAAAGCACCAGAGATCGGAGGTAGAATGACCCTTAGTGATTAGGCCAGTGTCACAAAGCCAGCATTCATGAGAAGCAGGGCTCTAAGGCTAGTTCTAAATACACTGGACCACAGTTGTCTCTGGAAAGATCAGCTGCTATTTTTATGTCTGATCATTTTCTCTGAACTTAACTTGACTGGTCTTCAATGAATGGTTCAGAGTCCATCACTGGGAACCACTAATCTTGGTAGAAACTGGAGAACTTGGTGTTGACTGGCACTGCCTGAGAACCCAAGCTCACTGCTACAACCATGAGGCATCACAGAAGAAACTTGCTGGGGACTGTAATATTGTTAGTTGATGTGCATAAACTTAATATTTGTTTTTTTCATAAATTGAGATAGAGGAGAGATCCAAAGGAAGGTCTCCCTTTACCGGATTAGAGGTTTGCTGAGAAGACAAGGTCAAAAGTTAAACAGTTCATCTGCTGAACTAAATGACCTTTAAGGGCCCTTCCAGTTCTAAGTCTATGATATATGCAAATGGCAACTATTATTGTATGCATGTGGGAGAGTATTTTACAAGAGAATCCACTCTACTGAGGGGGAAATGTGTGAGACCATGCTGCCTAATTCAGTAAGTTAGTATTCATATAATGGTTTACAATTTGCAAAGTGATTTATAAATACGTATTCATTTTATCTTCACAACAATCCTGGAAGGTAGATGATATTATTACCCTTTTTTTACAAAGGAAGAAACTAAGGCAGACAGAGGTAAAAATGACTTGACTTTGATCACACCTCTAGTAAGTGTCTGATGCTAGATTTGAACTCAAGTTGTCCTGACTTGAGAACCAGTGCTCCATCTACTTCACTACCTAGGTGGCTAAGATCTACAGAGTCAGTGACCTAGGAAAATATTTGAACCAAGAAGCACTCTGGATAATAAGGGTTCTGAGAACACCTGTGGATCTTTCTTTCAAATCAATGAACCCGATTCACTTCATTTATGAGTTAATGTCCACTGTAGGAGATGTATAAAGATCTATGTGGGTATTTTTTAAAGTGAAGTCAACAAGTGACTCCCACTTAAATCACCAGAATAGAAATCATGATTTAGTGTCTTTTTATTGGGTCTAATGGATATATTTTTAACAGATTGGTCTCTCTTTGAATTCCTTTCTATTCATGTCACTAAATGATGCACACCTTGGGGCTTTAGTGGAGGGAATAGTCATCAAATTGAATGATGTCAATGATGCAAGCGTCTGATGCCTAGTCAAGATGAAGGCATCTATATCATGAGTTGTTTTTCTGAAATGGTCATAGTTTGGGAGGTGGGGAGCATTCATCATTGTACAGAGATGGCACAGGACTTTGTTTTGCTCTCTAGGTCTGGCTTAAGTCAGCTTTTGATCAAAGTTCCATTTCAGTGAAGCTATTCCACTAGATGGCTCTAGAGTGTCAAAGCTACACCTTCCAGGCTATAGTAGAGTGGGAGTGGAGTTAGCTTTCTAATCTTTGTCCACTGCCATCTTCCTATGCTTGACCCTCCGACTCAACCACAGACAAAGCTTCATTTTTGCTCGTATTCTTCTTCCTAGCAGGAACTATCATGACAAGGGTCCAAAATATCCAGAATGATCTTTTCTTCTTCTAATTGTAAAGGACCAGATCCTGGAAGAACTCATTATATGTTCTCCGAATAAAAGGAATGGATTCTTCCTCTACTCACTCCCCCTATTTTAATTTCTGTCTTTCTTTTCAGGGTTCTTTAGTAATTAGACAATGCGCCAGTATGAAAACAGACCAAACAGCACTGCAGGCTAAAACCTGAAGAATAATCAAATATAGGTGAGAAAGCAATTTACCGAATACCCTCTTTCTTTGGAATCTAAAAGAAACCAGTTAAAATTTCAGAAGAATTGGAATTCGAGAGGTAATTCTGATTTTATTTGACTTGAGGTAAAACACGAATTCCTAGTTTGGAAATTTGGGTCTGGTAACTCTCATTAAAAGGAAAAAGATCATATCTGAAGAACGGCAACAGATAATAAACAACCAAAAAAACCCAATTGGTGAAACCTCGCTACCACCATTGACTTGATGTAGCTCAGATATGGTCAACCAAAATTCAATTATGGTCACATTGACTCAAGTATGAGGCTCTCTAAGATTAGCATTGTGGTTTGTGTAGAAAGGAGGTTGAGGGCAGGGCTCTGAGACTGTTTAGATTCTGGTTCTATCAGCTCTCCCCTCCTCCCATCATAGTGTCCTAAGTGTTTTTTTTTCTTTTGTTTTCAAAGGAATTATTTGTCTGTGAAAATTCTTTGGCATAATAGGAAACAGAACAATAGGGAGAGAAGCATGGTATGTGAGGAAAATACAAGAGCTGTAAAGATTGAAAAAGAGAGAGAAAAGCAAAACATTGAGAGAATAGAAAAACATCCATTAGGAGGAAGATTGCCAAGATATTATTTGTTGGGAGTAGAGAAGCATCACAAGAGGAAGGAGAGTGGGAGTAGGTTACAAGATGGGGAGTGAGAAGTGGTCACAAGAGCCAAGGAGGATTACTTTATTAAGACATCTGGAGATGAAAAATTTTGTCGTCTTCCTTCCCACCAGGTTGTCTGGGCTACTATGATGAAATCCACCTGTACCAATATGCATGACACAGAAAGTAAAAATCTTTTACTATAAATCCATTAAGATAATAGCAACAACAGCATGTTTTTGTTGGAGACAGGGAAGAAGGAAGGGGGCAACACAAGGACCACTGATCTTCTATGAATAGAATGGCTCCTCAAAATGAGGCTCTCTTATAAGTGGTGCCTAGTGTTGGACTAAGGAACAGGAAGACCTGGGCTTGAATCCTGCCTCTTTCTGACTATATGATGAGTCACTCAATCTATCCAAGATTAGGTTTCCTTATCTGTAAAGTGGGGATAAAATATTAACTCTACAAAGTTATTTTGATGATAAAATGAGATGAAATATAGAGTATTCTAAAAGTCTTTTGCACTAAGACTTCCTAGATTCCCTATATGTGGAGTGCTTTATAAAGTTTTATTTAACAGTCATTTTTTACTCTTAATCCATTAATTCTGACTACTAAGAAAATCATTCAATGAAAACCAGTATTTTCCTTAAAGGGGAGAGTTAATTATATCAAATTCCCATACTTTGTTTTGATTAAATTCATGAGGCTAAAGTAATAAACAATTCTTCTACCCCCGATTTTGCTTCCCCCCCCTCTCCCAAGGCTCTTGTAATGACATGGCTATGTGATATGGTGCTATAGAAATGCAATGATGTTGTACAGAGACATACACTCAAAATTTAGTCTCTGGTGATGTTTAACAGGGCATTTGTTTGGACAATTTATCTTTTATTATCTTTGGGGCATTCCCTCTGACTCTAAAATTTACTGATTTTTCAAAATGGGGATTATCATATAAAGACTTACATAATTTTGAAAGACTGTGATTGAAATTGAATTCAGGTTTGGATTCGCATTTCAGAGTGTTGGCCTACAGCTACCGTTTTCCAGATCACATGCATTTTGTACACTGAGGATCATCTGTACGCAAAGGATGAAGTGGCATGAGTAGGAGAGGATTGGGATGGTATTTGAGAGCGTGGGTAGGACTGATGAAAATTCTGGGCTATTCAAAGTTTTTATGGGTTCACAGATGATTATTTTTTAAAAAATCTCTTGCCAAGCCAAATTTAAGGTGGGTGGTATGCTCAAATTATCCATTTTTTTTTCTTCCTTCCCATATGTCTCCCTATTATTTCCTCAATACTGGCCAAAATATCAACTGACCAATATGAAGCATTAAGACCAGATGAAAAAGAAGGTAAGTGTTGTCTCAGAGTTCTCACGGATTTCCCTGTTTCAGTATTGTTCCCAGTGGGTGGGAAATCAATTCAGACTTCTATTGTGGAGCACAGGTTCACTGTATTGGAAACATTAATTATATTTTTAAACAAAGGAAATGCCTTAGCTTTTCAGTGAGCTGTTTATAAATTAATAATATGCAATTTATGTAACTGAGAGATGAATTTTTGAGGTGAGGCCCTGCTTAGATCAGTTATTTCTTATACTTTAACCTTGTTGCAAAATGTGTTGTTTTTCCTCTGACTCATAAGATAAAAAGCAGGAAGGAATCTTCAAGACCATTTAGTCTAACTTCCAACCTGAATCCCAGACAACGTTGGTCGTCCATTCTTTTTTATATATTCTCAGTGACTTCCTCAGTATATGGTAAGATAACTGGGTCTACTGTTGAACACCCCTAATATTTGGGAATTTCTTTCTTTCTGAAACTTCCATTCATTGATCCTAGTCTGCCATCTAAGACAACATAATGTCAATTTCTTCCTTCTCATGAACGTCTGAAATATTTGAAGATAGTTATTACCTTCCTACTGCATCTTCCATTTCCAAACTAAGTATCTCTATGTTCCTTCAACATTCCTCCCTTAATATGATTACTAGATTCTTCAATATCTTCTTTTGGATATATTTCATCTTCGCTGGGAAAGGAGTCATATAACCAAACACAGTGCTCTCAATTTGTCTTGACCAGTATAAAAATCTTATAGAACTGTGAATGTAACATTGAGGGAGGGCTACTTCTCTTCAGTGATGTCTTCATTATTCTGTTGGTGACTGAAATGAACTAAAATTAAATTTTTAGGTTTTTTTATATTAACTGTTTGACCCTGTCCTGGTCTCTCAAAATGATTTGAATGAAGCCATAGGAGACAAGTTTATCTCCTTCAGGATAACACCAAAGTAGACAGTAAAACTAACACATTAAATAACAGAATCAGGAGTTAAATGGTTTTCATCAGACAGGAAAAATGGATAAAAATTGCAAAAGATAGAATATGTTCTTCATTGGCGCTGAAAACAATTGCTTAAGACTTTGGGAGTCCCCATTTTACCTTACAATGGATGCTCTCAGATGTAGATTTCAATCATGGTGATCTTTACTATTAATTTCTCTATCTTTACTGACTTCCCCAAACTAAGACTGAAAACTAGGAATCCTTAATTCAAATCTCACTCTTCAGTTGTCATGATTCTTAGCAAGAGCTACAAAAATGCTTGCTGGTTGATTGATGGGTTGATTGAGGGAAGGAATAAAACTGAAATTAAAAATACTTAACTATAACCAATCATTATTAATGTGATTAAAACAATCATCTCCCATATTTTCAGATGACTACAAAGTTCACTCTCTTCCTTTTCCCCTCTCCCACCATAGAATGGTTTGGGATTCAATCTACTGTATCAAGACCCTCTTATGGATTTTGTCTTTCCCAATTAGTTTAGGTGCCCCACAACAGCAGGGATTGTCTTGCTTGTTTTATTTTTACTCTCAGTAGAGTAGTGCTTACCATAGAACAGTGCATGAAATAAGCAATAAATGCTTTTATTCATCCATCCATCCATCCATCTGTCCATCCATCCATTTATCCAGTGATTGCTAACTCCAGTAGTGAAAGAATCAAATGATTTTCTATCTATGGTTTGATGCTTCCAGGGATAGGAGTTAAGAATTCAGTAAAGGTTCCAGTCTATATTTGAGGTACTCTGACTCCCCTTTAGCCATCCCAGTGTTTTGCAATGACCCTCTCTCCATGAGGCTCCCAGTTATGGTATGTGCCTTTAAGTAAGCCACCTTATTTCCCACTCCTAGGAAAAAGAAAAATGCCTCTCCTATGCCTGTACACATATTTAACATCCCTATCTTTCTCTCATTGGGAAAACAATAGAGGAGAAAACTCTATATGGACTCTTCCTGCAACCTGAGGAGATGCCAGCTTTACCTTGAATAGTGGGAAAGAAAGAAATTGTAAAATCAAATAACCTCAGCAGTTCCTTCCAGCTTTAAAGCTATGATCCTATGGCCTATCACCTTGAGGCTAGAAGGAATAATCAAAATCCGACTATTCATATGACTTTGACCATAGACAAGGCCCATGAGATGAAGGATTTAAAAGTAAGTGGGTCTCCTAGGTCCCTTCCTGCTCTGAATCCCAAGATTTTAAGCCACTGTCACTGTGACATATGCATGGCAAACAGGAGTCTGAACAAGATAAATATACCTCATCTTATATTCAATGGGAGAGCAAAGTTCTTCTCAAAGGAAATGGGTGAAAAGTGAAAAAAATCAGGCAGTCATCTTGATGGTTCATATCTGTGGTGTCAGCCTTCTGGCTATACTATCACTCAAATATTAAGGCATTTCCAAAGACCTGGTCACTAGGATGAATTTATTTCATACCTAAGCAACATTGTGTACATGAGACCTTTATGATATGTTTCAATAGCTGTTAATTTCATTTATTCATCCATTTATTTATCTATTCATGTTTCAATTAACTTAGAGGATTTTTTTTAGGATATAACAGTCGTAAGTAATTCAATCATTTCTGATGAGAAAGAGGATTAAAAGCAAGTAACCCTTCATTTTTCTTATACTCAGAACTAACCCTTATCCATTGAAAGCCTGTTTGGACACTGCTGCTCAGCACTATATGAAAATTTTAATGTCAGCTATTCAAAATAGCATCGTCTGCTCTCAGAGATCACCATAGGAATGACGCCAAGCTCTGTTTGTTTACATGCTAGTATTTTTTTTTAGACGTCTTTGAAAGTCATTATTAATTACTGAGGTTGGAATCCACAATGTAACTTTAATCAAATTGTCCTTCCAAAAATACTTCTATTAATAAAATCCAGAATTAAAAAAAATGTATATAGTTAAATCCACAAGTTCAAAACTGAAATTGAACAAGGCTATGAACTTTAGGGAATGATTGTGGGCCATCTGGGCCACAGGCCATCCCTACATATATGACATTAATAACATTTTAATTTAAGTAATATATAAATCTGTTTTAAAGGCCTGAGTATCTGTCTCTGCCATAGCCTGCAGATCTGATGATCCCAAATAATATTTGCAAGCTGTGGAGAGGTTATTGGTGTTCTGAAGCAATCTGGAGATTCCAAGTTTATACATCAGTAAATGGGTCAAACTCTAATCAGTCCCCTTAATTGTTTTCATTTCAGAAACAACCTTGGCCTCCCCACCCTGACAGTTTCTCTCTTTGTCCCCTGCTCAGTGGATTTTGGACCAACTTGACTGCATCAGCCATTCTGCTGCGGCAATTAACATTTCATTAGATGCCGCCTGGGTAATTAACAGTGCAATCCAAACACTAGGATTCCCTGCTTCCTTTTCTTCTCAGTGTGGCCAAGCAATTTCCTTCTCTCTCTCTCTCTCTCTCTCTCTCTCTCTCTCTCTTTCTCTCTCTCTCTCTCTCTGCTTCTGTCTCTCTCTCTGTCTCTCTCTGTCTCTCTCTTTCTCATTTTGCCTTTTCCAGTACTGATGTTAATAAATTTTTCTCCCTGCTCTGCCCCTCCCCTTCAGTACCTATGTATTGCTAAGGATGAAATTGATTCTTTATTGGTTGGGAAAAGAAAGGCAAAATCAATTTGGTCTTTGATTAATTGTCTCATTCAAAAATTTTGCAAAGTCCACTTTGACCTATACCATTTTTAAATTAAGAAATTCTGTATTCCAAACCATTCTTATGGAAGAATGACTCATGGTATTTATTCATCTTGTAACCAACAATGTCATTTGCATTTTAATACCAATGGTTCATTTCCTTTTTGGCTTCTTTCCCTCCCTTCATATTTCTGATTGTCACCCAGAGCTGGCAATGAACAACTGAAAAAAGGGGAAAAGTTACATCTTGATACCAAAAGGTTTCTGTTTTCATTGGTATGGCTCCTTCCTCTACAGCTCATAATCCTCCCAGGGACTTGGTATGTATGTGTGTGCCTGTTCATGTGGTTTGTGGAGGTAGTTTTATGGCTTTCTATGGCCAAAAATATCATCTGGTGGTCAATGCTTTGTCAATGACCAACTCCTCAGTTAGGCTAGGCTAGTTTTTTGAATGATACATAATTTGTAACTGGGCCAGGACTCAAAGCTCCTAGAACTTGATAGGTCCTATCCTTCTCACAATGTGTTCCAGTGAAATTATGCTCCTGGTTATTCTCCAATCTCATCTTGTTTTCTTCTTCTCCTGCACATTAATGAAAGTAAATTACACTTTGATTATTTTATAGCTTAATAAGCTCTAGTACATTTATGGTATAGCAGATAGAGTGCTGGAATTAGTCATAAAGACCTGTTTTTGAATCCTTCCTCAGTTACTTATAAGTATATGAAGCTTTCTGTACCTATAAAAATGAGGGCTTTGCACTCAGTCTTCTAGATGAACTAATAGTTATTGTTTCAGCTTTATCCAGATCCTTCTATCTCAAAAAACATGATCCTATCATGGTAGATCTAGATCACAAGTGTCAATATCCCACAAGTCACATGCAGTTCACAATATGCCTGATTGTGGTCCAAACCATAGTAAAATGTCACTGGGAAATTGTGACAAAATAAACAAAAATACAATGAAACACAGATAATATTCCATTCAATATACAACCCACAGGGGCCCTTATTGTTCAATGGTTCCTCTTTCTATTAGATTTTGACACTATTGATCTAGAAAACTCTAAAATGAATGTTTTATTGTAAAACATATAGTAAATAATAAAACATATAATAAAGAAAACACAAAAGAAAAAAAAAACCTTGGCATTAAGCCAGCTATCCCAACCAAACATTCTGAGAAATTACTTAGCCTATAGACCAATCAGAGTGATGAGGTATTTCACCTTATAAGAACCTAGAATAATTCAGTACAGATTTTTCCTGCCCCTAAATGGCTAGAAATCTCAAAAATGGCCTGAAATAACATGTATGGCTTTTTGGGAGGTGGGGCAAAGTTAAGTGACTTGCCCAAGGTCATGCAGCTAGTAAGTGTGTGAGGCCAAATTTGCACTCAGTCCTCCTGACTCCAAAGCCTGGTGCTCTATCCACAATGCAACCTGGCTGTCCCAACAACATGAGCCTGATTGTAAAAGAGCCAGGATTCTGGCATCAAGTCAACCATGATATCTAGAGGGAAGGGGCCATTTTTAAATTTCTCTAATATCCCCATTGTGTCTTTCACTAAGCACATAGTAGGTTCTTAATAAATACTAATTGATGGATAGCCTATATACCTGACAGGTAATAATATTTGCATGCAAAAGGCAAGTTGTTTCTAAAAATAGTTTATATATATCAGAGTTTACAAAAACCAGCTGTTAGTTTTCTGTGGTTAGCGTTGTTTAAACAGCTGTTTCCACGGAAAAGTGAATTTGTGTTTTTTTTATTTTTTTATTTTTTCCTGTGAAGAGCTCTAAAGTTAGGTGAATTGTTATTATGCCTTGTTTAGTTTTATTTTTCCAAAGTGAGTGACTGTTATGCAAATGGTTTAATCAGAAAACTAAACTGTTGGTGGAAAATGTAGTAATTGATGAAGATCATTTCTCCACCCCATCCCCAACAACCAAACTTTTCATTTAGGAACAGAACTGGACAAAATCTATGGTTGTCTCCACTGTCCGTAGACTGCTACTCTCTAGTGTTGGGGTCTGGAAGTTCTTTTCTTTCCTATTTTTATTCACTAGTAGATATGAGGGTCTCCATGCCTCCTTGATATTTTAGTCATAGAACAGAAAGCCTACTATACTTATACTTACCCCAAGCTTCAACTCAAATCTCACTTTCTACAGAAGATATTTCTTGATATTTTCAGTTGTTAATGTTCCCTAAACTACTTTACCATACATATCTCCTATGGTGGAAAGGGAGCCAGACTAAGCCAGCCAAGACCAAACAGATCCTGGGTCCATCTCTGCCATATTTAGTCTGGGCAACTCATGCGACCTTTAAGGACCCCCAGGAAACTCTCTAAAGCTATAAATCATGGAGCAAATTCCACTCTAATTAGACATTTTCCTCACTTGTAATTTCCCATGCCAATGAAAATACAGGACTGACATGCAAGAATATTGAATTTCCTCATTTTCACACATGTTGCCTCCTCCATTTGAATATGCGTACAATGAAGATTGTTTCATTTTGCCTTTGTAACTCCACCACTTAGCCCTGTGTATGTATATAAGTGCAACACCTGCTTGCTGCATTGAATCCAACTCTCCTTACCTCATGGAATGCCTTTCCTTTTATATTTATTTTTTCCTCATTGGATGTTGGTGCGTTGTTACAGCCTCTCATTTCCCATGTTTTCCATTATTTTAGTTCAAGGTGGGAATACGTTTTTTTTCCTCCCAAACCCAGAACACCATTTAAAGTAAGTTCCTTGAATTCTCCTGAATTTTCGAATTGTAGGTCCCTGCCTAAGTCACATTAATTCATCATTTTCTACTGAAATGGAACATCTAGCAGGAAATGCATTTTCAATAACTAACTCATATCTTTATAACACTTTTAAGGTCTACATTACACTTTCTTCATCCCAGGTCTGTAAGATTTCCTTGTAGTCCATCCTGTAACACAGGTAAGTGGAAAAATGATTACCCAGTTAAGGAATGGAAGGCTTAGAGAAGATAAGGGATTTGCTCTCAGTTGCATAGCTAGTAAGAGCCAGAGCTGCAATCTGAACTCAGTTCTCTCTCCAAACCTGGCAGAGTTCTTTCTACTCCATGCTGCCTCAATTAAACCTTCATGAAAATTTTACAATAGAATTAGCATTATTAAGCCTGGAATGGAATTTAGATCTCTTCTAGGGCAAACCCCTTACTTTGGAGAGGAGAAATCTGAGGTCTAAAAAAGTTAAATGACTTCCTATTTCCCCAGATGCAAGTTAAATGCCTTCCCCTCAAAGGGTACCTTTCTTCTCCCCTATATTTATTTTATATTTTCCAATTAAGATACAAATATGTTGTCTTCTCTAGTAGTACCTAAAGTCTTTCAAAGGAGGCTGATTTTTCTTCCTTCCTTCCTTCCTTCCTT
>CM053583.1:33452162-33467162 GCA_028627135.1 Pseudochirops cupreus | reverse complement strand
GACTTTTTTTTTTCCTGTGTTCTTGCTAAATTTCCCCTGCCAACACCTCCCCCACCTGCCCCAGGTTCTTGCCAATTTTGGCCTAATATATTTACAGTTACTGCATTAAAAATGAATCTAAAACACAGTTACAAATTTGCTTCTACATAGAAAAAAAAAAGGAGGGGGGGTTTTAAGTAGCCTTTAAATTGTGTGTCCAACTTGGATGTCCCACATTGCACAGACCAAAGTACTAGGTGAATCGTGTTTGGCTTTTACTCATATAAAACAAAATCCTCAGTTATTGTAGCTTACAAAAAAATGTGATTAGTGGACTGTGGGCTCCTTGAGAGCAGGAACTATAATTTCCCTTTTTTTATCCCTAGTACTTTGCCTAGTGAAAAGTACAGTCTGTGCTTGATAAATGTTTATTCACTCATTAATTGAGGTACCAAAGCATCTATTTTGGTGAATGTTAAGGGCATTTAAGGGAAGAAAACAAATATGTACCAGGTCAATATGGCAGTAAACTGTGGTTTATGGTAACACAAGCAAACCTTTCTATAGTGAGTTTATGTCTCAAGTAAAAGAGATGGGAAAATGCAATTGCCTCACTTTAGAAAGGGACTATTGGTCCCAAATGTTGTATGCATTCTTCAACTTACTTGATGCGTTAGCTTGTTCTGCTGAATTGCTACTTTAAACTTTTTTTCTATTGTTTGTTACAAGGCAGGACTCTCTTTGGGTAGGGAGTGGAATACAATTGGGAGTAAAGATGATGTGGAAACCAAAGATATTAATATTTTAATAAAAATATCTGAAACCTTTCCAACTACTCAAAGTGTATATTCTAGTCTACTTCAAAATCATCTTTTCTCATATTCTTTTAGAATAAGTGCTACCAGCAGCACTGTAATTCTATAAATTACTTAAAACCACACTAAGACTTTTAGAAGAAACTGTACACACGTGTGTGTGTGTGTAGATAGACACAGATGATAGGTATCTCTCTATGTACACATATATGTATGTAGATATAGATACATGTGTACACATTTGCATGCATATGTATATATGTGCATATGTGTGTATTTGTGCGGGGATCAGGGAAAGACTATTTACTCAAAAGTTCCATATAAATCCAAGCACTCTACATCGTTAAGAGTTGGATATTTTTCTGTCTCTGTATCTCTCTGTCTCTGTGTCTGTCTCTCTGTGTCTGTCTATCTCTCTGAATCTGTCTCTCTCTATACACACACACACACACATGTGTGCATGTATGTATGTAGTGTGCAAATATGTGCATATGTATATATACATACACATATATGCATTTGTGTACATATATGTATACATCTACATACATATATGTATATAGGAGAGGGATATCTATAATCTGTTTCTATCTACATACACACACATGTGTGTATAGTTTCTTCTAAAAGTCTTAGTGTGGTTTTAAGTAATTTATAGAAGTACACTGTTTATGGTAGCACTTAAATATTAACTTACAAGTGCTGTAATTGTTAGAGATAGTGCTTGAACCTAAATCTTGTTGCCCTGGAAGTAGCTCTCGATACATTATATAATGTTGTCTCTGTCTTCCTGATTCTTTTTCTTGTCTCTGTCACATAGTTTTATATTATTATTATTATGCATACACATACAATTTTTAAAAAATCTTTCCTAACAATAACCCTATATACTGAGTAATGTAATTATTCTGATCACCATTATAGAGAGGATGAAACTGGACCCTAAGATGACTTCCACAAAATTATATAACTGGCAAATAAAGAAACAAGATGTGACAATCAACTGTCTTATTTTAGAAAGGAGTTCCCTTGGAGATGAAGTGGATTGCTCAGTGTCACACAGGTGCTAAGTAGTAGCATTGGCATTGGAACTCAGTATCCATGACTTCAAATCCAATTTGTTTTCTTTTTTTTAATTGATTTGTTTGTTTAGTTTAGTTTAATTTGTTTTCTTTACATGAAGAAATTAAACGTAATAAGTCAATGTTTTGGGAAATAGGTGAAATCCTCTATGGTCATACTTTTAGCTACAAGTTGTCCATGTACAATTAGGATGGTTTTGATTGTGGACCATCCTGAAACTGGAAGAACAAATCCAAACATTAATTGATCTGATATTTACCATTGGAAGAGACCTTAGAAGACATAGAGTCCAACTCCCTCATTTTTCATTCAAAGAACTGAAATAGATGAGTACCTTTACTCAAGTCATTATCCTACTTGTCACAGTGACCATTCCAAACCCTTTCATCACTCCTCAAACCATTCTTGGAAATGCTCCGCCCCATCCCCTGTCTTCTCACCTGAAGACCTTACCTCATGCTTCACTGAAACAATTGAAGCTGTTTGCCAGTAGCTCTCTCTTCATCATTTCACATCAGAAGCCATCTGTTACTATCTCCTTTATCCCTATTTTACATGGAGAAGTAGACGTTTTTTCTTGCTAAGGCAAACTCAAGCACCCTTGATCCCATTACATCCCATCTTCTCCAGCAAATTGCCTCCTCTATCATCCCCATTCAGTCACTAAGCTTTAATCTGTCCCAATTAATTAGTTACTTCCTTGCTAACTACAAACATGCCCACATTTCTCAATCCTTAAAAGCCCTCATTTGATCAAAGTGTCTTCCTATCATCCACATCTCTACTCTCTTTAGTGGCCAAACTCCTTAAGAATATCAAGTACAATTAATGCCTTCAGTTCATCTCCATTCATCCTGGGTTAAACCATCTTCCTTCTGACTCTCACATCATTACTCAACTGAAATTGCCTTCTCCAAAGTTACCAGTGAACTCTCAGTTGCTAGATCTAATAGTCATTTCTCTCCTCACCCTTCTTGTCCTCTCTGCAGCCTTTGGCATTTGATTTTCCTCTTGTCCTGGATATTGCATTCTTTCTAGGTTTTCATGACATTGTTCTTCCTTTTTGAAGGGCCATTCATTCCTTTTTGGTAATCTTTGTTGGATTTTGACCACATCACATTCACCAACTATAGTTTCCTCCAAACATTTGTTCTTGGCACTCTTCTCTTCTCCATCTCTACTATTTTGCTTGGTGATTCAACAGGTACCATATATTCAGTTATCATCCCTATGCAAATGATTTGCAGATTTATCTATGCAGCCCTAATCTCTCACCTGACCTTCAGTCTTGCATCACCACACTGCCTATTTGGTATCATGCACTGGATCTCTCATAGACATCTCAAACTCAACATGCCTAAAACTGAACTTCTCTTTCTCTTTTGTTATTCCGTTTTGCTAGCTTCCATGCTTCAGATGAACATATTTCTAGTCACCCAGTCACTCAGGCTTACAAGTGAGATGTTTTCTCATCTGGCATCTGGCACAAGATATAAAAGAGAGAAGAGAGAGCTATTGGGAAATGCCTCCATTGTTTCAGTGAAGCATGAGGCCAGGTCCTCAACTGAGAAGGTCGGGGTGGTGAGGGAATTCAGAGGTGCTTTGAGGAGTGATGAAAGGGTTGGGAATGATCACTGTAACAAGTAGGATAACAACCTTTAGAAGGATTGGCCCTTCACTTATACCCATACCACATATCCTATTTATTGCCAGCTCTTATAGATTTCACTTACATAAGATCTCTTTCATTCATCTCCTTTTCACTCATACAACTATCACCCAGAGGCAGGTCCTGGTCAGCTTTTTCCTACATTATTGCAACATCATTCTGGTTCAGGGGGGTGGAACCTGTGGCCTTAATGCCACATGTGGCCTTCTAGATCCCTAGGTGGGGACTTTTGACTAAGTCCAAGTTCTACAAAACAAATCATTTTATTAAGGGGTTTTGGTCTGTGAAGTTTGGATTCAGTCAAAGGGCTGTACTTGAGGACCTAGAGGACCACATGTGGCCTTGAGACTGCAGGTTCCGCACCCCTGCTCTGGCTGGTTTTCCTGCCATAAGTTTTGCACCCTCCTGTAGATCTTTCTGTCTGCTGCTTGTGATCTTCCTTAGGCATAGCTTTAATTTTGTCATATCCCACTTGGTGAGCTTCTGTGGTTTGCTATCACCTCCAGAAAAAAATATATAAAACCCTATGCTTCACTTGGGGCAGTGGATAGAGTGCTAGGCCTCGAGTCAGGAAGACTTATGCACCTGAGCTCAAGTCTGGTCTCAGATACTCACTAGCTATGTGACCCTGGAGAAGTCACTTGACTCTATTTACCTTAGTTTTCTCATCTATAAAATGAGCTGGAGAAGAAAATGGCAAACCACGTCAGTATCTTTGCCAAGAAAACCTCAGATTGAGTCTTGAACAGCCAGACATGACTTAACAATGACTGAAATATTTGATTCATAAAAACCTTTGCACCCTGACCCCTTCCTACCTTTCTAGTATTCTTGAACTTTATTCTGCTACATACTCTATGGTTCAGAAATCCTAGTCTTCTTGCTCTTCCTCATACATGATTCACCATGTCTGACTCCATGCTTTCCCATTCACTGTCTGCACATGCCTGGAACTCTTTAGTTCTTTACCACTGTCCCCTTACTTCATGATTTCTTCAAGGCAAGACTCAGCTCAAATTCCACCTTCTACAATGGATCTTCTTTAGTTTCCACCCAACTACTGCCAGCATCTTCCCACTGAGATTAAGTTCCATTTATTTATGTCATATACACTGACTTATTGCCATGGTGTCATTTTTATAGTTCAGTTGTTTCAGATGTGTCCAACTTTTCATGACCCTGTTAGAATATGAACTCCTTGAAGGAAAGCATTATGTTCTTATCTTTTTTTTTCTTCTAACCTCATCCCTGAGCAGAGTACCTAGCACATATTAAGCATTTTGGAAATGCTTGTTGACTGACACAGATACCTTGTGGCATGGCTGGGATTCAAACCAAGGTCCTCTGGCTCCAATTCCAGAGATCTTTCCACTGCATCATGTACAAACATCATGGCTCTCAGTCCTTCCTTAGTATAAATTTGACCTACTTTTCTTTCATTTTGTCCAATACCAACTCAGCATTTGTTGCCTACTTTGTACAAATCTCTGAGTTCAAAATCATATAGGGAATACTGCTTAATATCCATGAAGGAAAACTGCATGTCACTTTTTAAAAAGTATAATTACTTCAGATAATATTGACTGGGGATCAATCGATCTAAAAGCATCTGTCATATATGGGGTCAGATAGGTACTGTGGTAGTAGCCTATGATACAAGTAAAAAGAAAGACACTATCTCTAGGTCCAAGGAGCTTATGCTCCAAAGGTGGAAAAAATAATCAATAATGAAAACATAAAAAGAGACATACATACATACATACATGTATACATATATATGTATGTATGTTTGTATACAAAACATATATGTTTGTATGTGTCTGTCTGTGTCTGTGTGTGATGCAAATATATGCCAAGTAATTAAATGTAAAAGAGCTAGTAAATGTTTTAAAAGTGGCTCTCCAAAGAGGTGTGACATGTTTGTCATTTTAATCTTCATTATAAATATTTTCTTCGTGACTTAAAGTCTAGACAATCAACAAAACAATAAGTCAAACCTTGATCTGTAACATTTGCTGTTTTTCAATGGAAATGATCATATTGAAAATTTAATTCTTGGTTTCCTCAAGCTTGTTCAAGCTGGCTTCAGCATACCTCCTTAGAAAGGGAGAGCACAAGCAGCTGGGAGGGATCAGTCAACTCAAGTCAAATTAACAAACACTTACTATGTTCCAGGCTCTGTGCTAAGGAATGGTGATATAAATAACCCTTGCCCTTAAGGAGTTTATAGTCTAAGGGAGAAGAGAACACATAAAAGGAAGCTGAAAGGGAGGGGCTTGGTCTGAGGTACTTTGTACAGGGCCATAATGGGGTATTCTAAAGGAGTGCAACCTTGTGGGAAATCAAAAGATGGCCAACCTGGGCACCCTGCCTAAATAGAGATTCTGAGAGAGGTCTTCCACCTGCCAATCAGAAGGAGAAGCCCCAGAGGCAAAGACATTTTCATGGAAAAGACAATTCTTGAATGCCATTTTAAAGGAAGAGAGGAAGAAGAGGGACGTAAAGAGGGAGGATATTTGAGGCCTAAGAGAATGTCAATGTAAAGTCATAAGGAAGGTAGATAGAGTATTTTGTAGAAAGAGCAAAGAGAACCACAGTTTTGCTGGATCACAGTGTATGGGAAATGGGAGCAACATTCAGTAGGTTGGGGTCAAGTTGTAAAGGGTTTTCAAAGATAAACATCAACATTTATATTTTGTCCTAAAGGCAATAGAAAGTTCTTGAAATTGATTGAATAGCAGCATCACATGGACAGATCCAGGATTAAGGAAAATTACCTTGGCAGTAGTGAGTAGCATAGAGAGGGGTGGGGAGAGACTTGTGTCAGGGATACCAGTTAGGAGGCTGTAACAATTATCTGAGTAAGACAGCCTGAACTAAAGGGACACTTATGTGAGTGAAGACAAGGGGTCATATTTGAGAGATTTTATATCAGTAGAAAAGACAATTGGCAACTGCTGGGTGTTCATGAGAGCAGGGACTCAAAGATAATGTGGAAGTTACACATGGGAGCATGGAAACATGGTGGGATTTTGACAGAAATAGGGAAGTTTAGAAGAGAGGAAGGTTTGAGAAGAAGGATAATGACCTGTAGGCTGGACGTCTTGCCAAGGGTCAAATTGTTCTTTGGTTTATACAGACTGTCTATAGTGTGATATTTTGTGGTCTGTTTGGGTTGATTTTGTTTGCTTATTCATTTTTTTAAAATTAGAACAGCTAGATAAAGAAAAAAATGTTCTTTTTCCCAAGCCAAATGAAGTCCATTTGTATGTGTCAACTATGTAGTTATAGCTCAATAGAATAGCACCCTAATGAACCAGAGGTTATTCAAGAATTCACTTTCCTGTAGCTGGGTAAAAGCCAATGAGCCATCAATTGGAAGCAAAAATAAAATACCTCCAAGTCACTATGATCTTCTGTATTTTGCCCAAGGTTTCATAATCCTTAACAATACTTTCCAGGTTTGTCCAGAAAGTATAGTGAGTCTAACAATCAGTAGCTCCTTGCTTTCATTTGCTATGGCAAGACTTATCAGGATCTACATCATGACCCAAATGAGTGCTCCCAAGGTACAGCAGACATCAGGAGGCATGAAGGTAAAAGGGAAAGAATATTGGACCTGGAGTCAGAGGAAGCAGGATCAAATCTTGTTTCTGGCACTTAATATCTGGGTGACCTTGAAAAAATTCCTTAACTTGTTAGGCCTCCATTTCATTATTTACAAAATGAGAGAATTGGAAAAGATGTTTTCTGAGTTCTTTCACTATGTCAGACTTAGGAGCCCCGAATCTCTTTTGTTAATATCATGACTGCTTTTCAAAGAGTTGACTCTTGGGACAAAACAACCACCACTAATTCTTGTCTCTTTTTTTTCAGCTGTATTATCCCTCCTCATTGTCAATGTAGAGTCATATCATAATCCCTTCAAATGCAAGCAGCTGTTCACTTCCTCAGACAGTCTACCTCCGCAAAATCCATACACAGGGCTTCAGGTATTCCGTGGCCCTTTTCCCTTTTCTACTCTTTAGCACATTCTTCTTTCTCCAGCCTCCTATTCAATGTCTTTCACAGTAAGATCCCAGAAAGGGTAGCCTGTGTTTGCTGCTTACAATTTATACCACCTACACTTCCCAATGAATCCCCCTTCCCAAGGACCATCTATTTAATAAAATGAAAAAAAAATTAAGAGAAATAGAAAAAAGTTCAGCAGAACTGACCAACATAATCAAAAGTTGATAATTTATTCAGTGATCTAAATGTACAATTCCATACAATTGCAAAGAATGTTTTTTCATGTGTCTTCCTTGGGGCCAGCATGATTGTTTAATCTAGATATAAAAGGTCACATCATAAACAAATTAGAGGGACAAGGAAAAAGTCATCTTTCAAATATATGAATCAGGGAAAAGTTCATAACCAAATAAGATGTAGAGAGGAACACAGAAGATAACCAGAAAAAAATTGTTATATAAAATTTAAAATTTTTGCACAAATAAAATCAATGCAGATAAAATTAGGCATGAAATAATGAACTTGGGATATATCTTTTTAGCAAGTTTCTCTCATAAAGGTTTCATATTCAAAATATATAAGAAACTCTTAAATTTAAAGGGCCTGTTCAAACCATAATCTTAACAGACAATTCTCAAAGGAATAAATTTAAACTATGTATACACATCTTTTCAAAGTAAATTTGACCAAAAAAATGGAAAATGACATTTTGAGGTATTGTACTGAGCATGTGTACTGAGCAAAATCTGTGCATACACAGAGCTCCCCATCTCTATGTGCCTTTAGAAGCTGGGGAGCAAGGGGAGTAGTAATTGAAATCATTTCTAAAACAGGTCAGATTGCCAGAGAGGATTGTCCCTGATAAGAAGTGATAAGTTGTCTGATTATTTTGATTCTGTGTATATACTTCTATCTAACAGGAGGGGGCAAAGAGATTCTCCCAGGGAGCCCAAACTGTAGCTGAAAGGTCATATGATGCAAAACTAGAGGGATCTTTAAGGTCCCCTAACCTAATACCCTAATAGATAAGGTAGTCAAGACACAGATAGAATAAATGTCTTGCCTCATATCACTCTTGTAATAGTTGATTTATTATTCAAACACAAATCCCCAGGTCAATAAGTCAATATTCTGACCTCAGAATCAGGAGGGGAAACTACATTCCACATTCTACTTTTGTATAGCTCTAAGTATTGGGAGTTTTTAATTACACTGAAATGGTGTGTTTCTCTCCAGCTGTTGCCCCTAAATTGCTGTCTGGCATCAAACATCTTACCTACCTTATAATGGTAAATCATATTTCATACTTATAGAATGGTTTCCTCACCATTTCTCCGTGTAGTAGATTGTTGGTGCTGTTCATCCTTCATTCTCGATGAGGACCAATGACATCACGAGGGTGATATTGAGTAAGTATCATTTCTTCCTTTCTACAAATAAAAAAATGAGGGTTTGGAAAGTTAAGTAACTTTTCTCTGATTATAAAACTAAGCAGTTTATGAGGTGAAATTCAAACACAGGACCCAAGTCGTCAAACCTAGACCTCTTAAAAATCCCTCCAGCTTTGCATCATATGACCTTTCAACTACAGTTATTAGGCTGTCTCCTTTGATTTCTCATTGATAAAGTGTTTGCTCTTGATTGGCTCTCCCTGGGCTTGTGCTATGCTAGCTTCCATGTTATTTTCTGTTCTTCTTTCCCTTGCATGTTCTCATCTGACAAAGCTGATTATCCAGTAAAGGAGTCAAAATTGGACAGCATGCAGAAAAAGACAATCATAGTGACAGATGATTTTCCATTCATGCAACCCTTTTCTCCAAAGGAAATTCTATCAACACCCATGTTTTCAAAGGAGTCTGTGGTTTGTTTATCTTACATTGGATGATCCAGCTTGGTTTGTCTACCTCAGTATAACATCACATAGCGCCTAACACTTGTGGGGTCACCTAGTGTTCAAGATATGGTCTTGATGAAATCACCTTTGTAGAGGTGGATCTATATGGGCTTTCACTTCCCAAAGCAAAGCAAAGTTGAGAACTAAGTGGGTGGCAATGAAAGCAGGATGCAAATCTCCTCTTGCAACCTTCTGGTAGGAACAGATCTGTATCTGCATAATATATAGCTTATATTTTCACATTTATATATGCTACGTATTTTGTTATGTTTATATTATATTATCCATTTATGTCTATATGTATGTATTTACTTCATCATTCAATATACCTTTTAATTAAATCAACCAATGCTGAAGCTTTATCTCTGGGGTTTTTTGTTTGTTTGTTTTTAATACGGAATCTGACCAACCCGCTAAGTAATGGGAATATATTCACTAGATTCATACACACAACCACAAGGGGGCAAATAAGAACACACTTATTTCCAACTGAGCCTAAGCCACAGTTGTAAGTCACACTGTCTTCCAGTTACTTAATATTACTTATACTTTCATTGCTCATGTAAGTATTTCTTAAGGCATTTAAGCACAAAATTGTTTCATTTTTCCCTATCAAGGTTTTCCTAAGCAATAAAGCTCCTCCATTTTGATTGATATATTTAGCCTTTATTGTTTTAATTCCAAATTATTTCCTCTCATTTAACCCCTACCCTATCTATTGAGAAGACAAGCAAAATGATACCCATATACATTATATATGTGAAGACACGTAAAACATGTTTCCATATTAGTCATGTCACAAAAAAGGCAAGAAAACTGAAATTTAAAGATTTCCTTCTGTCTTCAATTATAGTTCCCTGCCCTTGCTTTTCTTTCTTTTCTTTTAATTTTTAAATTTAATTTAAATTAAATCTCTTCTTGAATGTTACTATTTAAGCATAGATGAAAGGCATTATTAGTTCATTCATCACAGTAGCAGGTACTTGGGAGGGATGGCACAGAAGTGAAAAAAATGTTCCCTGCCCTTGTTAAGATCATAATTTGGGGTAATAAGAGAGAGATTGCCATGTATACACCAATGCTTTAAAGTATGAAAATACCTATATATGTTAAACTGTATAGTTTCTTGGATCTAAATATTTTATATGTTCAGAGAGAAGTGACTAGGGGCTGGTATAGTTAGGGAAGGTCTTCAATAAGAAATGCTACTTTTATTTGTAAAGGCTATATTATTCATATATCCTCTTGACTCATGGAGAATATCTGGGCAAATGCTTTGGTTCCTAACTTTCTTCAGTGTGGTACAGTGGAGAGAACATTGGACTTGGGCTCAGTAAAGACCTGGCTCCAATGTGTATTATATGTATATCCATGGACAAATCACTTAACTTGTTTGAGATTTAGTTTCTTCATTTGTAAACTTAGAATGATAATTGCACCTACCTCAAAGGGCTGTTGTTAGGAACAAGTGATATAGTGGATGCATAATGCTTTCTAAATTAATTTTATGGATAGTGAGTTATCATTGTTGTTATTCAGTGTATATCTATGAACAATATAATGCATGGCAGAAGTTGATATGTGCAAAGGAGATGCCTATGTAAAAATGTTGTGAGAGATTTGAAGACAGAATATTGACTTTCAACTGGGGAAGGAAGGGTTGTACAAGTGCGTCACAAAAAGTGTTCAAGGAAGAGCTATGCCTGATCTAGGCTAAGAACAAACAAGAAAAAGTTCAATGGATAGAGAGAGGGGAAATGGGGGAAGAACATACTAGTCATGCTGGATGAAATGAGTGCATGAAGAAATGATGGCAGAATGAGCACAGAGATCACACATTAATTTGGTTTGACTTAAATATAGAGGACATGTAAAATAGTATTATGGGATAAGTCCAGTTAGAAACCAACAATGGCAGCATTAGGCAGTAGGTCTTTACTTGGCATCTAGCTGGAAACTAGTGACCTGGGTAGAACAACATGTAACAATAATTACAAAAGTAGTACCAAAAAAAAAAAGATGTGAGGAGAGAGGGACTGGAAAAAAGGAACCATCAGGAAGCTATTGCAATAATTTCTGAAGCAAAAGAGAGAGAGAGAGAGAGAGAGAGACAGACAGACAGACAGATAGAGAGAAATGAGAGATAGTTATAGTGTTTGAAACGAGAGTGGCAAGAAAGGATGAATGCTTTTTCTAGAGATAGTATTAAGAGGACTTGATAAAAACAAAAAGAAAATTTGGAGAAGGAAGGAAAAAAAAATCATTTTTGAACCTGGTTGCCTAGAAGGCTGATCATACCATTCACAGGGGGAAAAACTGGAAGGAAGGATTTTTGAGGATTTGAAATGAGATAGAATATATCTTGAAGACAACAGCGAAAGGGGAACAAAGAGAATGATTATGACTAAAAAGAGAACTAGATAGCCCAGGAGCACAGAATAACTGTCAGATCTTGAGTTTGTTTTATGTCCAAAATGAGGGAATGGGAATATATTAACTAGAAGTTTCCTAAACTGCTTCCAGCTCTGACTATTATTTCGAAGAATAATCAAGTTCTCTTCTTAATTCAGAATATATCCACTAGATGGCAGCTCGAATTAAACAATATTTTCTGGTAATCTAAATTATTTTTTTAGAATTTTTTTTTAATCCCATAAACATACAAATTTATTGTTAATGATTTTTAAATTATTTTAAGTGAGTCACACTCTTGCACAATGTCTGATTTGTATTATTCCTTTTCATAATTAAAAGGATGGCCTAGATTCTTAGTTTACTAGCCTTTCCAGTTTAAAGGAGGAGGGGGGAGCAACTAACTCATGAGAGCTTATAGGTAGTGAACTTAATATCTATACTGAAATTGACCAGACCACCTAGTAATTAGTTCTATGATATTCAGAATGTGTTTGAAGCAAAAATACCTCATACTACATCTCTTTCTCCTTCTCCCTCCCTCCTCTCTTTTTCTCCTTTCTGTCTCTGTCTCTCATTCTATCTATATGTATTCTGTATGCACAAATTATATGTTGTAGGTGTGTATAATATATGAATTATGTATCTCTAAATAAATGTTGCATTCATATGTGTATACATAATACACATTGTATGTCATATGCATTATATGCATATGACTATAAATTGCATTGTGTACATTTGTATTATATATCCTGCATATTATGTGAATGTGTGCATGCATGCATGAGTATATAGTGCATGTATGCATGATATGTATAATGTATTGTTGCATTGTACTGCATATGTATGCATGTGTGTATCGTATGTGTATGCTTATGTGTATTTGTGTGTATGTGTGCATAACTATATTTGATAGGAATCAGAGAATCATTTGAATCTGTGATTTTACCAGTGTTGCTTATAGGAAGCTCCCATACTCCTTTGGAAATCTTATCTAGTGGAGCAAATAAAGATAAAGGTATGAATGAAGTCTATGCCCTGGAGGCACATTCATTGTTTTGCTTGCTTCTTTATTTTCAATTAAAGCAATCATGTCTTTCCTCCTCTCACTTTCTAGGTCAAAGAAGGTGTATTTTATGCCTGAATGCTTTCTGCTTTACCTTTCAATGAATCTTCTTTTAACCCCAGTCAACCTTCAGCTCTTCCTATTGTCTCACTGTGGCATTCTTATTACATATATACACATGTGGGTGATATACACATATAAGCACTAGTGCACGTACAATCACATAATAAAAACACATGCACGTGTGTTTGTATATATATACATGTATATATATGTATGTATATATACATATATATATGTGTATGTATGTATATATTCATGCATGTGTATTCCGAATAGAGATGGAGATATGAGCACATTCGTAGGTATTTACCCAGGGAAAGGACCAGCAAATTATCAGCAAAGAGTTATATATCTATGTGTCTTAGAGAGACAGAATGAAAAAGTATTCTTAAAGCTCAGAAAGCAATGCAGTGATTGATAACCATTAAAAGAAAATCTGTATTTCTATCTCCTATGATATAATAACATCTTGCAATGGAAGACAAGAAATTAATTGTGAAACTAATTAAACACCTAGTTATATATGAACCAGGTTTGTTGTTATTGAGTCATTTCAATAGTGCTGGACTCTTAGTGTCCCCAGTGGGGTTTTCTTGGTGAAAATACTAGAAGAGTTTTCCATTTCCTTCTCCAGCTCATTTTACAGATTAGGAACTCAGGGAAACAGGATTAAATGACTTGCCCAAGGTCACACAGTTAGTAAATATCTGAGGTGAGATTTGAACTCAGGAAGACAAATGTCCAGAAATTTATCAACTTGCAGGATAACATAAATTCTGAAACCAACACTTTCTCCATACCTCTTGCCATTTGGTGCCATTCCCTCTCTTTGATTAGGAAGGGAGGAGAGTGGACCTTGGAGAGCTCCTCCCAGATCTTCCATTTTAGTAGGGTACCCAGGAGAGTTGTCTCATCATTTCCCCATCCCACCTACAGCTGGCTTTCACATTCTTCTTCTGTATTTCCCAATATCTTATGAGCTTTTCAAGGGCAGGTACTCTCTTTTGCATTTATTTGTACCGCCAGAACTGATTGCGATGCCTGGCATACATTCAGCACTTAATTTTCCTTCATCATTGACTACTAATGGAATATCATTCTCCTATGAGAAACCATGAATGTGAAAAATTAAGAAAAAGAAAGGAAAAAGAAATTTGGAATGACTTTTATAAACTGTTGCCAAGGGCTGATACACAAAAATTGGATAATGAATATTATATCAATAATTTACACTGAAAAAAATCAGAATTATCAGGTGAATTCCAATACCATGTGATGACCAATCCTATTCCCAGAGGGCAGATGTTGAAATACATGTCTCTCATTTCAGCAGAGAAATGGAGACTCTGGACATAGAACACAGTGTTAGATGTATGCTCTTGCATTGAGCAGCCTAGATCCAGATCGTGGTCTTGGGTTGTGGTCCTGGGGTGCATTTTCAGTGAGCCAAAGCTGGTGGGGGCTGCAAAAAATGACAGCACCCTAATAGCTCTGGCAGCTGGGAAAACCCCAGCAATTTGAGACAGAGCTTTCCCCTCTGGAAGCAGAGTTCCACAGAGCTAAAAAATCATTGACTGGCCAACCATAAGCAGACGAAGGAAGCAAAGTAAGAACAGCAGCCAAACTCTAGATTCCTTCTTTGTGGAAAAGAAGGATCAAAGCAGGGAATGGGAGGAAAACAACACAGTCAGAACTCTCGCACCAAAACCTTCCAAGAAACATGAAGACTGCCTAAAAGCTAGAGATCAGCTTAAGAAGGATTTTGAAAACCAAATAAGAGAAGTGGAGGGAAAATTGGGAAGAGAAATAAGAATGATGCAAGAAAATCATGAAAAGAGAGTCAACAACCTTATTGAAGAAATTAACACCTTAAAAATTAGATTAACTCAAATGGCAAAAGAGGCCCAAAAAGCCAATGAGGAGAGGAATGACTTAAAAAGTCAAATTTGCCAGATGGAAAAAGAATCTGAAAAGCTTTCTGAAGAGAATAATTCCTTCAGAATTA
>CM053583.1:33434804-33451662 GCA_028627135.1 Pseudochirops cupreus | reverse complement strand
TGGAAATGAATGATGTAAACTAAAATAAATAAAAGTTTTAAAAAAAAAAAAGAAAGTTGCCTAGAACACTGAAATATTAAGTGACTTTCCCAGAGTTCCTTAAACAGTATAATTATGTGGTGGACCTTGAGGTCTGGTCTTCTTGAGTTTCATAAAAATATTTTTTGATGGTCTTTCAGGAGGAGATGGGAACAAACGCTGAAATATCATAGAAAATCTGGATTCATTTAACAGAGAGAAAGAGAGAGAGAGACATACTACAATATGTTAAAGGTAAGAGTTTGAAACCTAGATTTTTTTACACTGAAACTGTAACATTTTCTCTGACATCCCCATTAAACGTGAAATGTTACAATTTCTTCATATTGATATGCTGATCTTAAACACATTAACCTAAACATGCCGCCTTAAAGGATTTTTGCACAGTTTTATAATTTTTTTGATCTGATAATTATGAAAACTGAATAATGAATTTGCAGAATAGTAGGCTTAAGTTTCTAAACTGCAATATCTATTAAATAAATCAGCAATTCACCTACAATGCATAAATATGGAAAAAAGTCCAAGGTTCATAGCCATCTTATTAAAGGATGGCATCCCCCCACTACACATAAACTCACTTTATTTTTCATATTGTTGGGAAACCTCAAAGTGTTCCTGATCTCATATTGTCAGAAAGAGGTAGGTAGTACAGAAACAAATTACAGTTATTCATTCCACATCACGGGGGTTAGGGACATGGTGCCCCTGCAATCTGGAAAATCCATGTAAAATGTTTGGCCCTCCTTTGTGTAAACCAGAGAATAAATCTGAATCTTTTATTTTGTTTCTTTTCTGTGTGATTACATTACTTTGTTGTAAAATCTGGGTTGATATTATATGATACTATACATATATTTTATATTCATATGCAAAATATTTGACTATAAATCATTTGCATATATGCATACATTTAAGTTAATATGTATATGTGTATACACATATATTTACATATGTGTGTATACATCTAGAAACTCAGAAATATGTATGTATATATACATACATATATATTCGTATATATGTATATACATACATACATTCATTTATTTCTGAGTTTCTAGACTTTTTCTGTGTCTTCTTCTGGCCTTCACATGTCATCTGCAGCTTTGACAAAACTCTCCTCAAAATATCCAATTTAATTTTTTTATGACAACCCCTTATACGTAAAAACTACAAAGGGGAAAGTCACAATGTGGAAGGGATAACTGTAGCTCTTTAGCAACGTAGGGCAATTAACTTTCAGCACTAGAGGTAGGGAAAGTAGAGGAGTGGGTTCTAAATGGAATATGATTATTAACATAAGTGGGAACATTAGTTTTAATATTTAAACCAGTAGCAGAAGTAGTTTCAAGTGAAGGTAGATTAATCAGACTAGACCAGGTGTTAGAACCCGCTCACCTCGGGTTCCCTGCTGGACCACCTTCCTCACTTACACTCCCTGGGGTCATCAGACGTCTCTGGCTTCCTTTCTCGAACAGAACACCCAGCACTCACAGATGGGTTTAGAAATGCAGCTTTATTGTTACATCTTCTCTTCCCTTCTCTCTCTCTTCTCTCACCCCTCTTCTCTCACCTCATACTTATCTCTTACTCCTACCCCTTCCCTCCCCTTGCTCCCCTTTATCTCTCCCTGGGCAGACTAAGTCACATGCCTCAGCAACAGGGGCAAGAAGAAAGGGGGGGCTATCCCATTGGATGATACATGCTCAATGCTATTAATCCACATTCTGGTAAGGCAGACAGCCTTATCAGGGCTCTGGCTCCTAGGCCTTGGAATTCAACAGACCACCCAGAGGGCAGCAGGAAGGAGCAATGGGGGTTGGGGGCCCAACAACCAGGGATGGGGAAGCTCTGGCCTCGAGGCCACATGTGGCCTTCTAGGTCCTTGGCTGCGGCCTTTTGACTGAGTCCAAGTTTTACAGAACAAATTCTTTTATTAAGGGGATTTGGTCTATGAAGTTTGGATTCAGTCAAAGGGCCAAACTTGTGGACCTAGAGGGCCACATGTGCCCTCAAGGCCACAGGTTCCCTACTCCTGGACAATTTATCAACCATATGTTGCTTGGATTGTTCTGAGTGAGTCAGACCCAGATAAACACTGAGAAAAAGAACTACTGTTTCTCAGTGGGAAAATTGTCCATGTTACTATTTCTCTTCCCCAGTGTATCAAACATTTGAAAACCACCTGAAACAAAAGAATACAAGCTCCACTGAAGGCAATGACCTTTATTTTCATCTTTATGTGCATATCACCTAGCATAATGACCAGTATAAGGTCAGTACTTAATAAATGCTTGTTGAATTTGATTCCAAACTAATTGTTTGAATGGATGTTAGTATGCCCCTCTCTCCCCAGAAGTTTCCTCTGTCCCAGGACAGGTCTTTGTTACCATTTGCAAGTGACAAGATACTGGTCTTCTAGTATTAGAGTCTGTGATGATGTAGCCATTCTGAGAGAGCATAGATTACTTCTCTAAAAACGAGATTATTTGAGTTTTAATCCAAAACTCACATTTCTTTTTGAGAGTTTAGAATTAATAGTTGGTATCTCTTTCAGGTCTTGTAAGAGAGTATTTTTCTGTGACTTTCATCTACTCTTTCAAATAAAATGAAGCAAATATCTCTTCCTGAGTTCAAAGTAGTTTGGCTTAAGAGACGGTTTAAGTACAAAGATGTCTGTAATCAAGACCAAGCCAGATTATCTTGTGCTTCCTAAAATGAAACAATATCCAGTGAATTTCACTTTCTTTTTTTCTCATGTTTTATGGCAAAGCAGTCAAAACATATGGTTCAATTAGAAGAATGAGCTATTAAACTCTATAGCAATCTTGCAGATGAGGTAGCTTAATTAACATAGAAAGGGTGGCTTGGGGAGACGTTATCAACAGCTGTGCTGCCAAAAGTGTATAGGAAGTGGGCTTCTGGACTTGCTAAAATTAGGAAGCAAAGACAGCTTCAAAGGAATATCAGAGATGCTAACCATTGGATTCCGCAGAACTCTGCAAGAAAGGGAATGCCAGCCATATTCTTTCCATCCCTTATGCACGTGACATCTACTACAATACATTTGGTCTTCCCAAGACTGAACTTTTTCTCCTCTTTGTGAACTCCCATCTGTATGTTTGATGGTAAAACTTTCAGTCAAAACCACTCAAAACTTTTCTGACTCAAATTGACAAAATTGTTCTTTGGGTCAAGTTTGTTGAGAGGATATGTAATAACTAGTTTGGTATTATTTCATTTATGAAAACCTGATTGGTTCGATGTCGTGAAGATACACCCAACTTTGTTAGGATTAGAGCAGCAAACCTAATGTCAAATGTCATCAAATAAGGTGGCATGATGTGAATGCCACTAAGATTTTCTGATTTTTTTTTTTATTGCTATTGGATTTGTGATTCAATTGCTATGGAGAACTCCCATGGTTATCTACAGAATCACCTCTCCAATTGGGAGCATAAGCATTGGTCCACAGAGCAGCATTGTTCTGTAATTTCAAATCTTAACAAGGTTCCTGGGGTATGGAGAAGGTTAGTGATTTGCCCAGGGTAAAACAAGCCATTCCATGTCAGAGGAAAGACTTGAAATCAGGTCTTCCAAATTATAAGGTTCACTTTATCTCCATACTCTGTGCTGCCACTTGATATAGAGACATGAAGTATAAAGCTAGTCATCTCAGTCTGATGAACATTTATTAAATAACTATTATATTAAGACCCTCTGTGCAGTGCTGGGATATGACAAGAAGACAAGATACAACCATTTTTTTCTTTAAGAAGCTAAGAACTTAACAGAAGAATTCCCACGATCAAGGTATTCAGTTTCAGGAAAATGGGAAGACAGGGACACAGACACCCTTACCCCAAGCTGAATAAAAGGTTTAGTGAATCATATTAAATAAACCACTAGTGGAACAATTAATCATGCAAAAAAATCATACAAAGAATAAGCATTTTCTCTTTTTAAAAAAATTCCAATGACATGAAAAAAACATTTTAACATTCATTTCATTAAAAAAAAAATTAGTTCCAAATTCTCTCCTTCCCTCCCCTCTCCCCCTTCACTGAGAAGGCAAGAAATTCATATAAACATGTGTACTCATGCAAAATGTATTTCCATATTAATCATGCTATGAAAGAAAACAGAGACAAAAAACAATAAAAATAAAGAAAAAAGAAGTACACTTTGATCTATATTCAGACTCTATCAGTTCTTTTCCTGGAGGTTGACAGCATTTTTCATCCTAAGTCTTTTGGAATTGTCTTAGATCACTGTATTACTTAAAATAGCTTAGTCAAAGAATAAGTATTTTCCACCTCATGGCCAAACAAAGGGCCTCCTTCTCACTGGGTATAGCAGTCAAATCATGAGTAACCTTGCTATAAAAACTCTATGGTTGGCCTGTATATCAGATACCATTGCTATAAGCAATAAAGATACATTGAATGTTCCAAGAAATAGAATAATAGTATATTCAGGCCCACATCATAAATACATTATTTTCACAGAGGTGCAAAGAATGAATTGGAGAGGGGAGAGACCAGTTAGAATAATATTGTAACAGTCCAAGTGGCAGAGGCTACATATTCATTTAACATATATTTTTCAAGAAACTACTGTGTAAAATGCACTGTGCTTAAAGTTGATGGTGGAGGGAAAACCAAGCCCCTGCCCTCCTAAAAAGATTGTGGTTTTAGAGTCAAAAAACACCTTAGAGACGGATTATTTAATCTAAGGCACGAATTGTGCAAATGAGGAAACTGAATCCCAGAAAGACAAGTTGCTTTGCTTATTATCACAAAAGCATCAAGTGGAAAGGCTGGGATATGAACCCAGGTTTTATGACTATAGGTCCAAGAGTCATTCAGTTTGGGGAATTAATATAGGCATACCAGATCTCCTAAGATAGTCGATACCATTAGACAGAGAGCCAGAGACCTTACCTTCCATCAGCTGGATCCATCAACTGCCTGGAACTTGCCGTCTTAGAGAAGAACTACCCTCATAGCCTTAGTGTTTATTTCCCACCAGATGGAGGCCTGCTTACTTCCCACATCTGGATGTCCATTATCAGCTGGTTCCTGACTCCCATAGCCCTGCCTCTGCTAGAGGTGACCTAAGTTCCACTCAATTTGATCCTTGGGTCCACTTGAAGGAGTACCATATATCCTGCCATTGTTCTCCAAAGTTCTCAGGGTCTTTCCATATCTTTCTTTCCCTTCTCAGAAAACAAGCACCATCTCACCTTTCCATCTGCCATGAAATGAACGTCAATATGAGCCCTCCTTTATGAGGTGTTTCATTCAATCAGTATGTGAAGACATGAAAGCAGGAAGCATCCAGTTTTCCTATTTCTGTCCTCAGCAATTGGCATTGTGCTTGGCACATAAATGTTTAATAAATGCTTTTCCATTCCATTCTATCAAATGCCATGTCAGAAGCAAAGTCAGACATTATTTTGAGAACATATACAGAAAAAATGCCTATCAACAATTGTTTTCTGCTTATAAGCCCCTTCTTAGTAAGACAAAAAAGCATAAGGAGGAGGGGCCCTCCAGAATATCTTGGTTTGAAGGGAATGAATTTTCCTTTAATTATAAAGTAATTTCCATGCATAGGAGATTTGACTTTGATAGTTTTAGATTTTCTCTGGAAACTTACTCTGAACCTATCTGATACTTTGTTAAGAGAATGAGTAGAAGATTCCATGTCAGTTCACCAAAGTTACCTGCCTTCCAACAAGAACAAACCAAATCCCCCACTCATTCCTTATCTTAGAAGCATCAACTGACATAGAAACCCAAAACATAGGTGATTGTGGAGAGTATGTCATTTTCATCTTGAAATTTTGCCTTCCCTTTGCCTCTTTATAAAATTATTGTGATCTTCTTGCAGATAGATCAGTCACCCTAAAATGCTCAGTGTTTGGGGACAGTTCCAGTTCTAAGTATCTAGTTTGCTTTTTCTAAAAAGAAAAATGAAGTGTTTTTCCTTGGGTTTTCAGTGGAAAAAGTATCCCTCACCTTGCCATGCTCAAAAATTCCAGAAGAAGGCAGAAGAAGCAAAGAATTAGTCATAGATAGAAAATCTCAGAATACTTCCTGTGCTGTTAGATAAAGGAATCATCCTGACAGAAGGCTCTCTTTTCCTTTCCTGAATCCTCACAGTTTTTTCTTCATGCAGCACCTTATTTTCTAACAATATCATTCAAATAAATACAGGGTATGATTGTTTTTCTATAATTAACAAGCCTGTCCTACTTTGTCCCTATGCTCCATCAAAAGGAATTGTTGGTAAATTTGGAAGATTTTTTTTTAAAACATATTTTAAATATTCTGTCATTTTTATAGGGAATTCATTTTTCCAATAGCTGAAAGTATTCATTCATTCATTCATTCACTCATTCATTCATTCAGCAAAAAAAGCATTTACTATATCCCTGTCACTGAGTTAGGCTGGAAAATAAAGACAAAAATAAATCAATTCCTGCCTTCATGTAGCTTACATTTTGTGGAAGGGGATTGAGTTAGGGGACAACATGTACACAAATAATCAAACATAGAATATAGCATGCAATTTCAGGATGATGTGGGTATTGACACTTGGCAAAGGAGTGGTCAGTTTAAGTCCTGTTATAGGTGCCAATTGAATTGAGCTTTGAAGATTTCAGAGACTGTGTAAAGGAGAGACATTTCAGGCATAAGGGACAGTCTGGGCAAGTTATGTTGCTTTGGAAATAATCCTTTTGGACGATATGATCATATAAGGAGCATTACCATTGCTTAAACATGGAATGTTGAAACAGGAAGTGGCCCAGTTCAATCCTCTTCTTTTACAGAGGAGGAAAATAAGGTTGAGAGACGTGATTGTAAGATTTATAGCTACAAAGGATCTTAGTGACTGTCTACCTAATTAAAATTCTCCTGTTCTACAGATTTGAAAACTGAGTCTTAGAGTATCCATATCCAGCTAGTTTGTGTGAGAGCTAGAGCCAGAACCCAGGTTTCCTAGCTCCTAGCTTCTCTACATCTCCATCACAGGAAATCAGATTCAAATATATTCAATTGTGCATGTCTTTGTTTCCATATAGATCAGCATGGTGTTGCAAAAAGGCCACTGGTTTAGAATTTAAGGGAGGATTTATTATATCCTACCTCTGGCATTTACAAGTTGAAAGAACTTAAAAAAATCACAAAGTCTCCAAGATGGGAGACTGTCTTGTCTGCAAAATCAGGATTGTAATACCTGTGGTGCTTGCCTCGTAAGAATGATTTGACAACCAAATGAGAAGTACCCATGAAATGCTTCAGAATCTTCAAAATACTGGATGAATGCTAGCTTCAATTCTAAAGTCATAATGTGCTTGACACTCTTTAGAGTCATAAGAATGATAGGGTGATCTGAATATGGAGGTATTACTTCTTCCCTGCAACAATATTCCAGTCACATAGCCTATAGTCCATGGTTAACTCAGGGCAATTTGACACTGTCACTCCTTTTCTGTTGGCTGGACATGACTCACCACCTTCCAAGTCCCATAGTCAGATGGGGATCATGGGTCATGCCATAAAGGAATGGTCCAGAGTCCCTACAGAGCCACTTCCTTGTGTTTGTGTACCCCAGACAGCCTATCCTTTAGATTGTTCCCCCAAAATAAATTTGCCCCAGTCTGCATTCTGAATGTCATTCTACATTCTGAATCTTTAGATTTGAATCTCTCTTTGGCCTGTGTCATTTCCCTCACTCTGTTCATACTACTGCCTTTTTTTTAACACTCTGCCAATACTTCAATGCTTTTTCTTTCTTTTTTATCCACCCATGTGGGGTGGCCATTAACAAAGGCGGTTTGCCTTTGCATGGTAAGAGTAGGCAATCACCATTCTAGAGTGATTTCAGGGGCCCTGTGGACCCTCTTTTCTTTCAAATCCTTCCCACCAGCTGGCCGAACTCCAAAATTCTAGCAGCATCTGAGCTGTTTCCCTTTGGCATACTGCTTTGAATTGATTGGGGTAAAACTTGAAACTATCAATCATTCAATCCATCAAACACAGAAGGAAGCATTTGTTAAACACACATCATGTGTTGGGCACTGTGCTAGGCACTGGGGATGCAATTACAGAGAATAAACCTTCTTCTTGACTTCACATTCTAACAGGAGAGACACAAAAACATCTAAGAATATAAAGAGTAAATATGAAAAGGAAATATGCAAACAAGATAATTAAATACATCTGGGTGTGTGGGCAAGAGCAGTTAGGGGATTAGTGTAGAAGGTGGTACCTGCGCTTTGTCTTGAAGGGAGAGAGGGATTCTAGGAGGCGGAGGTAAGAGTTTCATGCATTCTTGGCATGGGGGACAGACAATGCAAAAGCACAGAGAGAAGAGAGGTGATGTGTGAGAAACAGAGACAAGGCCAGTATGACTGGATCATGGGCAAAGGAGAGTCAGGCATAATAAGTCTGGAAAGATAGAGTAGAGCCAGGAAATAGAGGACTTCAACCCCTAAACAAAAGTTTATATTTTATCCTAGAAGTAATACAGAATCACTGGAGTTTATTTAGAAAGGAGGGATGTGATCTGTCAAATGTGTGTTTGAAGATATTTTAATATGAATGAACGCGTTTGCATCCTTTTGGAGAATTAAGAGAGGAAGGAAAACTTGGAAGATAAACAAAAGGGGATGGAACTTTATTGAAAGAGGTCGGGAGTGCAAATGGGGAGACTGAGTACCAGATAGACAAAATCAAACATCTTTACCCCACTCAGTATTTATATAAGTTTGGTGTGGGGGTGGCTAGGTAGCATAGTGAATAGAGCACAGGCCCTGCAGTCAGGAGCACCTGAGTTCAAATCCAACCTCAAACACATAACACTTACTAGCCATGTGACCTCGGCCAAGTCACTTAACTCCAATAGCCCTGCCCTTCCCCCTCCCCCAAAAAAGCAAAAAGTAAATTACAATAAAATAACAGTGATGCGAAATATTAATGATTTATTACCTTTTCCCTCTACTAAAATGTTCCTTTAACTCCATCTTATGGCAAGCAGCTGATTCTGGGTTCTCAAAAACTGTTTTTTCTTTTTTTTTTTTCTGCCTTTAGCTGAAGCTCAGGAAAATCCTACCAAAAGGCCCAATGACAGATAGTGTTACTATCTGAGGACCAGGCGAGCAAAGTTTAGACAAGGTAATCACCACAAAATTGACCATATGATAATGACATTTTTAAGGTAAAACGAGTCTCAACTTCACATAAGTTGAGAAACCACACACATAAGAAAAATAATCAAGAGGAGTCTGTGGGTCAATGAAAAGAGTACTGGGTTGGACACCAGAATTGCTGTGCTTGAATTTTGTCTTTAACATGTCTGTATGACCTTGGCATGTCAAATACTTAGAATCTCTAGTCCCTAGTCTGCAAAATGAAGTCAGAACCTAAATAAATCAGAGGATCAAGGAAGAAATTACCTTCCCAAACTTTGGATAAATGGAAGAGTTCATGATCAAACAAGAGCTAGAGAGGATCACAGAAGGTAAGATGGTTTGCATTTATGAAATTTTAAGAGCATTTTGAGAATCAAAACCAATGGCAAAATTGGGGGAAAATATTTGAAAAATAATTGCATCAAGTTTCTCTCATAAATGTTTAATATCCAGTATATGAGAGGAAATGATTTGCATTTATAAGAATGAGAAATGTTTCCCATTAGATAAATGGTCAAAAGATATGAAAATAGAGCTTTCAAAAGAAGACATTCAAGTTAACGATGATCATATGGGGGTTGAGAGAAATGCTTCAAGTGACTAATAAATACAGAAATGTCCATTAAAGCAACTTGAGGGTTCCAACTGAGATTGATCAAATTGGAAAAGCTGACAGTTGAAAAAAAAGAAAAATGACAATTATTGAAGGGACTATAAGGAAATAGTTATGTAGAAATAAATTAGTGCAATCATTCTACAATATAATTTGGAACTATGACACAAAAGTCAATAAACTGTCCATGTCATTTGACTCCAAGATGCCACAGCCAGCCTGAATGCAAAAAGATCAAAGAGGAAAAGGATGCACACACATCCATGCACATATTATATATACACACATCTATCTTACATGTATATATTTACATATGTGTATATTATGTGTCTACCTATATCTATCTACCTATAATTTCAGTTCTTTTTGAAATGGCAAAGAACTGGAAACTAAGGGGATGAGACTTCCTGGGGCAGAGCCAATATAGCAGAGTAGAGAAAGCTGAGCTCCCCAAACGTTTCCTTTCAAACAACTTTAAAATGATGCAATGAGACAATAAAAGAGATTAAAGGAATTAAAATAGGCAGCAAGCAAACAAAACCATCACTGTTTGCAGATGATATGATGGTATACTTAGAGAACCCTGGAGAAAGAAATCAAAAACTAGTTTAAATAATCAACAATTCCAGTAAACTTGCAGGATATAAAACAAACCCACGTAACACATCAGCATTTCTAAATACTCCCAACGAAACCAAGCACAAGAGATAAAAAGAGAAACTCCATTTAACATAACTGTGAACAATATAAAATACTTGCAATTCTACCTGCCAAGACAAACCCAGGGACTATAAGAACACAATTACAAAACCTGGTAAGACAAATCCAGGGAGTATGTAACACAATTATAGTTTTCACATAAATCAAGATGGATCTAAACAATTGGAGAAATAATAATTGCTTATGGGGAGGCCAAGTCATAAAAATTAAAATTCTAACTAAGTGAAAAGCTCGCTCAGTGCCATACTAAATCAAACTCCCAATGAATTATTTTGTAGAGCTGGAAGAAATAATAATAAAATTCATCCAGAAGAACAAAAAGTTAAGAATATCAAAGGAATCAGTGAAAACAAATGTGAAGGAAGTGAACCTCACAGTTCCAGATTTCAGTTTATGGTATAAATGAGTAATCATGAAAGTAATCTGGTATTGGCTAAGAAATAGAGTAGTATTATCAATGGAATAGATTAGGTACAAAATACACAACATTAGACAATAGGCAAATGACCATAGTAATCTGTTCTTGTGTCATTTCAGCTGAGTCTGACTCTTCATAACCCTATTTGGAATTTTCTTGACAAAGATGCTAGAATGTTTGGTCCTTTCTTTCTTCATTTTACAGATGAGGAAACTGAGGCAAATAGAGATAAATGCTTTTTAATAAAAGAGTGAGCTATCCAGGTCTGACGCCAAATTTGAATTCAGGAAGATTTTCTTTCTGATTCCAGGTCTGGTATTCTATCCATTGTACCACCTCGCTGTCTCTCACAATAATTCAGTGTTTGATAAACCCAAAGATCCAAGCTTTTGTAATGAGAACTCAATAACTGACAAAAATGTTAGAAAAACTGGAAAGAAGTTCAGCAAAAATTAGGCATAGATGACCATCTCACACTATATGCTAAAATAAGGTCAAAATGGATAAATGATTTAGACATAAATGGCTATCTTATTAGGAAATTATGGGAGCATGGGTTAATATACCTTCAGATCTATGGAAAGGGAAGTGACTATAACCAAACAAGAGATAGAGAGGTTCATGGGAAGTAAAATAGATTATTTTCCTTCATGAAATTAAAAAAGCTTTTTCAGAAACAAAACTAATGCAGTCAAAATTAGAAGCAAAAGGGGAACTGGGGTAAAACTACAGAAAGTTTCACTGATAAAGACCACATTTCTCAAATATGGAATTGAGTCAAATTTATAAAAGTAAGAGGCATTCAACAGTTGATAAACAGTCAAAGGATATGAGGAGGCAGTCTTCAGAATAAGAATTCAAAGCTATCAACAGATACATGATACATACTCTAAATCACTATTGATTAGAAAAATGAAAATTAAAACAACTCTGAGATACCTCCTCATTCCTATCAGATTGGCTAACATGAGAGAAAAGGGGGAAAAAAACAAATGATGGGGGGGGATGTGGAAGAATTGGGACACAAATGTACTCTTGGTAGAATTGCAAACTAGTCCAACCATTCTGGAGACCAATTTGGAACTATGCCCAAAGAACTTTAAAACTGGTCCTATCCTTTGACCAAGCAATATCACTAATAGGTCTATATCCAAAATATATCGAAGACAAGAGAAAATAATCTACTTGTATAGAAATATTTATATAAACTTTTTTTTGTGATGTCAAAGATTTGGGAATCAATGGGATGCCCATCAACTGCGGTATGGCTGAACAGTATATGATTGTGATGGAATACTATTTTCTTATAAGAAATGTTGAACAGAATAGCTTTAGAAAAACCTGGGAAGACTTATATGAAGTGATGCAAGGTGGAGTAAGCAGAATAAGTAAAACATTGTATATATACATTAACACAGTAACAGCAGCAGTATAAGGATGATCAACTGTGAAAGACTTAATTACTCTGATAAAGATTAAGACACTGCCAAATGACCCATGATGAAAAACACTGTCCACCTCCAGAGAGAGAACCCATGAACTCTAAGTGCAGATTGCAGTATACATCTTCAAACTTTACTTTTTGGGGGGCATTGTGTGTTTTCTTTTGTAACATGGCTA
Source organism: Pseudochirops cupreus (assembly GCA_028627135.1). Lineage (NCBI taxonomy): Eukaryota > Metazoa > Chordata > Mammalia > Diprotodontia > Pseudocheiridae > Pseudochirops > Pseudochirops cupreus. The sequence goes on along the minus strand of CM053583.1, from coordinate 33,439,050 downwards.
ACGTAGAAATATGTTTTGCATGATTTCACATGTATAAACGATATCAAATTGCTTGCCTTCCAAAAGAGTGGTAAATGGGGATGGAAGAGAGAGTATTAGGAATTCAACATTTTCACAAATGACTGATTTTTTTTACATGTAATTGGAAAATATTTAATTGAATAAGTAAAGATCTATTTAAAAAAGAAACTAAAGGGATAACCACAAATCCCACTGGAGGAATGACTAAACAAATTATATTATATGAATATAATGGTCTATAAGTACTCATTTAGAAATGACAGAAGCAATTGTTTTGGAGAAACTTGGGAAGTCTTGTTTGAACTAATGAAGCATTAAGTGAACAGAACATGCGTAGTTTATATACTTACAACAACATTAGAAAGAAAGATATGTTTGAAATAACTAGGGAACTTTGATCAACATAATGAACAAATATGATTCCAGAAACCTGATAATAATCCCTGCTTCTTAGCTTGCAACAGAAACATGATGGACTTAACATGCAAAATAAGACATGAATTTCTGTGCATGGGCAAAGGGAGGATTTATTTTGCTCAGTTATGCATGTTTGTTATATAAGCTATGCATTTCCTCTCCCCCACCCCATCATAGGGAGTGTATTAAAAAAGAAAGAAAAATAGGATAAGTTGGGGGAGAGAAATAAAAGAGAGAAAGAAACAGAGCGAGAAAGAGAAAGACAGAGACAGAGAGAGACACACAGAGAAAAAAAGAAAGATTTAGGCATAAAGACAATTGGAAAGGCAGGAAAGAATCACAGACAAACAGTAACTTTAAAAACTAAATATTGAATGTATTATATAATTTAAAAGAGAAGCAAGCAGTTTCAGGTACAATTCTGTTTTTCTGTTCAGATAGATCTGGCAATGCCCATTTTATTTAGTTCTTCTTAAAATAAAAATGCAAATGAGTACATTTAGAGAAATAAAATATAATAAAATGAAGTGGCTGGGCTCTGAGGTCTTTCGACTCTAAACCTAGGATCCTATTATCTCTTATACCACACTGCATTTCAATATTCAGTCTCTCACGCTGCCTCATACCAAAGCCCAGCCACTCTCTGATATTTACCTTCCAAACAGACTTCCAATAGAATTAATCAACCACTTAATTCAGGTACACTGACTTGGAACACAATCAGGTTGTTTTTCTTAGTACTTCAGTTCATCTAAAAGTCAAAGTAATTGTTCAATTAAAAGGAAAAATGTTGATGCAGACAAAAGTGTTGAAGAGAAATAGCATTATCATAAAGCAAGTGCTATTGACAGGGTGGTGACAGCATTGGAGGAGTGGTGGTGATTATTTGAAGAAGATACCAAGGTTAGGACATGCAGGGCAAAAAAACAAACAAACAAACAAAAAAAACCCCAGAACTTAAAGGTATCGCATAGCTATATCGAACACCATCTCTCATGATACTTTTTTTTGGGGGGGCTGAGGGAGGAATTGTAGCAGTTACTTGCTAGAAACCCCACTGTGAAGCATATACCAATGCATATTTTGTAGGTTTCCTTTCCTGGGAAATTTTCAGAGGTCATAAATAACTATCAAAGTATCTTAGATTTTGAATGTGACAGATTCTTTTCTGTGGGAAAAAAGCAATTTAACCAATAGACCTTAGTTTGTCACAGTAAGAACTTTCAAACTCCAATTTGGCATTTGCAATTGTGATATATTCATGATATCACATGTTCTTGATGTACTAGAAATACAGTTCAATAAACAGTCTGTTTGCTTGAAAGTCTTTGTCTTAATGGTCAAAGTAGTTTAAGCAAGCAGGGGTTCTGTTCTATTCTATCTTACTTCGTGGGCTAGAAGGAGGTAATCAATGCTGGAAAATGCTCATCCTCTCAGTTGAGAGCTGTTGCCATATAAGGCAAGAGAAATGTTGTACTTTGTTGTATTCCTATATCTCTCCATCCAATGAGAAGTACAAAAGATGGACATGTTTGGTCAATGCCCTGAAAGGAGGATTGATAAGATGCTTCCAAGGAATTTATAAAAAAAAAAAATACAGAATCTCAGGGTTCTCTGGCAGTTCAGAACCTATTTAATCCAACAACTAAAAAAGAATACACTTAACAACAGATCTAGCTAGTGGTCATCCAACATTTTCTTGAAAATATCATAAGAAAAACAACTCACTACTTTCATTTCACTTTAGAATAACTTAAATTGTCAGCAACATTTTCTCTACCTCAGGCCCAAACCAGTTTCTTCTCAATTCCACCCATTGTTCCTTGTTTTGTCCTGTCCCACCTTGTCAGGAGCTCTAGACAGAGAAAAAACAATCCATATTCCCAAGGAGACATAGAGGATGATGTGAAACATGGAACAATCTCAATTAGTGTGGCTAATACCCAGTTCTGTCTCCAGTAACTGAAGATAGTAGACGGACATGTCAGGAGACAGTCCTCAATAACACTGATCTTTGAGACACAACTACATTAACAGAAATGTAGCATTCAGAAGGAAAGAGGTGATATTTTGTCCTCTATTCTGGGTAAACTATATCTGGAGTATCATCTTCAAAACTAGGTACCACATTTTAGAAAATACAGTGAAAAACTTGAATGTATCCAGAAAAGATGGCCAAAATGGAGGACCAGAGATCATTCTACTAAAGTATTAGTTGGAACAGCTGGAGATCTTGAGCACAGAAAAGAGAAGACATAAGGGGAGCAAAATGGATATTAAGGGTTTGAAGCTCACTCATATGGGTGAATGATTAGATTCATTTTGTTTGGTCCAAGAGGGTAGAGCCAGAACCTTTGACATAAATTCCAAAGACACATATATCAATCTATATAAGGCTTTACTTTTAAATTAGAGATGCCCAAATATGGATTTACCTCAGAAGGTGGCAGATTCCTTATCATCATCAGTGTGGGGGGCATGGAGCCAAGATGGCAGTTTAAAAGCAACAAGATTCCACAGCTCCCACACAGCCACCTCAAATACCCATAAAATATGACTAAACAAATTTTAGCACTCCCAAACTCACAAAAATACAGAAAAATACATCTCCTGTTGAAGGCAGCTTTGCAGGAAGGGCTCATCACAGCATGTTGGGAGCCTAAAACCAGCCCAGCCTGAAACTGCAACTTGGCCCTGAGGCAGCCAGAATGAGCCCAAGCTGGAGCCTTCGGGAGAGTGGATCAGTGGCAGCTGTGGCAGTTTCCAGAATTATCAAGCCATAAGAAACAAGGACAAAGTGAAAGGTCAGTGGAACTCAGCTAAATCTGGAGAAGAAAAGTAGTCTGGCCAAACTCCCTCTAGGGCAAGGAAGTGACAAAAGAGGTGGCCCTGCAACTGCCTCCAAGTAGCTGCTTCAGAGCCCCTGGCCTGCAGACTGCATGGGGGCCAGGTGATCATTCAGAGGCTAAGTGCTCTGGCATTGAGCAGCCTGGATCCAGATGGTGGTCTTGGGTGGTGGTCCTGGGGCACATTTGAAGTGAGCCAAAGCTGGTGGGAGCTGCAAAAAAATGGCAGCCTCCTAGTAGCTCTGGCAGCTGCAAAGATCCCAGCAATCTGAGCTTTCCCCTCTGGAAGCAGAGTTCCACAGAGCTAAAAATTCAAGCAATTGACTGGCAACATGAGCAGGCAAAGTAAGAACAGCAATCGAACTCTAGATTCCTTCTTGGGGGACAGAACGGATCAAAGCATGGAACGGGAGGAAGACAACACAGTCAGCACTCCCACACTAAAAACATCCAAGAAATATGAAGACTTTCTATAAGCCATAGAGCAGCTTAAGAAGGATTTTGAAAACCAAATAAGAGAAGTGGGGGAAATAGTGGGAAGAGAAATGAGAATGATGCAAGAAAATCATGAAAAGAGAGTCAACAACTTCACTTAAGAAAATAACACCTTAAAAAATAGATTAACTCAAATGGCAAAAGTGGCCCAAAAAGCCAATGAGGAGAAGAATGCCTTAAAAAGTCAAATTTGTCAGATGGAAAAAGAATCTCAAAAGCTTTCTGAAGAGATTAATTCCTTCAGAATTAGAGTGGAGCAAATGGAAGCCAATGACTTTATGAGAAATCAAGATACTATTAAACAGATCCAAACAAATGAAAAAATAGAAGGCAATGTGAAATATCTCCTTAAAAAAGCCACTGACCTGGAAAATAGATCCAGGAGAGACAATTTAAAAATTATTGGACTGCCTGAAAGCCATAATCAAAAAAAGAACTTAGAGAGTATTCTTCAAGAAATTCTCTTT
>CM053583.1:33414569-33434304 GCA_028627135.1 Pseudochirops cupreus | reverse complement strand
GCTAACATTTCTAGTACCAGATTGAATAAGATGGGTGATAGTGAACATCATTGCTTCACCCCTGATCTTAATGGAAGTGCTTCTAGTTTATCCCCATTACACATAATACTTGCTGATGGCTTTAAATAGATGCTACCTATTATTTAAGAAAAACTCCATTTATTCCTACACTTTCTAGTGTTTTTAATAGGAATGGATGTTGTATTTTGTCAAAAGGATTTTCTGCATTTATTGAGATAATCATATGGTTTCTGCTAGTTTTATTGTTGATATGATCAATGATACTGATGGTTTTCCTAATATTGAACTATCCTTGCATTCCTGGAATAAATCCAACCAATCCAAAATGTATTATTCTTGTGATAAGTTGCTGTAGTTTCTTGGCTAATATTTTATTTAAAATTTTTGCATCTATATTCATGAGGGAGATTGGGTTATAATTTTATTTCTCCATTTTGTCTCTCCCTGATTTAGGTATCAGTACCATATTAGTGTCATAAAAAGAATTTGCCTTCCTCACCAATTTTCCCAAATAATTTGTAGAATATTGGGATCAATTGATCTTTAAATGTTTGATAGAAGTCAGTACTAAATCCATGTGGGCCTGGAGATTTTTTCCCAGTGAGTTCCCTGATAGGTTGTTCAATTTCTTTTTCTGAGATGGGGTTATTTAAGTAATTTACTTCCTCTTCAGTTAGTCTGGGCAACTTATATTTTCATAAATATTCATCCATTTCACTAAGATTGTCAAATTTATGTGTTGGGCAAAATAATTCCTAAATATTGTTTTAATTTCCTCTTCATTGGTGGTACATTCACCCTTTTCATTTTTGATACTCAAAATTTGATTTTCTTCTTTCTTTTTTTTTCATATTGACTAAAGGTCTATCAATTTTATTGATTTTTTCATAGAACCAGCTCTTAGTTTTATTTATTAGTTCAATATTATTCTTAATTTCAGTTTTAGTAATCTGTCCTTTGGTCTTCATTATTTCTAATTTAATATTTAATAGGGATTTTCAATTTGTTCTTTTTCTAGCTTTTTCAATCGCATGTCCAATTCATTGACCTCCATTTTCTCTAATTTATTCATATATGCATTCAGGGATATAAAACTTCCCCTAAGAACTACCTTTGCTGCATCCCACAAGTTTTGGTGTGATGTCTCATTATTGTCATTCTCTGGAATGAAGTTACTAATTGTTTCTATAATTTCTTGTTTGACCCACTCATTCTTTAGGATTTAATTATTTAGCTTCCAACTAGTTTTTTGTCTATCTTTCCATGGCCTTTTACTGCATATGATTTTTATTGCATCATGATCTGAAAATGATGCATTTAATATTGTTGCCTTACTGCACTGAATTGTGAGGTTGTTATGCTCTACTACATGGTCTATTTTTGTATATATGCTATGTACCACTGAGAAGAAGATATATTCCTTTTTATCCCCATTCAGTTTTCTCCAGAAATCTATCATGTCTAGCCTCTCAAAAATTCTATTTGCCTCCTTAACTTCTTTCTTGTTTGTTTTGAGGTTACATTTATTAAGTTCAGAGAGGGGGAGAATGAGGTCCCCCACTAGTATAGTTTTGCTATCTATTTCTTCCTCTAATTTCCTTGACTTTTCCTCTAGGTTTTTGGATGCTATGCTGCTTGGTGCATGTGTGTTAAATAATAATATTGCTTCATTCTCAATGATGCCTTTTAGCAGAGTGTAGTTTCCTTCCTTATCTCTTTTAATTAGATCTATTTTTGCATTTGCTTTATCTGAGATAAGGATTGCTTCCGCTGCTTTTTTTTTAAATTTAGCTGAAGCATAACATATTCTACTCCATCCTTTTACTTTTACTATGTGTATCCCCTTGTTTCAATTGTGTTTCTTGTAGACAGCATATTGTAGGATTGTGTTTTTTAATCCATTCTGCTTCTATTTCTTAGCTTATCTTTCCTGGATCTGTTTTCCAAGTCAATTGTTTTTTCAGTGAAATATTTTCCACTTTCTTCTACTTTTTCAATTTTTATGTTTTGTTTGACTTACTCTTGCTGCATCATAGAGCTTCAGTTTGACTGATTCTAATTTTTAGTGAAATATTTTCATCAATTAGCTTTTGAAGCTCCTTTTCCATATGTTCAATTTTCATTTTTAGGGAGGTATTTTTTCCAGTTATATTTTGGACCTCCTGCCCTAGTTCTCCAATTTTACTTTTTAAAGATTTGTTTTCTTCAGTGAGATTTTTTCCAATTTGATCACTGTAGATTTAAATTTATCTCCTACCTCTCTAATTGGTTTTAAAAATCTCTCTTCAGGTCCTCCAGGAATATTTTTTGGGCTTGAGACCAATTCACATTTCCTTCTGTGGTCTCCAATGTGAGTATACAATCCATGTTGTCCTCTGAATTTGGTTGTTCTTACTCATTATAAAAAGATTTTATGGTCCTAGACTTTGTAGTTTCCTTCTTGCTCATTGTGATTGCCTATGTCCTAGATTTTTAGAGTGGATATCTGCTTCTAGGGTGCAGAAGTAATGAGCTCCTCAGGCTGGGAGGTAGGGGTTTGGTTGTTCACTTAGTGAGCTGTAGCCTCTGAGTGTCTAGACTGAGGCCAAGGCGAGGACTCTCAGTGTTTCCCCTGAGTTACCCTGAGTTAACCTATGGGGGAGGGGTGGTCTGGCTACTTCAGGTTCCTACCTCTATGTCTCTGGGCTACAGGTCAGGCAGCCTCAGGAGCTGCAGGCCAAAAGGGCTGGTGTCTACAGATTCCCCTGGTGGTGCTGAGGCACACCTGGGCTTATGTAATTAGTGCTTGCTGCCTCCACCCTCCTGGGCTTAGACTCCACACTGCCTCACCTCCTCCTTCCTCAGTGACTCCCCAGCCTGAGGTGGTTTCCACTAATTCAGGATTTTACTCTGGGTTGGGTAATTATCTCTGAGTTTTCTGGGTCAGGGAGGGGGGATCAGAGCAACTAGGTTTTATTTCTCCATCTTGACTTCTGGAAGTTTGGGTATGTAATTTTCAAACATCCAGGCTGCAGGCTGCTAGCCCCAGGAGAAGCTGCTATCCCTTCTGTAAGCCCTGCGTTTTCTCTTACCCTCCTCTGACAATCCTCCGTCTTGTGGTGGGATGGCTGCAAATTGCCTTTGTGGTGGGTGAGTCTGCTGGCTGGGGCTCCTTCTTACTCTGCTGTAGTCTGCTCTCATATCTGCACTGGTGCAAGCCCTGTGTGCTCTGTGCTCCCCCTGCCAAGATCTACATAGGCACCTTTCTGGGCTGGGAATCCACCACGTTCTGTCTCCCAATGGATTCTGTCACTCTAAAATCCATTCAAATTCACTTTTTAGTGTTTAGCAACAGAATTTTTGGTGGAGCTTTGAAAAGTTACTATTTCCTTTCTGCCACCTTAATTCTGTCTCTAACTGAGAGATTTTGATCTCTTTGCATCTTCAAGATAAGCAGAATAACTGATCTGCTTATTCTGTGATAAAAGGAAAAAAAAGGAAGGAAAGAAGGAAGGAAGGAAAGGAGGGAGGGAAGGAGGGAGGAAGAAAGGAAGGAAGGAAGGAGAAAAAGAAGAAAAGAAGGAAGGAAGGAATAAAGAAAGGAAGGAAGGAAGGAATGATGGAAGGGAGGAAGGAAAGAAGGGAGGGAATGAGGAAGGAAAGGAAGGAGGAAAGGAAGAGGGAGAAGAGAGGGAGGGAGGAAGGAAGTAAAGAAGGAAGGGAGGGAGGGAGGAAGGAAGAAAAAAAAATATATGCAAAGCATGTTTCTAAGTTGTGGGAATACAAAGGGAAAAAAAAAATAAGATAATATATGTTCTCAAGGGACTAACATTCTAATGCAGAAGACAACAGATACAATATGTTTCAGCTTCACGTTCAAATAATAAGTCCCTATAGTCTTTAGGGTACCAGAGAAAAACGCATGGCAATGCATCTTCTTTAGCATTATTTTCATTGATAAAATACTATTGTCTGGTCTTGAACCACTTCACAGTCCCAAAGATTGCAGGGGCAACAGCACTGTTCTCTTTTTCAGGAGGTATGACTGTAGAATCCCCAGAAACAGTCACTAGGCTTCATTTACATGATGGTTATTGGTTAGGAGGGGATGGGGAAATGGGCATTATTATTGTCAAACTCTTAGGTGTACAGTCTTGAGTTCTGTCCATTATGGAGCAATGGGGGTAACTAGGTGGCAAAATGGCTAGACTCTTGGGCCTAGAGTCAGGAAGACTTATCTTCCTGAGTTCTAATCTGGCCTCAGACACCCACTAGCTGTGTGACCCTGGCCAAGTCACTTCACCCTGTCTGCCTCAGATTCTTCATTTATAAAATGAGCAGGACAAGGAAATGGCAAATCACTCCACTATCTTTGCCAAGAAAATCCCAAATGAGCTCATGAAGGCACAACAGAAAAATGACTGAATAATAGACACGGGGGTTTGACTTGCCTGGAATTCGTCACCTCTTCTCTATTTCTCAAGGTGTCTTGCTCCTTCATTTAGGCTGCCCCACATTGACAGAGGATGGTTAGACTCGTATACATAGGAATTGCTTACTTGGATGATGGCAATGGGGGCAGGGCTGAAATGAAGAGAGAGAGGTTTCTGGTGAATGTTGCCATTCTCAGATTTCTTGGGCTCCACTTCCAATTGGCCAATAGTTGGCATTGATGATGTCAAGAAAAACAGGCCTTTTTCCCACATTGCTGGTTGTCCTTTATGCAAGCCTCTTCATACCCTATAACTAGGAAAAGAGGAAAGGAATAAACATTTAGTGTGTTTACAATGTGACAAGCTCCATGTTAAGCACTCTGGTTGATCTCATGAAAGGTGAGAGAGAGTCTAAGGCAGGTTGCATCTTGGCTACAGTGAGCAGTTGGGGGTTCTTGGGCTTTACCTTCCATGTGTGCCAATCAACCCTGTTCATCTGTCTCCTATTTCAGGAAGAAAATCAGGATAGTATTTCATGTGTATGTCCCAAAGGACAGTTCTCATTATCAGACTTTCTCAGTCTGCACATGTACTTTATAACTTGGGAAACAGATATGTGATGAGTTCATGCCTCTAGACCTGTGAAAACTGTATCCATGATAGAACCTTTTGAGAAGACTCTCTTGACTTTAAAAGACCTGGGAGGTAAATCATAGGAGACTGGCAAAAAATTTATGTTATTTTTGGTCTCATGTACTATTATTGCTTTGATAAAGAAAGAGAGAAATCCTGGGAATATCCCAAAGATATGTAGATAGATCGATAGAAAGATAGATAGATGGATGGATGGATGGATGGATCAATGGATAGATGGAGATAGAGAGACAAAGACAGAGACAGGGACAGAAATAGAGACAGAGAAACAGTGAGAGAGAGTAAGAGACAGAGACAGAGAGAGATATGAAATACAGGTAGAAAGTGGGAGGGAGAGGAAATGGAGACAGAGAAGGAGACAAAGACAGAAGCATTTTTAAACATTAAATGCAAGGTACTGTACTTTACTCCTCAGAATCACAAATAATCATTGATAAGAACATTCTCTAGTTTGGGTGAAAACAGCACATGCCACCTAGAAAAATTATTCCAACATTGTCAGCTTACTGAATAACATAGTGCTTTATGGGGGAAAAAACACTCCCTCTGGAATCAGAGGCTCTGGGGTCAAAATGCATCTTTGACATCTAGGATCCTGTATGACCCTAGACAAATCATTTAAACTCTCTGTGCCTCAGTTTCTTCATCTGTTAAGTGAGGGGGTTAGACTAGATTGATTCTGAGGTCCCTTTTACCTCTAGTTATAGGAGCATGAAACATAGCCTTCCACTCTCCATGAAACATGTTATCTTTTATCAGTTATTCCCTGTTGGATTTAGGATAAGGTATAAAATCATCCTTTGCATTTATTACTCTTCATTCTGGCTCAAAACAACCTGTATCACCTTATTTTTTTAATATTCAAGTATTCAAATAGATAAGTTGTTTTATCAATGTGGTCATTTCCTTTAATAATTCGGCTCACAACCCATCTGCCCCTACCCTTTCAGTGAGACTATTCCATGACCAGCCATGAGTTTCTCATAAGAAGTTCACCCAATTTACTGTGGGCTCCCTTGAATTCTCTTGTCATCCTAAGGATATCATGGGTCCCCCAGACTGACCATTGGCTATACTTCCCCCTCTTCTTGTGACTGACTGATCTTCCTTTTCATTCATGTGTTTCTTTGATGATATCCTTTACTCCAATTCTCTTATAATTCCTACCTTGCATTTGTTCTAATTGACTTCCTTGCACCATATTTCTCTCTGTTCTTATTCCAGGGATATTTATTTCATAGTAAGTTAACTTTTTATTTTATTATGAACATCTAAGTGGCATAGCAGACAGAGTACTGGGCTTAGAATCAGGAAGATTCATCTTTCTGAGTTCAAATCTGGCCTCAGACACTTACTAGCTGGGTAAGTCGCTTAACTATGCTTGCGTCAGTTTCCTCATCTGTAAAATAAGTTGGAGAACGAAATAGCAAACCACTCCAGTATCTTTGCCAAGAAAACCCCAAATGGGGTCACGAGGAGTCAGACATGACTCAACAACAACAAACCTTCCCTTAATTCTATATTCCAGTCAAACTATACTGCTAATCTACTCTCCAGTCCCATTTTACACTATCCTCTCTCTGAACATTAGTAAAGGCTACCTACCTCTTTGCTGAAGCATTCTGAAACTAGACCTTCCCAGCAAGGGAACTGTTACGTTTTCAGTGTGAGCTATTGGGCTTCATAAATTAACAAAAGTTACAAAGAAGGACTTGATTTGCTGCTTTGTCAATTGCTTCAACTTTAGAAAAATACAGAGTTCCTCTCATTCGTTCTAAAACTTCTTTAGAACAGGACTAATGTGAACATGAGTTTAATATGAATGTATATGTAGGACCTACATTAGATTAGGGGAGAAAACTGACAACTCAAAAGTTTATGGAAGTGAATGTTGAAAATTAAAAATAAATTAATTTGAAAAAGAGAAACTATCAGTGATACAGGTTAATCTTCAAAGTTTCCTGTGCAAACATTTTTTGGGGAGAGGTAGAGAGTAGGTTATTAAGACATCTGTCAGCACATCATTGCCCCTGTGCCTGGAGTACATGCTGTCCTCATCTCCTTTCTGCTTAGCAAGTTAAACCTCAGATATCACCCCCCATGAATCCTCAGATAGCCTGAGCCGAAAAATCTTCTCTCCTTCTTCAGATTTTCTTAGGTCACTTAATTTATGTTTCCTTTTGGTTCTGTCACATCCCTTCTGTCATGGCTATTTCTATACATACTATAAACTTCTTATTAGACTATAAACTTCTTAAATGCAGAACCTGCTTTTTGTTTTTGTTTTCTTTGTTTTTATCTTTATATCCTCAGTACCAGGTACAGGGTATTATATATAATATAAGAATATGGGAAGGATCTGTGGTGTCATCTGGTTGGAAGGAACTCCCAGTGTAGAGATTCTCTCCACCAACTCTGATTTCATCCTCTCTATTTTACGGAGTTGTTGTGAGGTTCAAATAAGATACATGATAAGAGTTATGTAAATGATAGTTATTGTTATTATAGGTGGTGCTTAATACAGGTTTATGGATTTGTGTTCAGTTAACGAGGACACAAAAGGAGGCAGACAGCATATAAGCAGTATTCCTAGAACACTAGAACAAATCTCCAAACACAGTTCCTTCTTTTGCCTTAAATATAATTTTAGAAAATAGACCTGTGATTTCATTAAAATAGGAAACTCATATAAAGAAATTTCCTCTTCCAATGCAAGTTACCTTCAATGTAGTAACCTTCTCTACTACTTGTAGTCTTAGTTATTGAGTGGATTGCTCACTTGCCCAGGCTCAGACAATCAGTATATTATCAGAAATATGATTTGAACCCGGATCTTCCTGGTTTCAATGCCAGCTCACCATCCCAAATAAGCTATGCCTCCCACTTTGTCTTTATTGTAGCCAATAATAAAACTTGCCACTCATTTCTGACATCATGTCTATTTCATTTAAAAATAAAAGTGAAAATATTCTGGGTCACTCACTTAAAAGGAGTTATGTGAACTAAAATCTGGAGGTGATGCCAACCTTCAAGTTTGAATACCCAGGTTTATATGTGTACACATCAAAGTTCTACATCCTTGAGCTTTAAGAACATTGTGATTCCAAAATCTTCCCAAGAGAGATATGGGCAGCATTCAGAGTTTGTTATTTCTGTCATTAAGACTGGCTAGGAATTGATTGAATGGCAACCTTGAAAGATTTCCATGAATCTGTCATTGAAAATAGCATCCGGCATTTTCCTTGCGTTGCTCAAAAGGCATGGAACTGACCCATTCATATTTTCTAGTTCAGCCTATAGAGACAACTTGTCAATTTTTTAGTCTTTTTCTAAACAAGCTGTTTTAAGGCAGAAAAAAAAAGTATTTCATTTTATCTTCCCAACATACAGGGCTTGGTAAGATGATTTTGAATAGAAAATATTCCCTTACTCAAAAGAAAAAGATAGAATATTTAGTAGTCACTAATCCATCTCTTAGCAAACATTGATTGAGGCCTTTCTATGTGTCAAGCACTATGCTAAGTACTGGGGTTGTAAATAAACCAAAATCCCAGAATCAGTTTCAGACCAAAATGAGTTTATATTCAAATGGGGGAGACAAAATGTAAATAAGCAGGTACCAAATATACAGAGGAAAAGGAATGTAACCTTAGAGCAGGACATCAAGTGTCTGTGGGAACCAAGAATGACCTCCTAAAGATGAAGGTTTTTGAACTGAGTCTGAGAGAAAGCCAGGGAGGTTGAGAGGCAGAGGGGAGGAGGGAGAGAAGTCAAAAAAGCCTGTGTGTAGATAGTTTTTCTGATTGCCATGTTGATATGTACTTGGCTATTCAAAATGTGTGAAATGGACTTCTAATTCTGCCAAGCAAAACTGAATTCTCTTCTCAAGGAAGGAGGTATATACCATTCAGTGGGAAGAGCCCTAGATTTGGCTTCAGAATACCAGCTCTGCTACTAATATTCTCCATAAATTTGAGAAATCACTAAATCTCTCTGATGACCATGAAGGCATTTGCATCCCTAAAGTCATGATTTTTATCAAGTGGTAGAATCCTCTGAATGACTAAATGAAAACTGGTCCATTTCTACAAGTAATTCAGGCTAGCATGGAGTCTTGGAAACAACCATTGAGTTTTCCTAATTGCAGAGGAGTAAACTAAGGAAAGGAGCAAAATTATTCATCTTTGGTCACACAGCTTATATGTAATAGAGCTGGGATTTGAAATCAGGTACTCTAATTGCATAGCTAGGGTACTTTTCATCACATAACATTTGCACCAGATGGATAATAATGGTAGTTCTTCTAGGAAACTTCCTTCTAATGTATAGAGAATCAGTCAAGGGATTTGCCCTATCAACTTGACTAACTTACAGGGTAGGTAACCTTTATCTAGTACTGAATAGTAGATTTTGGGTCCATCTTTAAAGAATGTGGAACTTGTAGATAATAGATCACACACACACACACACACACACACACACACACACACACATGTATACACATATACCTTTGGCCTTTGCAAAGTCCTTTATATTCATGATCTCATTTTATCATATATCACTGACAGCCCGTGCTATTAGCTTCCTGTTGCCATTAGTTTAAAATAAAAATTCCTCTATTTAGCTTTTAAAGCCCTATCTCATCTGTCCCCAGTCTATCTTTCCTGCCTCATTGAACATTCTTTCATTTCCCTCACTATGTGATACAACCAAACTGGCCTTCTCTATCCTTGCTTACTACATTCAATCTCCCTCTCTATGCCTTTGAACTAGGTCACCCACCAAAAAAATCTGGAATCTACTACTCCCATGTCTCTGCCATAAAGTGTCCCTCTCTTCCTGGAAGAAGCAGCTAAGGACTCTCTTCTCCATGAAGCTTTTTCTGATTCCCCTAAATACCAATGTCTTATTTTCTGAACTACCTTGTATTTAATGACTTTGTATAAAATTGTATATAGTCATTTTTGTATCTAAGCTGTATATCTCTTTATATACCTATCTTTGTGTCTATCTCTAGCCATATATATCACTAATTATCACTATATCTATTACCTATCTCTAGCTAGCTCTATTTCTATCACTAGTTATTTCAATTTCTAGCTTTCCTTAGCTATTGCTAACTCTAGTTCTCTTTCTCTAGCTAATTCTATCTTTAGCTATCTCTATCCTAGCTATCTCTTTCTCTACCTGCATCTCTAGCTATCGCAATATCACTATCACCTATATCTATATTTATAGTAGATAATATGAATCTTGTTTTTCAAATAAAGTATAAATTCCTTGTGAATAAGAATTTTTCATCCATTTTGTCATCTTGGATGACTGGCACATAGTAGGCACTTAATAATTATTGACTAATTGTATTATTTTATTTTCAATTATTTTTATTTTGTTACTGGAGAAGGAGTGATGGAGAGGTTGAGTGTCTTGCCTAGGATCATGTACCTACTAATTGTCTGGGATGGAATTTGAACCAAATGACTCTGAGATCATTCACCCATATCCATACTTACTCTAATATGCCATTGAAGATGAATGATAGAGTGATTGGGATGAAATGATTGGTTTAGGCTATTATAGGTGAATATATATATGAGTAGCTTAGCTTGACCTTTTAATCATAGTACTTGTCCCTGGACTATTAAAGATACAATTGTATGCAAATTTAGTCATAGGTGTTAAACCATCCAGAATAGAGTGTGTGTGTGTGTGTGTGTGTGTGTGTGTGTGTGTGTGTGTGTGTGAAAGAGAGAGACAGACAGACAGAGAGAGAGAGAGAGAGAGAGAGAGAGAGAGAGCATTTGGCAGTCTGATGAAGCCTTATGGACCACTTCCTTCAAAGAATAATATTTTTTTTTCAATGCTGAAAATAAAATACAAAGAATTAAAAGGCACTCCCCTTTCATTGAAATAAAGTTGCATTACCTTCTGTTCAAGTCAATGGACACCTTGAAATTGCCATGGCCTTGCTGCTGGTTTCCAGAACTCCAAATATCTAGTAGTCACATTATTGCTGTCAAAACCATAGAGAGCAAGAAATAGATGTTCCTTCATTTCCTTAGCTCTTGCACTTAAATATCTAGCATTAGAAATAACCTTATAGATCAAGTCCAGCATGTACTAAGGATGAAGAAAAAAAGGACTAAGATCCTACAAGATGTACAAATAAGGGACAGAATCTGAAGGCAAGTCCTCCACCCCCAAAACTTGCGTTTTTTTTTTCCATTGAGCAATACTGCCTCTATGAAGCTAACTGCTAATAAAGCCAATTATTGAGACTTTTAGGATATTTATCCGATGTTTGAGGATTCTCCCCAATATATTCTCCTACAACTACCGAGGAAGATAAACTCTCTTCATTCTACAGAAAGCATCTGTAGCAATTATGCCCTTTTTTGGCATTTTCAATATTTGTTATTGATTTAGGATAATTGGAATTGCCTAATCTTACTCCAGGCATGGTTAATAGCTTAAATTAATTCTTCCAGCCATTAGAAGATCAAGCTTAGGTATGCTTCTTGGGGTGTAAGATATTGCTTTTCTACCCATTCATTCTCTACTGCCTCAATTGTCAGGAATCACCAAAGGAAACAAAAGGTCAAAGCAGAAGAATTGGTCTATAAATTGCCATTTACTGGCCTGATTGTTATCTGCTTTGAGTTCCAAGATCCAATTTGTGTTGGTCCTTTTTCAGTCATTGTTCACAACTGAAGATTAATGTATTTAGACAAACTAGGTGGTAATAGAAGATGACCATCCCCCCCAAACACACACAGAGTCTTTCATAGACAATTTCTTCAATAAGCTATCAAGCTCCTTTTGCCTTCCCCCACAGGATTTGATTTTACTGTTGAAACCTAAGTTTAATAATACTCAAGAATAGTGGTAAAGGGTCGGGAAGCACAATCCACTTGATAAGATTATGGATTTAGAAATAGAAAAGGCATTAGAGGTTATATATAGTCCACCCTCTGATTTTATTTGTAGTATTCTTACAGGGGCTCTTTCTCCAGCTCCCACTCATATTACCAGGACAAGTTCTCATAGAGAAGCTAATAACTATACTCCCTTCAGAATTTTAAGGGTAACTTTGACTATATTCTAATTCTATTACACATGAACCCCCACCAAAGTGTTTTTCATTAATGATTAATTAGCTAGATTCCTCTGGCTTTAAGAAAATATACTTAATCAAATGGCATAACAAGAATAATAATTACAAAACATTTCCCCTTTTATTCAGGGTACATAATCCCACAAATATGCCAAGTATCTTTGGGGAGGCTGAGCAATCTATAGCACATAAGTGATGAGGAATTTCAAAGTAAGATAGGAGTGAAAGATGTCATCAAGAAAATGAATGATGTGTAGAGATGATAGGCTTGTTATGTGGTAAGGTGGGGGGATAGCAAATAGAAAACCAGAGTACTCTACTTCTACCCTTGTGATGACAGAAGAAAATCAGGAAGGTCTCTGTCATATTGGGTGGGTCTCTTGTGGTTCACCAATGGGAAGACTAGAATCAGAGTCATCCACAATGGACAGACATGGATGGTTGCAATCTGAATCAGTAGAGGGAACTCCTAACTCAATGAGATCATAAATCCATTGAATTAATAAAGAAATCAGAAATTCTTAACTCAATAAAAAATACACAAATTCAACCAAAATTGAAAACCTACAAGCCCATGGACCCAAAAGAGAGAGTCTACTATGGAATATAGCAAAGCCCCAAACCAACTTTTAATGGCCTCCTAGAAGAGTTTAAAGAAGAAAAACCATGAGATACATAAACATAAACACATGGGATCAAAGAATACTTCTTTTCCAGTCTTCTATTCAACTAAAGAGAAAGAATAACAAAATGAAAGCAGGGACCAAGAATGCTGTATTTAGAAACCCTAACTACAATTTCCATATTAAGATTCAGATCACATGTCTCAGCTCCTACACTGACATTTAACCAGCAACTAATTTCCTGTATTCCAGTTTCTTCCAGATACAGTGATTTTTGGTGGTTGTCTCTTTTCCAAGGAATTATGTAGTTTTGATTTATGTAGAATTGATGACGTCCTAAAGTATTAATAAACAGCAAATGTCTACATTAAGTTGCTCTGCATTAGGTGTGGGGGGTTGCAATTTTTAGTCAAATGGGCCCTGTCCTATTTGTAGTAGGAACTTCCCACTGAACTATAGAATACCTCTCTTTCTGTCATCTCTTTTCCTGGATGGAGCTGAGAATGGAAGGGGCAACATTATCGTATCTTATGTTCCAAATAGCTAGAATATAACTTAGTGCCAGCTATTAGTTACCAGATAACTGAGATTGGATGATCAGACTGGCTGATATAAAAAAATGCATTCCTTCTGCATTGTTGGTCAAGTCCTTGACCTTGTCTGTGTCTATTATAATCTGGTTTGGGGTAGGGTTTTGGTTGAACTCAATAGCACTGGTCTTTTCTGACCTAGCTCAGTGTTTAGAACATAATAAATGCTTACTAAATTACTTTGCCTGCCTCAATCCACTCTCGATCTTCATCCCATGATTCCTCTCTATAGCTTCTGCCTTCAACCTTCCTATCCAATTCAAATCCTCGAGCATAGGGCTTCCAATTGGTGAGAATTCTCCAAATCTATTACAACATGCCTCATTCCCATGCATCACTTTCCATCTCTAGGTCTTAGAAAAGTAGCTAATCAATACCATGGTGTCTCTGCCTCACATACAATCTGAGTATCTGTTCTGATTGTCATTCTTAGTCCTTGTGACAATGTCATTTTTCTGCATCTGAATGAAGGATATAGGTAAACTTTTCTCCATGATACTTACAGCAACTCAATTGTGGTGGTCTGAGGGTTCACCTTCTTGTCTTCTCTGGTGTGTGGTTCTGCTGGTCTTACTGCTGGGAGAGCAACAAGCCAGGAACTTATGTGACATTTGTGATTCTAAAAAGCATCTATATTTGTTTTACTGTAAACATAAACATCAACAAACATAGACACAATAAAAACTATAATTTATATAGATCTTTAGGGTTTACAAAACCACTTTACATCTATTTCATTTTACTCTTACAAATAACCCTGGGAGTTAGGTGCTGTTTTCACCTCCTGCCTTCCCTGGATTCTTTCAAGTCTCAGCTAAAGTCTCACCTTCTGCAATTTACCTATCCTCAGTTTTTCTTGTATGTATCTTGTTTGTACATAGGTTTGGGGATTTTTTTTGGGGGGGGGGTGGGAGAGGAGGGCTATATTATCTCCTCTAGTAGACTGTGAACTCCTTGAGAGCAAGGACTTTTCTATTTGTTTTGTTTTTTTTTTCCCTTTCTCTGTATCCTCAGTACATAGCAAAGTCCCTGATACATAAAATGGGTTGGATAAATGTTTGATGACTAACTGATTTACCATCCCCATTTCCCTCAGATAAAGAAATTGAGACAGACAGAGGTTAAGTGACTTACCCAGTGTTATACATTTATTAGGTCTCTGATGCCTTCCTGACTCCATATCCAGTGTTCTATTCACTAGACCACATAAAATTTCAGTTTACAAAGAAGGAAACAAAAGAAATTCATCTGGAAAACTGGCTACATAAAATTTGCTTTTGAAAGTATATGTTAAATTCAATAAGCCAGGGATAAAATTTCTCTACTTGTCTGTGATCTCTTTTGAACTTCTCTCTGCTCTGCTTCTGTGTATTTAAATGTTTTCTTGATGCTCTATATTTCCTCTTTGAATCTTTTTTTCTGCATCACCATCACTAAACACTTACTATACCCCCCAATCTAAAACCCTTCTAAGAATTAAGGATAGCCAAGCAGAACAAGTCAGCATATTTGTAATGTCTAAAAATGAATGTCCCCTTCTATATTTCTATTTCGCTATATCTCTCCCAGATATAAGATGCAGGTTTCATCATCACTTTTCTGAAGTCATGACCCAAGAGATTGCTAATAGATCCCTTGGCCTGATAGGGTTTAAGACATAGAGTACACCCAAGAGGGTTGTGTCAACAATACAGTATTCACAATGCCTACAGTAACTATAAATATGCTGATATGGTTATTAATCACAAAATATAACAGGCTCTCTATGTGGGGGATATAGCTAGAACATTTATTCAAAGACCAGAAAACTGAGTCCCAAAACCAGAAAATCAAAGCCATCACAGTAGTTATGGAGTTGACACTCATAGTTAATGTAGAAAACACCCACATTCTCAAGCCTTCAAAACAGAACAGGCTACCTCACGCAAAGTTCCTCTGCTCCTCACTCATAACAACTGCTCAGAGTCCATGCAGCTTACTCCCAGCAGCTCCAGCTCCCCTGCAGTTCCTGTCTCCGGCAATCCTCAGCATGAGTCCTTAGCAGAAATTTTGCCTGGCTCAAAAAAAAGGAGTTCGTGCCACAGCCTGCTTCTGGTCACCACACTGGCTCTAGCTTGGATCTGGCTTCCTTTTGCCCCATTTTTTCCTGCTATATCAGCAAGTTCAAGGGGCATGGAAGATCTTCAAATCCCATAACCCTTGCAAATTCCCTGAATGTTGGCCTCAAAGTAGTATAGCTGATCATTTCTCAAAGAGCCCATACTTCAGTCACAGGAGAAGACTGCCCATCAATGAGTATCATTGTGATAGACCAAGACAAAAGCATCAGCCACAAGGGCAAAACAAAAATGAGAGATTACTTGATAGATTGGAGAGATTAATGAAAATAGAGTCAGAAGATCAAAGGCTGAATCTTAATCCCTTGCCCACACAGGCTAGTCAAGCCTTCTTATGGACAAATTATTTCCTCTTTTGTTGAGGGCCAATCTCTGACCCAGTCCATAAATGGGAGGAGTCTGGTCCAGGATTTCTCCCAAGCCAGGTTCCCATGAAGGCTATATTATGTCTTAAGATTGGATTACCATCTCTTCCGGACTTGCAGGAGTTTAGGACATGATAACCGAGCAATGACCCAGACATAAATGCATGCAAGGGAACAAGGATATTAAAACATATGGATTTACGTAAGTGAACAAGGATCTTAAAATATACAGATATGCATAAATGAATAAGGACATTAAACATTTTCTCATGTAAACTTCAGAGATAATTGCTTTGCATTTATTATATAAACCCTGTTCTCTGATCAATAAAGGGGAAGTGCTATGACAGGACTTGCCTGGCTCACATCCAATCATTCCACACTTCTCAGTTTGACCTGTGCCCATTTCAATGAAGGCATCACTCTTTCTGGGCCTCAGTTTCCTCATCTGCAAAATGAGGATAATTATGTTCTCACTACCAATAGGACTACTGTGCTATGACAGAACCTGCCTGGCTCATGTCCAGTCATTCCACACTTCTCAGTTTGGCCTGTGCCCATTTTAAAGAAGGCATCACTCTTTTTGGGCCTCAGTTTCCTTATCTGCAAAATGAGGATAATTATGTTCTCACTACCAATAAGACTACTATGGCAGGAATAACAAAATTTGTAAGATATAGAGAATCTTAGCATTATTTTTAGAGCTTTATTTTTGGAAAATTTAGAATTGTCCTCTTGTATTGCCTCCATCCAAAATTTTGGCAAATGTGAAAGGCTAGCCATAGCTTGATTAACAAGGAAGAAAACAGTGACAACCAGTGAGGTTGAGGGGAAGATTTAAAGTTAGAGAACCTAGGTTCAAATTCTGGCTTTACTACTCTCAATTTATGTGACCTTGGACAAAGCACTTTATCTCTGGAGGTCTCAATTTCCTCATTTATAAAATGAGAGGGTGGAACTAAATTATCTCTGAGGTCCCTTTCAGATTTAAATCTATAATCCTATGACCTTTAGAGGGGGCAATTTTAATTAAAAATGTATGAATTATTTCTTAGGAAGGGGGATGTGGAGAGAGAAAGGCAATCACTATGGTAACACCTGACAAAGTCTGGTTAGCAGCATCTACTCCCCCTCTGATTTCTTCACAAAAGATTGTTGAATCAATAAGAGTAAGGGCACAAATTTAGGTGAAAATATCTAATCATATAAATTCAGATGTGGTTAAATGTCAGGTCAGATACTTCTGCATCCTTTGGATGAACTCCTTTTTATTTTAAGGAAAGGAAATTCTAGATTTTATATAAGGTTGGAAGAGGGGAAGGGGAACAACTTCCTAATAATTAGTCATCCCAAAGTGAAATGGGCTTCTTCCAAAAGTAGTGGGCTCCCCCTCAGTGGAGGTCTTTAAGAAAAGTTTGGATGACCATGTGCCATGTATGTTAGTGAAGGAATTATTTTTTCAGGTCTGGTTAGGATTAAATGATTGCTGAGGTTTCTTCCAACTTTGAAATTCTGCATTTCTGTTATATGAACAATTCCTGTGGGTTTTGGTGAACTGTTCACTCAGTATGAGTCAGTTAACTCAGTAGGAGTTAGCTACTTCATAAACTAATGTGGTTGTTAGCTGCCTTAACAAGATAGCATCCAGAGGTGAGAAACTGAACTCTGAACTACTCAGAGCCCATTTTTGGAACTGTACAGGACCTAGTTCTGGCTAACACATTTTAAAAGTAGCACTTACAAACTGAAAATTGCAATATGCACCAGTGGGAGGTGTTTACATGTGTCCAACATGACAGATCCACCAAGGTATTATTGGGCTAGAATGGGTATGAGGAAGAGAGACTAGTATGATAAGTATATTTGCAAACATGTCATGTGAGGATTAGTTTAAGGAACTGGTAATCTCCCAGTACTAAGAGATGAAAAGACTTATGGATAATTCAATCATTACCATTTGAAAATCTAACATATCTTCAAGAAGACTTTGGTTCGACTCTTTTGTCTCCTCAGATTGACCAGGGAGTAACGGTTAAAGGTGGTGCTGACAAAGGAAGATGTCTGAAAGTAGAATGGAGAGGTAGTGAGCTGTCTGTCACTGGAGTTGTCCAAATGGAGCCAGAACTGATTAGTTCTGGATGTAAATAAAGGAACCTTATGTCTGTCAAAAAAGGCAATGTAGTACAGGGGAGGAATGGTTTTGAATTCGATATTTGAGTACTTTGGTTCAAATATTGGTTCTGTTATTTCCTACTTTTATGACCTAAAGAAAGCTATATAGCTTCTCTAGGTCTAATTTTCTTTAATTGTTAAAGGAGTTCGTCCAACCTTAAAGGTCCTTTCCAGATATAATTTTGTGATTCTGTGATCCTAGACAATCTCTGGAATTCTCCAATTCTGAGATTTTATAAAATTGATTCCATTATCCTGGAGTCAGATATGAGGCTGATTTCACTGACTGATAGCTCCATGGACAAAATCCTAGAGATTAAGTACCTGTTTAATACCCCAGTCACCATGAGACAGGATGATTATATAAGATGACAGACTGCTCTGGTTATTAAGTTTTTTTGGTTGATATCTCCTAGAAGTAAAAAAAAAAAAAATCTCCCCTGCCAAGATTATACAACGGTATTATTCTGTCTCCTCTATTTTCATATGCAGCTATGAGAAAGGATGAATCAACAAATCACTTGCCTAGCCCACACTTTTCAGAGACCTTGCTTTAAATATCATATTCTCTGAATTATTCAATAATTCTTCAAGGAAGAATACAATGACTGTTAGTCAATCTTTCTATCACCAAGCGTGGCTGAGAACACTTTGATGGATTGAAACTGAGCATCACTTCTTAGTCATGACATTGCCCTTGAACTACTAATGAAATGCTACACACACTATCTGGTGGTGGACATACTAAGGAGATCAGAACATAGACACAGAGTAGAATGTAACATTGAATTTGATGAGCACATACATCATATCAAGAATCTGAAAGAATGTGAAAATTTGGGAAGACTGAAATCTGTGACCTTACCCAAACCCACCATTCATCAGCAGATCCAACACTATACTTTTAGTCTGAAAGTATCTTCTACTGTTCTGTACTTGTTCTCAGAGTGTTTGAGTTTAAATTTTAACTCCAGCTTTTATGTTTATGTGATGGAGCAACTCAACTTCATTTAAACTTTGTTTTCTCATCTACAAACATAATAAAAATATACTTCTTGCTTCCCAGAGGTTTTGTGGGAAAAGCATTTTGTAAACCTTATAGTGCTACATAAAAGAATCATTAATAAAATGTTGGTAGTCATCCCTTTCCAAATCAAAGAATCCCTGTCTTCCTTTAAAGCCAAGGCATTTAGTCTTTCATAAGATCTTTCTTCATCTTCTCCCAATTATATGCATTTTACCTCTTGAAATTATTATTTTAAGTATTTACTAATCTGTATAA
The DNA here is from genome assembly GCA_028627135.1 of Pseudochirops cupreus. Taxonomy (NCBI): domain Eukaryota; kingdom Metazoa; phylum Chordata; class Mammalia; order Diprotodontia; family Pseudocheiridae; genus Pseudochirops; species Pseudochirops cupreus. Next base: position 33,414,954 of record CM053583.1, on the reverse strand, counting down.
AGTATGCAACCCCCACCAGTAGGATGGGAGTTCCCAAAGGAGAAGGATTGTTTAATGTTTATCATTGTGTATCTAGTACTCATCATAGTCCCTTGTGCACAATAGGTGTGTGGAACTGAATTGAATACAATTATGCACAGTCATGACAGCCACTTAGGAAAACACAACAGTCATCACCTAATTATTTCATCCAGATACTGCAAGAAATAAATAACCCAGATCAATTTTGATTGCCTTTCTTTTTTTTTTTTGTGGGTATCACAATTTTATTTTTTGAAATTAGAAAGCCCATTTTATTGTATAGTATCTTAATATCTTTTGTTTTTAATACCACCTTCATTTCCAAATATATCTTTCCTCCTCCCCTCCCCAGTTCTTTTTTTTT
>CM053583.1:33393110-33414069 GCA_028627135.1 Pseudochirops cupreus | reverse complement strand
CTAAGCTGACAGGTACTTAGCACCTAGTTTCAAGGTAAGCCTCTGTTAAAGAAACAGAAAGTGTGAACTCCTGTTGCTGATGTAACAGGAAAGGATTGAACAGGGAACCTCTGTTGCTGATGTAACAGGTAAGGATTGAACAAGGAGGAGCAATAGTGCATATAAGGAAAAACCCCAGCTGAGACAGTCAAAACTTCTTGGAACAATCATCTGAAGGCTGGGCTGCTGCTGCTAGACTGAAACTTCTGTGGAGAAAGTGATTTTGATTTTGGGAAAGGAGATTATGGTGCTGAAGACGTCTGAGGGCTAGCCAGAGCTGCTGAGGCTGCTGAGGATTTCTGAGGACCAGCTGGAGCTGCCAGCCAGAGCTGCCAGAGGAACATGACTGTGGTGTCAGTACTTTGTCTATCTGTGGCTTTAAGTTTTTTTCTTCCCAGGAACAGAAACTGTGAAGTATTTGAAGTGGACTGGACACTGTGAGATTCAATATGGAGCAGGAACATCATGGAGAGCTGGACAAGGAGCTGGGAGCTGTCTGCTTTTGAACTCAGGTGGAAGTTGGTTAGATTCTGGTGGCATGGAAGAGGAGCCATGGAAGCTGAAAGCCTTCCCCAAGTCAAGATGAAAAGACCTCTCCATGGGTACTGAGAAATTGTGATTTATTTGTGACCAAGGGGTGGGTGGCCTGTCTATTTTCCACTACCCCTTAAGAGGGTACTGAGGAGTGACTGATGATTGAATAGTGACTGATGACTGAATAGTGACTGATTTGTAACTTATTGTGACCCATGGGTGGGGAGGACTTTGACCTTTTGTACTTTATTTATTTATTTTTTCTGGGAGAGCATTGTGGGCATTCTTGGTTTGGCCCTGGAGCTGCCTGCCTGGGCTCCTCCCCCTAGTCCTGCTTCAGGCTTAGCTTCTCAAACAGGTATTTGCCCAGCCCAGGGCTGGGGGTCTGCCTGCACGTGGTGCAGGGTGGTCAGGTGGTCGCCCAGGTGCTTCAGCAGCTTCACCTCCTGTCCCAGGTAGTATTTCTCCAGGAAGTCATAGAGGTGTGGGTCCCCTTGGCTCAAGCCCAGGGCGTGCAGCTTAAAGAAGGCCTTGTTCAGGCCCTTCTCCAGGTTCAGGGCTGCCTGCATGGCATCCAAGCTGTGACTCCACTCATCTTGGGCCTGGAGGAGGACATGGCTCCAACGCTGGTTCTGAAGCCTCATGAGGTGCTCAGTGCCCTCACATTTGTCCTTTACTAGTTCATGGAATAAACACAACACCCTAGGCAGGCAACATCATCCCTGTTGAAATAGAAACCCAGGGACAGGTAGGAGTAGGAGGCCTGCAGGTACAGGATGGCCAGGTTGTTGACAGTGGCCTTAGTCTTAGAGGAGAAGTTTTGGTGGATCTTCGAGCTAGAGCTCATAGCACCAACAGTGGAGGGAGTAGATGGCTGCTGGTCCTGGAGGCAGGGGCTGGTCCCAGGGTCTGGCAGGGGGCAGCTGGTCCCATGGGCTGGAGGGCTTGCAGAAGGCTGAAGTTCAAAAGTGAGGGGAGCTGGGGTAGGGGGGGAAACTCCGGATCTGTTCTGTCCAAAGACTGTTGAAGCAAGAACCAGAGCCAGGCAACATCCCTTTTGTACTTTATGATTGAATGATTGAGTTACTGATTGATTGACTAAAGGATTGTACTTTGTTCAAAACTACATGACCACTTTGGTAAAAACTATGTGGCCATTTTAGTGTTAAGTTGTTGAGTTATTATGTCATGTTTAATGTTGTATTTTGATTTTCTGTGATAAGTTGTAATGTTGTGAATGTTGTACCTTGATTTTCTATGAATATTTTGCTCTGATTTGTTATTGAATAAATAGAGAGTTCTCTATACTATGTAATCAGAACCTTGAAAGCTGTTCACAGCAGCAGTCCTCTGAAAAGCTGCTCGTGCTTGGCTTTACAATTACCATGGTAGGCACCTGCATTTCCCATTTCCTCCTTAGGTCCTTCTTGGTGAGCAAAAACACAAAATGAATCTGGCTGTCTCTCTCTCTCTCTCATTTGGAGAAGAAAGAAATCAGAGTCAGCAAGGTGGCACAGTGAGTAGAGTTTTGGGCCTAGAGTAATTCAGGCCTAAGTTCAAATCCAATCTAGTTTGCTAGCTAATTTACCCTGGGGAAGTCACTTAAATTCTGCCTGCTTCAGTTTCCTCAACTATAAAATAGAGATGATTATAACTCCTATGTCATAATGGAGGTGAGGTTCAAATGCAACAATATTTGAAAAGTGCTTTGTACAATGCTTGGCATATAGTAGGTACTATATAAATGCTTATTTGTTTCCTTCCTTCCTAAGAGGCTAAATGGGAGTTTACCATAGCAGTGCAGGGTAAATATGACAAGGCCTCAAGTAAGGTAGAAACTAAGTAACTGGAGAAAATGGGATAGATGTGAATGGTCCTATGCAAGCAAAATTGACAGACCTTGTCAATTGATTAGATATGTCCTTTCAAGATCCTGTCTAATGGTTTCCCATGTCTTAATGCTTTCCCATCCCCCCACCATGTCATACCACACTCATTTTAGCTCATTAGATTTAGAAAAAAGATCATAGAGCTGAGCTAATTCAACCATCTCATTGCATTGCATAAGAAACTGGTATCTAGAGAAGTCAGATGTTTTGTCAAAGGTCATGCAACTAGTTAACGTAAGAGGTAAGAACTGAATCTTTGTTTTTACCTCCTGGTCTAGCACTTTTCCCCCAGCTCTATGGGCCTCTAAAGGAAGAGATTTACATACATGTGCATGTATTATATATGTATATATACACACATATACATGTACACATATACACACACATATATTGTATAAGAGCTGGTCCAGATATAGTGTTGTTTATCGGTCCAGTAAATTGCAGAAAGCACCATTATTTTTAAGATGAATAAGACATTGTGAAGGCCAAATATCTCCCCAATAAAGAGTACCCATACTGGTCATAGAAATTTACCTTTCTTCTACTCTCCTTTTGTATCCAAACTAGGTTTCACCTATTATCAATCAAAGTCATGGGAACCTGATCATGGTGCAATGTGAGAACCACTGCAGACCTGTGTACACATCCCAGTCACTGTTGTTGTTATGCAGTTGCTTCGGTCATGTCTCCCCCTTCATGACCCCATTTGGAGTTTTCTTGGCAATATGGTATATAAAATATCATATACACACAAATAATGTATATATTTATGTATATATATGTGTTTTATATATACATACATACACACACACATACATATATATATATCTATATACACACACACACATCTGTATCACCTTTTTACCTATAGTGCATGCGTGTGTGTGTGTGTGTGTGTGTGTGTGTGTGTATGTGTGTGGTGATTAAGAGTCAAATATAATCAAAGTTGATGACTATGAAGATATTGATATGACTATAGGAAATATGAAATTTGCAATGAGGGACAAGATTAAAGTGGAAGTTGGGAGTCATCTTGTTCTAGTATACAAAGTGTTAGTCTTGGAGTCTGAAATCCTACCTCAGATACTTACTGACTGTGTGACCCTACCCAAACCACTTACCCACTGTCTGCCTCATTTTCTTCATTTGTTCATTTGTAGCATTGGGCTTGATGACGTTAAATGCACCTTGCAGTTGCAAAGCTATGATCCTAGTATCCTGTGATCCTATGATAAATTCAGATTTTGACATGTTATATTTGAGATCCCAATGAGGCTTCTGGGTAGAGTTGTCCAGCAATCTTCGAGGAACCTAGAACTCACTGATGGTCAAGTGGAAAACTGGGTTAGGATTTGAAAATTGTCTGTATAAAAGTGATGTTAGCAGCTTTGAAATGAAATGATACTGCCTAGGGACAGAAATGTACATGAGAACAGGACTGAGCACAGAGTCTTAGAGGACACGCCCTTTTAGGGGTGGTGGGGTAAAGATGATAAACCTAAAGAAGAATATTAGTGTAACACAGATCCCGATTTTAGACTGGGAAATACAGGGTACACACCTTGCTACAGTCATTCATTAATGTCAAAATACCATCTGAATAATTAGAAATTCCACCAAAGTCAGATGAAAGGATGGATGGGGGGAGTTGGGAAGAAATCTTTCCCATTGGAGGTGATTTACTATGTCAGCACAGAAGCAATCATTTGTACCTGCTCTATGCATCTTCTTTCAGGCACCTCAGAAGCTACAGATTTGATTAGTGAGAGACAGTACTGTTCTCTGCATAAGATGAAAAGCAACAGAGTGAATGATGAAGAGGCAAGCAGTCTACATTACTGGAAAATAACCTGATCTGGGGACAGGTCTTGTAAATTCTGTCACTGTCAGGGGCCTTCTATTTGTTCCAAGAGATTAGATTATCACTCACTGCAGACTATGGTGGTGGGAGGGGGATAGGACTCCCTCACCAGCCCTATACTTTAGCAGACTCCCTTCAAGGAAGAGAGTGGTAACTGGTACAGAACCAGGTCTCCAAGCATTGAAAGCTATTTGTTTCCTGTACTGAAATATTTCCTTCATTCAAATTTCATTCCCTCCTAGCAGCACTAAAAATCTAACATTTAATGAAACTTTTTGAGTTCATAGGGTGGAAATATTGTGAATTAAATTATTTTTTCATACATTTTTAATATGAGGGGAGCTTTTTTTTTCCTCCTGCTTCAATAAATCATTACTTTTCTTTAAAGGAATAGTATGGGTATGAAACTATCTTCCAAATGAAACTCATCACAGATGGGCAGAAAATAAAAGTCAGCTAATGAGCTCTCACAGGCCAAATAAATTAAACCATTCTGTCATCAGGGTAATAAAAGGGAGAGAGAAATAGAAGAGATATTACCAAGAGAGAAGAATGATAGCTTGGGTGGTGTCTATGAGATGACAAAACATCTGCCTAGAAAGTGCAAGACATGGCCCACCATCTGGTTATTGGGTCTAGGCAATGTCAAACATCTGGATGGCCAATGGAATTTTTTTGCTTCTCATGTGGTTGTTTGGCATGGTTGCTTGCCAACCCCTGAAAACTTTTTTAAAGGAAGATTTCTCTTCTCTGTCTAGTTTTAAGGCAGATATCCTAGAATGTTTGATGAAAACCAGAAATGCTCCAGTTTTATATGTGGCATATTTCACAGTTGTGGCAAATGACTCTCTAGAAATATGTTTTTTTTTTCTGCTAGCAACCTTCCAACCAGAGCTTGTTCAATAGAGGGTCAGATCTGTGCCTCAATTTATGGAGAACCATGGAGGCACCAAAAACACAGATTCATAGAACTTTCCAGATGGAAGCAATTTTAGAGGCCATCTAAATCAAATCATACCTAACAATGATACCTTATTGACCTATTCTGCAAGGAGTCATCCAACCTTTGTTTGCCTTCATAATGGGGGAGAACCAACTATTCCCTTTTTGGATAGCTCTACTTGCGCATTTTTATTGATCTCTATCCTCAGTTTTATTCTGCTCTCTGGGGATGTGCAGAACAAATCTAATCTTTTTTCAATCTGATAAGCCTTCACACACTTTAATACAGCTATGATGTCCCCCTCTCCCAATCCTGGATTTTTTCATATCCAGGATAGATAGCTCCAGATCTGATAGTGGATTCTCATATGGCATGAACTTTATATCCTTCAGCATCCTGATCTTGTGATGGACTCCACCTTACTACTTTTTGTTCTTGTTGTTTATTCACTTCAGTCATGTTTTACCTTTCATAACCCCAAATTGGGTATTTTTTTTTTGCAAAGATAATGGAGTGTTTTGTCAATTTCTTCTCCAAATCATTTTACAGATGAGGAAATGTAGGCCAAAAAGGGTTAGCTGACTTACCCAGGGTCACACAATCAGTAAGTGTCTGAGGAGAGATTTGAACTTAGGTCTTCCTGACTCAACACCCAGCACTCTATCCACTGTGTCACCTAGCTGCCTCAAATGGAATTCGTTGTTTTTGTTACTTCAATTATTATTGTAATTGTTATCATACAGGAAATGTGCAACAAAACTGGATCTAGAACCCATATCTCTTGACTTCTATTCCTGTGTCTTTCCGTTTGATTGTGCTTTCTTCTTTTTTTCCCCAAATAACTCAAATGGTTCCTTATAATTCTTATCAAGGGGCCTCTAACTAGCCCACAGCCTTCACCTTGGATCAAATGTGATAATGTATGCATAATGTCATATAACAATATTACTCACAACAATCCTATGAAATAGATACCATTACTTTTCTCATTTACCCTGAGCCTCAGAGAAGTAGATTGACTTATCTATAATCATACAATCAATAAATGTTTGACACAGATCTGGAAGCTAGGACTTCGAACTTCAAAATCATGGTTCTTTGCATTATTCAACACTGCCTCTCAAGTAAATGTTTAAAAATAGTTGTCCTTTTTTTATCATCATTAATAGCTAAGAAGGAGGGACAAATAAGAAGTGAATGGGATTAATTTTTAAAATTATATTTTAATTAACAGGGATTTCTTTTTCTCGATCCCACCTCTTCTCCACTGATAAAACAAACAAACAAACAAAACCTATGTAGCAAATATGCATAGTCAAGCAAAACATCACCTCGGTCCAAAAATGTGTTTCTCACTCTGCATATTTAGTCTATCACTTCTGCCAAGAGGTGTGAGTAGAAGCATGCCTCTTCACTGAGCCTCTAGTAGTGGTTGGTTATTACACTGGTCAGAGAATTTATATTTTTTACAATTTTTAAAATGTTGTTGCAAACCAAATTATTTTCTTGCTTCTTATTGTCTCATTCTGAATCAGTTCATAAACGTCTTCGCAAGCTTCTCTGAAATCATCCCCTTCATCATTTTTTACAGCACAGTAGTATTCTATAACTTTCATATACAATAACTTGTTCATTCATCCTCTACTTGGTAGATATTGCCTCGGGTTCCCTATAATCTTTTGCTATAGAAAAAAAAACTGCTCTAACTATTTGTAATAGCTGAATCCTTTTTCTTTGATCCCATTGGAATGTAGGCCTAGTAGCAGTAGTATCTTAAGGTGAAAGAGTATGTACAGTTTTGTAACTCTGAGGGGAAGGGAATGGATTTAAAATTTAGCCTGGGTTTGCTCCTGGCTGAAAATCAGTCTCCTTATTCCAATATATCTCTACTATCCTCTCCCCCCAGGAAAAACAAAACAAAAAAAAAACACCTGGAATAAACAGCTACACTGATTCTTTGGCTAGATTTGTGCCTTTTGTTTCTTAGACCAAGTAGAGGGTGACTGTACTAGATAAAATCTAATGTTTCTTCTAGGTTTAAGAGTTTATAGTACTAGGTCTGTATCCCAAAGAGGTCATAAAAAAGGGAAAAAGAATGAAATGTACAAAAATATTTAAAGCAACTCTTTCTGTGGTGGCAAAGATTTGGAAATTGAGGGGATAGTCATCAATTGGGGAGTGGCTGAACAAGTTGTGGTATATGAATGTGATGGAATATAACTGTGCTATAAGACATGATGAGTATGTGAATTTCAGTAAAACTTTGAAAGACTTACGTGAACTGATGCTGACGAAAGTAAGCTGAATGAGATCATTGTACACAGTAACAGCAACATTATGTGACATCCAACTTTGATAGACTTAGCTCTTCTCAGAAGTGAAATGATCTAAGACAATTCCAAGGAACTCATGATGGAGTGTTGTCCACAACCAGGGAAAGATCTATGGAGTCTGAATGCTGATAGGAACATACTATTTTCTCTTTTCTTTTCCTTTCTCATGGTTTTTCCCTGTTGTTCTGACTCTTTCACAGCATGACTAATATGGATATATATGGATATATGATAATACCTGTATGACCTATATCAGATTGCAAAAAAATAAAATTGGGAACTCAAAATCTCATAAAAGTGAATGTTGAAAACTATCTTTGCACGTAATTTGGAAAAATAAAATACATTTAAGTGGGAAAAGAGTTTATAGTAGTATAGAATATTCATAGAATGAAAAAATAATGGATTAAGGTCTTCAAGGAACTGTGGAAAATATCTGCCCCCTCCTCTCCTGTTACAGATGAGAATATGTAGGCCCAGAGCTATGAACTAATCTTTCTACTTTCTGGTATACTATAACTACAGAATGAGGCATACATTTTCTGATATGATCAAAATGTTAGTTTGTTTTGATGAAATGTATTTCCTTTTTAAAGGGAGGATTGTACTACATGGGGTGGGAGTATTTTAGGAAGTGACTATAATATTATATGTATAATATATTTTATATATATGACAAAATACATATAAATATACACATATATATGGATATATACATATATGTATGAAACTTAATTGTATTAAATTAATGAAATAAATACTCTTCAGAGAAGCATTCCATAGGCTTCACCACTCTGCTAATGGGGTCCATGACATGAGGTTACACACACACACACACACACACACACACACACACACACTCTCATACTTTAACATTCATGTATTAAACTTTCATGAATTCGAGTATTCAATTCATTTTATTAGTGACCTTGTTCTCACTTTTGTGTTGGCAACCGTGAATGTTTGTGGCTGGTGCAGCTGAGCAAGTATCCTGACTCTCTAGCTTCTGTTTCTGTGGACTCTCAAGCATCCTGGCCGCCATGAAGGCAGAGTAGAGTGATCCACATCCTTGACATCTGGGTAGGAGTTATGAGCTTTGGATTGAGGACAGGGGACTCACCCCAAGGCGTGTGCTTTTCATCAGGGAACAAATCAGTTCAATCATGGAGTCAAAAGAGAGATTAGAAAAGTCAGGTTGCCCTTTCCTACCCCCTCTTTTTTTTTTTTTTACCTCTGAGTTCTTCTGACCTTGTTGCTGCTGCCCCTCCCCCTAAGGTCCAGCACCTTAAGATCAGGTGTCTCTCCTCTCCCTTGATTTTTCTGGGTTATTTCATGGTTACTGTGTTAGAAAAAGTGCATATTATCAGTATTAATGTTTTGTTGGAAATAATTGTATGCAGAAAACTGTACTTTCAGCAACTCTAATGAAAGATCATAGTTTTGAGTGGTCATGGGGACCTAACACCCTATTTCCAATAGATTCAATGTATCAACATTTGAATTTTTCACTTTCAAGCCACTTTCTCCCCTCGAAGTTGAGAATTCTCTCTGTCTGTCTGTCTCTCTCCCTCTGTCTCTCTCTCTGTCTCTGTCTCCCTCCCTCCTTCCCTTTCTCCCTCCCTCTTGTCCTATCTGGAGGTCCATAATTCAATTTCTGTCTCAGACACTTATTAGATGTGTGATTCTTGGCAAGTCACTAAGTTTTTCTCTGCCTCAGTTTCCTTATATGCAAAATGGTAAGAGGGATTGACTCTATAGACTGAAATCTATGATCCTATGACCTATATTTAAGCAGGACCTTGGCATATGCTTTTAACCGAAGGTGAATCGCTTTCACTGAATCTCAGTTTCCTCATCTGTTAAAAAAAGTGTTATACTAGAGACAATGGTCTAGATGATTTCTCAGGGCCCCTCCACCTCTACCAGCTCATTCTATGAATCAGTGTGACATCTGTGCACCATACATTCCCCCTCTCTCTCAGCAGGGGCTCAATAAAACAAAACTGTCATTGCTTGGGAAGAAAAAAGGAAAGTATGGGGGCTAGCACAACAGGAGCCATTAGGATTCAAAACTACAAACTACAGATCCTGGAATGCTCTGACCTTATCTTTCCATTAATGATGGATACATTACATGAGTGAAACCTTTAGCACAGATCAAGGACTTTTGCCCCTTTGACTCAATGTATTCAATGATTCACTGCCTCTTCTGTTTTAAAAATATATTTTCCCCAAGTTATTGGAAATATTGACTTGAAGGTATCTTAGAGATCCAGACCCAGAAGTATAGCCAGAATCTGCTTTATGTAATCTTTCTGTGTCTAAATTTCCTCATTTGCAAAATGGGAGAAGGGGTGGACAACAGGTCTGTTGGTTGGCAAATGGCCACCATTCACCCTCTTTCAAGAAGACCTCCAAGAATGCTCTGCCTTCCAGGCAGCCCATTTTAATTTTTGGACACCTCCAAAACTGATGAAGTTTTTTTGTTTTGTTTTAAATATGGAGTCAATATTTGGCTCTTTGTGACGTCCACTCACTGATTCATTGACCCTAGTCCTGCTTTATAGCACCTAGCCCAGTAAGTCTAATCCATATTCTGCATGAGAACTCCCCTTCCTCCTTTTATCTTATAGAAATTAGAACTCCAAGGGTCCTTAAAAAGTGTCTAGACCAGAGGTTTTTAACTCAGGATTCCATGAATTCCCAAACAGACAAAAGATATAATTTTTTTTTTTGGAGGAGGGGGGAGTTCTCTGAATTCACTTGGGGAAAAATGTTTTATCTTCATTTTCAGTTACCTTTAACTTCCTTGTTGCTGTTCAGTCATTTTCAGTCATGCCTGACTCTTTGTGATCCCATTTGGGATTTTCTTGGCAGACATACAGGAGTGGTTTGCCATTTCCTTCTCCAACCTTCAGCTTAAACATACTTAATTATTAAAACCAACAAATAAACATTATTCAGAGAAGGACTGGAAAGACTTTGCCACAGTGCAAAAGGGGTACATCACACACACACACACACATACACACATACACACACACACACACACACACACACAGAGGTTAAGAACTCTTGATCTAGACCTATCCCCTTCATTGTTCACATAAAGAAACTGATTTATGCACCTCACCACCTCCAAGGATACATGATCCCTTCAATCTGACACAGGCAGCAAGTGGCAAAGCCAAGATGTGCCCAAGGCTTCTGACTCAGAATCTAATGGAAAAGATGTCCCTCTTAGGTTAAGCTTATCATCTCTAATCTCATCACTAGCATGCCAACTGAAGCCCTGACTGATACCACATCTGTCAGCCTCTCTCCCCTCTCATTGGAAGATTGGAGAGTAGAGTACCAAACTTTTCCCATTGCTCTCCTTTATTTTGGATGCCAGTCTGCATGTGCTGCTCTGCTCTGTCCTCACCTACTGGTTATGCCCTGGTGTTTATTCCCCACCACTATTCTTCTCCCTCCTTTTGTATGTTGTATTCCCCCCATTAGATTTCAAGCTCCTGCCTTTCTTTTTATTAATGATACACCTAGAGTTTAGCATAATGCCAGGCATGTAGTAGAAGCTTAATAAATATTTATTGGATTTGATAAGACTGATACTATTTTCACTCTAATATGCTGCCTCTTCTGTAAATCTACATCTATATCTAACTTATCTGTCCAATAACTCTCACATATCCAACCTCAAATTACTTGGTTTTCATCATTCTTTCTTTTTGTTTTTCCCTCATCTCTCTGGCAGAAATATTTAGAGACAATGAGCCATACTATGGTCTCTTCTCAAAATTTGATCCTCAAGCCAAGATTAATTGATAATTCTATTCCCAGATGACTGATAGTGACTAGAAGCAGCACTCAAAGAACAAAAGGGAAGTAAACTTTTAAATATTTTGAGTCAACATTTTTCTCTGTGGAGACTTTCTCTAGACCCGTGTTTGTATTTCTGTATTGCTGAATTATTCTTCAAACTTCCAATAGTCCTAACACTAAATATTATAAGCTAGTCATGCCCACCCATACTGGTGGACTCTTGCCTATATTCTCCCATAATTTGCATAGCTGGTGAAAGAAATGATTTTTTTCTCTCTTGTATTAATAACTGTTTATTGAATCAGGACCAAGATTTTCTTTTTCTACTTCCTCAAACAGAAATCAACCAGTGTGGGAAATCTTTCTCAAAGACTTAACCAGGAAAAGAAATTCTAGCTTTAGGCTAATGGTTAGATTCCTGCTCATTGTGTTTACTCAGACAGATCTGGGAAAATGTTGATTCTCCCTTTTGTCAGATAGGTGATATGGAAGTTGATAAGTCTCTTTGCAAGATTTGAGTGATCCAAAGTCACATACCTTAAGATCTTCACTGGGATATAACCCACCTCTTGTTATAATGTTCTTTCTTTCATTAAATGTTAACCAATCAGAGTTAATACCCTTAGAAATGTGCATCCTTCCAAAGGCATAGATTCTGTGATCCCACTGGCATCAGGATTATGTCTCTTAAGCTTTTAAAATGTTACAGAGTGCTAAGGGCCTTCTTCCTATTCTCCTCACACAGGATTATTACCAAGCATCTTGACAATTCATTAGTTATTCATATGTGTATCTCTCTCTCTCTTTCTCTCTCTCTCTCTCTCTCTCTCTCCACACACATAAATGTATACACATACATACACACATACATAAATACACATGCATATACATACACACATGCATATACATATATGTGTGTATGTACGTATATACATTTATATGTGTATGTATATATGCATACACAGCAACACGCACACATATGAAATGTGAGTATTTCTGTTTGAATGTTTCTATGATGATTTTCTTCATATCACTTCTATGAAATTGCTCATTTGTAATACATTGAGGTCTGCTAACATCTTTTTATTTCCCTTGGAGAATAATCATAACCAAACCCATCCTAGGATCATGGCTTTGCATAAACAACCAAAAAAATCCTTCCCATTAATCTTTTCTCACTTAAAGCTGTTGAAATTGTGAAGTTGTTTTACTATCCTTGAAGAGGACCAAAATGATATCACAATGCCAGGGTCAATGTGATGTGGTTACACATAAAGAGGATTAGGGTTGCTCTGGAGACCCCAAAATACCAACACGCCAGGTCCTGCCAAAAGAATTCAACTCAAGTCTTCTCAGCCAAAGAAAAGTAAAGTTTATTAAAAGTTCACCATATTGGGTAGACTCTTAAGGAGCCTAGGTATCTGTAAGGCTTGCATTGGGCAAGCAGGCCAGAATAAGTCTGTGCTAGGTCATTCTATGGCACTCTCATGGCACATGGAGGAAAGATGGGGTCTTATGTACAGAAAGGTTGTAGGAATCTACGGGTGGTCTACAGGAAGAATTTGGGGAAGGTCTTCAGGAGCAGTCAGATGAGGTCAGACTCCAATAATGAGTGATTAAGGGTGGGAAGTTGCTGGAGATTTCCTGGAGACCACAGACAATGGTGGGCTAGGGCAATTCAAGGGTGGAACAGGAGGATCAAGGGTGGGAAATTGCTGGACAAGAGGGCTAGCTAAAGATTTGGGCAGAGCCGCAATGAAAGACCTATGACCTCAGGCAAATGCCTTATGTGGGAAGATTCAAGGAGAGCTCAAGGGGGCTCCCAGAGCCTGCATCTCATCAAATGTACAGTGTGTTTGATTATGGCTGAACAAACCAATATGAGCTTGGAAGACTCTATAACAGGTCAGGCAGAAATAGTCTGTATGAACATTTGAGAAGACATTTCTAAATTTACACATCTCACATTTCTTTTGAACTACTGCAATTCAGCTTTGCTTGTAGAGCTCAGTACTTTCTTTGATGTGCACATGCCATGCTGGGTGGTCCTGTGCCAGTGTTATCCATGTCTCACAATCAATTCCAAAGTTCTTCAGAGGGACCTTGAGAGTGTCCTTGTTTTGCTTCTTCTGGGTTCTGTGTGAGCACTTGTCTTGGGTGAATTCTTCATAAAATAGTTTTTTTGGCTAATGTAAGTTGTGGCCAGCCAATTGAAGCTGTGCTTTCTATAGTATAGTTTGTTTTTTTTCCCCCTCTTAATAGTATTTTTTTTTCCAAATTGCATGTAAAAATAGTTTTCAAAGTCCATTTTTGTAAAATTTTGAGCTCCAAATTTTTCTCCTTTCCTTCCTTCCCCCTTCCCAAGAGAGCAAGCAATCTGATGTAGTGTAATGGCAAACAAAAAAAGTACTTAGCACCTTGTTTCCTCTATTTCATTATTTAGCAACTTGTTTCAGTTCAAGTTTCTTTTGAGCCTTTCCCATAATTATATCAAGTCTTTGTTAAGAAATGGAACTTGCAAAACCCCTAGTGGGAAGGACTTGCCAAAGACAGGAACAGGAAGGAAGTAAGAGGTAGGTGGAACAGGGAGGAGCTAATGATCATATATAAGGAGAAACCCAAGCTGGGAAAGAGCAGAACTGAGAAGGGAACACTTGTGGTAGCAGAGTTGAGGGGAATGCTTGTGGTAGCAGAGTTGAGGAGAAAATTTGTGGTATCCCAACATTCTATGTTTGTCTGTTCTGTCTATATTGATTTGTGTTTGTAATACTTTGTACAGAAGCCCTGGGATCTTAGTGGAAGCCCTGAAAGAGGATTGTCTGGTTGTCTCTTTACAGAAGTCCAGGAGGAGGGTTTTGGAGGTCTTGGGACTTTGCTGATGATTTGTGTTGACCTCTTGGACCTTGTGGGTCTCTGTTGATGTCATAGGCAGATAGTGAATTAATGATGGTGCTGGCAATGTGTATGAATGTCGTTTTGGCTCTGTTGTGCTTTGTCTGCCCAGAAACAGAAACTGTGAAGGACTTGAGGTGGACAGGACATTGTGAGCTTCAATATGGAACTAGACAAGGATCTGAGAGTTGCCTGCCTGTGAATCCAGTTGATGACTGGGCAAATTCAAGTAGGAGCTGGCCCTATTAAAAACACTAAATAGCCAATCTGATAGATGTGAGGTGATACCTCAGAGTTGGTTTAATTTGCCTTTTTCTAATCAATAGTAATGTAGAGCATTTTTCTCATGTGTCTATAGATAGCTTTAATTTCTTCACCTGAAAACTGTCTATTCATGTCCTTTGACCATTTTTCAACTTGGGAATGACTTATATTGTTATAAATATAACTCTGTTCTCTATATATTTGAGAAAAGAGACTTTACAAGAAACCCTTACTATACAAGTTGTTTGCCAGCTCTCTGCTTTGCATCTTGTCTTGGTTGCATTGGTTTTGTTTGTCCAAAACCTTTTAAATTTAATGTTATTAAAATTATCCACTTGCATTTTATAATGTTCTCTATATCTTGTTTGGTCATAAATTCTTCCTTTCTCCATAAATCTGAAAGGTAAACTATTCCTTGCTGTCTTAATTTGTTTATGGTATCACCATTTGTGTCTAAATTGTGTACCCACTTTGATCTTATCTTGTTATACAGTGTATGACAGTGATCTATGTCTAGTTTCTGTTATATTATTTTCCAATTTTCCCAAAAGTTTTTGTCAAATGGTGAGTTATTATCCAATAAACTTAAGTCTTTGGGTTTATCAAACAGTAGATTATTATATTTATTTACTACCATGTCTTGTATACCTAACCTATTCCTATTCTGATTCACTATTCTATTTCTTAGTCAGTACCAAATGGGTTAGATGGTAACCACTTTATAGTATAGTTTTAGAACTGGTATAACTAGGCCACCTTCCTTTGAATTTTTCATTAATTCCTTGGATATTCTTGACCTTTTGTTCTTCTAGATCAGCTTTGTTATTGTTTCTTCTAGCTCTATAAAATAATTTTTTTGTGGTTTATCAGCATGACACTGCATAAGTAATTTAATTTAGGTAAAATTGTTACTTACTTGGCCTGCATATGAGCAACTGATATTTTTCCAATTGTTTAGATCTCCTTTATTTATGTGAAAGTGTTTTGTAATTGCATTCATATAGTTCCTGGATTTTTGTTGGCAAGTAGACGCCCAAATATTTTATGCTGTTTGTAGTTTTTTAATGGCATTTTTATTTCTATCTCTTGTTGCTGGGCTTTGTTAATAACACATAGAAATGCAAAAGATATATATGCATTTATTTTATATCCTGTAACTTTGATGAAGTTGTTCATTATTTCAGCATATTCTTTAGTTGATTCTTTAGGATTCTCTAAGTATACCATCATATAATCTTCAAATAGTGAGCTTTGTTTCCTCACTGACAATTCTAATTCTTTCAATTTCTTTTTCTTCTCATATTGTTAATGCTAACATTTCCAATACAATATTGAATAATAATGATGATAATGAGCATTTTTATTTCACCCCTGACCTTATTTGGATGCTTTTAATTTATCCATGTTACATATAATGTGTGCTGATGGTTTTAGATAGATATGGCTTATCACTTTCAGGACAACAACAATTATTCTCATGCTTTCTAGTGTTTTTAATAGGAATGGGTGTTGTGTTTTGTCAAAAGCTTTTTCTGCGTCTATTGAGATAATCATATGATTTCTGTTAGTTTTGTTAATGATATGGTCAATTATTCTGATAATTTTCCTGATATTGAACAAATCCTGCATTCCTGATATAATTCACACTTGGTCAGAGTATATTATCCTCATCATAAATTGCTATAATCTCTTTGCTAACATTTTATTTAAATTATTGGCATCAATATTCATGAAATAAATAGGTCTATAACTTTATTTTTCTGTTTTGATTCTTCTCAGTTTAAGTATCAGCACTATATTTGTGTCATAAAAGAAATTTTGTAGGACTCCTTCTTTGTGTATTTTCCCAAATAGTTTATATTATATTGGAATTAATTGTTCTTTAAAGGTTTGGTAGAATTCACTTGCAAATCCATCTGTCCCTGGAGCTTTTTTCTTAGGGAGTTCATTGATGACTTGTTCAATTACTTTTTTCTAAAATGGGATTATGTATTTTATTTCCTCTTCTGTTAATCTGAGTAATTTATATTTTTGTAAATATTCATCTATGTCAGTTAGGTTGTTAGATTTATTGGCATACACTTGGACAAAATAGGTCCTAATTTATGCTCTAATTTCCTCTTCATTGGTGGTGAATTCACCCTTTTCCTTTTTGATACTGGTAATTTGATTTTTCTTCTTTTTTTTAAATCAAATTAACCAAAGGTTTATCTATTTGTTTTTTTCCTCCATAAAACCAGTTCTTAGTTTTATTTATAAGTTCAATAATTTTCTTAAGTTCAATTTTATTAATCTTTCCTTTGTTTTTCAGAATTTCTAATTTGGTAATTAATTGGGGATTTCAAATTTGTTCTTTGTGCAGCTTTTTTTAATTGCATCTCAATTCATTAATCTCTTTTTTATTTTATTCTTGTAAGCACTGAGGGTTATAAAATTTCCCCTAAGAACTGCTTTGGCTGCATCCCATAAATTTCAGTACATTGTCTCATTATTGGTGTTCTCTCAGATGAAATTGAGTTTCTAAGATTTGTTGTTTGACATTCTTTAGGATTAGATTATTTAGTTTTCAGTTAGTTTTTAGTCTATCTTTCAATGGGCCTTCATTTTTTATTACATTGTGATCTGAAAAAGATGCATTTAATATTTCTGCCATTCTGTATCTGTGAGGTTTTTATGCCCTAATACATGGTCAATTTTTGTGCAGGTGCCATGTATCACTGAGGAAAGGGTATATTCCTTTCTACCTACATTTAATTTTCTTCAGAAGTCGATTGTACATAACTTTTCTAAAATTCTATTTATCTCCTTAACTTTTTTTTTCTGGTTTATTCTGTGGTTAGAGTTATTTAGTTCTGGGGGAGGGGGATGTTGAGGTCCCCCACTAGTATACTTTTGCTGTCTATTTCTTCCTGTGACTCACTTAACTTCTCCTATAAGAATAGGCATGCTATACCACTTGGAGCATATATGTTTAGTGTTGATATTACTTTATTGTCTATGGAAAGGCTTCTTGAACTTTTTCCACTCATGACCTCTTTTCTCCTGAGGAATTTTTACACAACTCTGGGTATATAGTTATATAAAATAGGTATATTAGTCAAACATTTAGTGATAATAAATCATAAAGAAATGTATTTTAAAACAATTCTTCATGATACATATAATTTTACCATTTATTAAAAATAAGAGCAACTTTGCATGCTAATGAGATGGATGTACTTGTTTATTTTTATATAAAAAATTAAATCTTGGTGGAATATTTGATGCTGCAGGATGCAGAGCATCTTCAGTGTTTTTCAAGGTTGATTTATATTTGGATTTTATACTCCTTAATGATAAAATGGCACTTCACATAAATGCACAGTACAAAATGACAGAAATACATGGAGGGACATTTCAGAAATTGTTGAAAATTCTGTCCTAATTGCAAGCCAAAATTCATTCTTTTTTTTCCTTCTTTTTTTTTTTTTTTAAGGAAAGCCAAGTTTTAAACCTGTGACACCTGATAACTTGATAAATTTTTGGAATTTTAATGGCAGGTGACTGACATTTTTTTTATTTCAAGTGAGTATGGTTTATGAACCCAACTTAACTTTTTAGAATCAAAACTTGAAGGAAAGTATTTCTGAAACTGTCTCCCCCGATACTTCACACAATCAATTATAACTCTTACAATTAAACCCTGGAGAAGGTTATTTTCAATTAGAAAATCATCTGTAGCTGTAAAGATTTCTATGAAACTATTTTCCACCCTATTCGTCTATATGTTAACACTTTTAGCATAACTTTCCATTTTATCTTTTAACATAAATATGTTACATTTTTGCCTGAAGCGATATGTTTAAATCATTGAGTTTCTCAAAAATATCCAACAAAAAAAGTTTTGAAAGCAATAAGATGTGAAAAAATCAACCAAATCAAATTTCTTGAAGCTGAGCCCAGGTGTTTCTGGCCATATTTGTTGGTGTTGCATAGTGTGAAGGTATGAGCAGCGCAAAGTGTGCATGCTGTGAGTTCAGAACAAAGGCTGCAGTGAAGTCATACAATGCAATATGGGCAAGCACTGCAAGAAAAACCTCGGATTCATTACATGTTAGATTTTGAATTAATTTTTGGTTGTTGTATATTCAGAAACCTGCTACTGTTGCCAAATTTTTCATGACTCCCACAGTCAGTAATATGACCTACAATTTAAGAAGCACTGGTTTATGGTACCTTTTAGCAAGATGTAGTTTTCTTTCTTATCTCTTTTAATTAGATCTATTTGTGCTTTTTCTTTGTCTGAGATCAGGATTGCTACCCCTGATTTTTTGAGATCTGTTGAAACATAACAGAGTCTGCTCCAGCCTTTTACCTTTACTCTCTATCTTTCTGTCTCAAATCTGTTTCTTGTAAACAACATATTGTAAGATTCTGTTGTTTGCTTGCTTGTTTGTTTGTTTTGGTTTATTTACTTTTAGTTTACAACATTCAGTTCCACAGTCCCTTGAGTTTCAGATTTTTCTCCCCCTCTCTTTACTGCCCCTCATCATGGTGGCATGCACTTGGACAGAGAATCTACAAATATCTTCCCACTGATCATTAGTCAGGTTGTAAAGAGGGACTGTAACTGATGGAATGATCAGTGGGAGAGAGGAAACAAGATAAGACAAGGAAAAGAAACAAAGCGAGTGATTTGTTTCAATCTGCACTCAGACTGTGTCTCCTCCTCCAGATGTGGATATCTCCTTAGATCGTGAGTCTTTTGGAGTTGTCCTATAACCTCATATTGCTGAGAGGAGCCCAGTCTATTAAGTTAGTCATCATACATATGTTGTGTCTGTGATTGTGTACAAATTTCTACTGGTTCTGCTCATCTCGCTCATCATCAGTTTATATAAGTCTCTCAAGGTTATTATGAAGTTGGTCTGCTCCTCATTTCTTACAGCACAGTAGTATTCCATTACATTCATATATCACAACTTGTTCAGCCATTCCTCAATTGATGGTCATCCCCTTGTTTCCAATTTTTTGCCACCACAAAAAGGGCCACTATAAACATTTTCGTACATATGGGTCCTCTTCCCACTTCCCTGATCTCTTTGGGGTATAGCCCCAGAAGTGGTATTGCTGGGTGAAAGAGTATGCACTTATTTATAGTCTTTTGAGCATAGTTCCATATTGCTCTCCAGAATGGCTGGATCAATTTGCAGCTCCACCAACAATGCATTAACATTCCAATTTTTCCATATCCTCTCCAGTATTTATCATTTTGCTGTTTTGTCGCCTTGGTGAGTCCCCCGGAGAGATGTGGTACTTCAAAGTTGTTTTGATTTGCATTTCTCTAATCACTAGTGATTTGGAACATTTTTTCATATGCTTATAGATGTCTTTAATTTCGTCTTCTGAAAATGGCCTGTTGATATCCTTTGACGATTTATCAATTGGGGAATGACTTGTATTCTTATAAATTTGACTCAATTCTTTCTATATTTTAGAAATAAGGCCTTCATCAGAAACACTATTGTAAAAAGTCTTTCCCAATTTTCTGCTTCCCTTTTAATCTTGGTAAAATTGGCTTTGTTTGTACAGAAGCTTTTCAATTTAATATAATCAAAATTTTTCATGTTGCATTTTGTAATGGTCTCTAGCTCTTGTTTCGTCATGAAGTCTTCCCTGTTCCATAGATCTGACAGGTAAACTAACCCTTGCTCTCCCAGACTGCTTATGGTATCAACCTTTATACCTAGATCATGTGCCCATTTTGACTTTATTTTGGTGTATGTTGTTAGATATTGGTCTATGCCCAATTTCTGCCATACTATGTTCCAGTTTTCCAAGCAGTTTTTGTCAAATGGTGTGTTCTTATCCCCAAAACTGGAGTCTTTGGGTTTATCAAACAGTGGATTACCATAGTCATTGGCTACTGAGTCTCATGTACTCAATCTATTCCATTGATCTGCTGCTCTATTTCTCAACCAGTACCAAGTAGTTTTGATAACTGCTGTTTTGTAGTACAGATTTAAATCTGGTATGGCTAGGCCAGCTTCCCTAGCATTTCTTTTCGTTAGTTGCTTTGATATTCTGGACCTTTTGTTCTTCCAGATGAATTTTGCTACTATTTTTTCTAGCTCTACAAAGTAATTTTTTGGTAGCTTGATTTTTATGGCACTAAATATGTAATTTAATTTAGGTAAGATTGTAATTTTTATTATATTAGCTTGACCCAGCCAGGAGCAATTGATGTTTTTCCAATTAGTTAAATCCAATTTTATTTGTGTGAAAAGTGTTTTGTAATTGTGTTCATATAAATATGGGTTTGTTTGTCAGGTAGATTCCCAAATATTTTATAATGTCTACAGTAACTTTGAATGGAATTTCTCTTTCTATCTCTTGCTGTTGG